>VZTF01000255.1:0-48573 GCA_013397755.1 Cnemophilus loriae
TGACAAGCAGGACCTTCCCCTCACAAAGCCATGCTGGCTGTGAGGGACGACTGGGTTGTCTGTCAGCTGTTTTTCAGTACTCCCAGAATAATCTTTTCCACGATTTTAAAGGGCACTGAAGTGAGACTTCACTGTAGTTTTCGGGGTCTTCCTTCTTTTCCTTCTTGAAAATTGGGATAACGTTCACCAGCTTCCAGTCAGCTGGAACCTCTCCAGATTCCCAAGACTGCTCAAAAACCATGGAGAGAGGCTTTGTGATGATCTCAGCCAGCTCTTTGAGGATTCCTGGATGAATCCCATCAGGCCCCATAGATTTGCAGGGATCGAGCTGTAGCAGCAGATCCTGCACAAGTTCAGGGTTAACACGAAGTTGTTCTTTCTCACAGTCATGGTTCTCCAGCTCAGGGCACCCTTGGTCCGTCATCTGTGTGAGAGGCGAAGAATGCATTCTACACCTCTGCCTTGTCCCTGTCTCTGTGAGATGACCATCCTCATCCTGTAACAGGCTGATGGTATTTCTACGCTGCCTTTTGCCATTAATATATTTGAAAAGACTGCTTTTAATGTCCCCGTTTCTGGCCAGCTTCCACTCCAGTTGAGCTGTGGCTGCATAATTTTTCTCCCTACAGTGGGAAGCAGCATCTCTGCCTTCTCCCCATGTTACCTGACCTTACTTCCACTAGGCAGACACTTTCCTTTTTTGCCTTATTTTTCAAGAGAAGATCCCTTCTCAGCCAAGTTGGCCTCCTGCCTCACCTGCCTGAGTTCCAACATTTAGGAATTTCCTGTTCCTGTGCCCTTAGGAGGTGATGTTAAAAAGTGACCAGCACTGATGGACCCCAGTATCTGCCCAGAGGGTTTTACTTACAAGTTCCCTGAGCAGTCTGCTCTCATGTCCAGAGCTGAGATTTTGCTGGAATTTTCCCTCCCATCAACAGAGATTTTAAACTCAAGCACTTTGTGGTCACGGTGGCCAAGATGGATGCCAATCTCCCCTCACGAGATCCTCTCTGTTGACAAGCAGTAAGTCAAGGAGGGAATCTTTCCCAGCTGGCTCCCTTCGCTTCTATAAAGCTGTCACCAAGGTTTTTTAAGAATGTTACAGCCTGGGTTGTATCAGCTGTGTGATGCTCCCAGTTGATTTCTGGCAAGCTGAAGTCCCCCAGGAGGACAACAGCAGTTGATTTGGAAGCGTCCCCTAGTTCCTCAAAGAATCATTTATAAGGGAAGGTCCTTATGCTGTTAAATAAAGCCATCTACACCTACCAAAGTTAGCAAAGGCTAGAACTGGACAAAAGCTGCAGCAATGCCACTGCTCCTGAAAAGCCAAGCCTGTCTATTGCACACGTAAAACTAAATAACAAATGAGGAACTCCATTGGTTCTTCAGCATGCTGTCATTCCTGAATCAGTTGATAAGCACTGTGGGCATGCAAATCATGAATCCGTTGCAAGGAACATGGTCATGTGCACCACAGTGTGAGCTGTGGAGGAAGGAGGGTTACAGCAGACACACAGGACGGAGAAACTAGAGTTGTAGCCAGTAGCTGAAAGCAAGAAAGGAAAAAAGAACTACAAGAGTACACAGAATGCAGTATCTGGTGGCAGTGATATGATTTACTAGAACTTAGCAACAGAAATTGTCAGCTAATTATAAAGAACGCCAGGAAACTCACAAGCAGTAATAACAGAGGACCAGCAAAGACAGACACTAAGCAGGCTGAGGAAGAGAGCGAGATGCTGTGACACAAAGGGGGTGGGAGCAGAGAGCAGATTAGGAAAGAGGAGGAGGGCAACTCTGCTCTTCAGGCTAGGACTGGTCATGGCCAAACTACTCATGATCCTAGAAGCTGCTCTGCAATACACTCATGTGAAAAAAATGTGGCTTTGCAAGTATCCAAGATCACAGATTGACACCTTTCTGTTTTCCAATGTCTCCCAAATCCAAAAGGTATGTGTGTGAACCTGCATAAGGATTCTCAAAAGCACAAATGAATCTTCAAATACGTCTGAGTACGTATTTGAAGCTTTAACAGCTGCATTGATGCAGCTATTAAATGTCCTATGTAAATAAAAACCTCTTAAGTAACTACATCTGTTAACTTGGTTTACATTATCTTAAAACCAAAATAACACAACTCATTTTTTTCTTTTTTGTTTTGTTTCACTACCAGTTTCTCACGTGACCCCGGCTAATGAAATCATTATAATTCAGGATGCATCACTTACTGCTGTTAGGGCACTGCAAAAGTGTAACACATCTTCAGCTGATACACAATGCAAATAGTACGCCTAAGGAGCATCTTCGGTCCTGAAAATTTTCTTCTGGCTAAGCAGATAAGATCTTTAGAACACTGACCTTTTAGGCAAGGCTTTGAGTACTTTGAATTCTCACACTCTCAAAAATATGGTATAGCATTTCATATCAGTTTCTTATGCTCTCTCAATATAAGATTAAAATAAAAGTTGAGTGCTACAGTTAAGGTGGCAAAACGCCCCCTACAACACAAGCAGCTGTTGTCAATAACATTTCAATTCGCAGGATCATGCACAGAAATATGCCCAGTAATAAAAGAAAACAATACCTTTCTCAGAGAAAGAACAGGACAAAATTGTGTAAGTGTACATCATACATTTATTACCGAACAACTCTCTCAACTCCAAAATTGGGCACAGGGATTAAAAATAAAAATTCATTGCACTACCTAGTAAAGCATTACTAGTAACTCTCATAAAAAATGTACAAATTTTGTTAAAAATTTATCAAGCCTTCAAATGATTTGGTTACAGATATTTATAATACATTTAAAACTACATGTTAAATGATACAATAGCATATGATTTAAAGAAAACACTTAACAAAATATGATTCCAACAAAAACCATAAGCTTTCATAATAATTAGCAAGTCTGAAACACAAGTAGCAAAATGAGGTAACAATGTACCAAAGGAAAAAACCACAGCTTTTACAAAGGCCCAAAGATAACTCAGTTGAAACTGTTTTCTACAATTAAACTTAAAACAGTTGGTAAGTCTCATCCCAAGTATTATGCACTGTATTAACAGCTGTGAAGTCACATTCAAGAGCCTGTACAAAATGATGTACAACACGTGGCCTTACTTCTTTTTCTAAAGAAAGCCAAAAAATGAGACACTGGAATTATCTGTAGGCCTTGATATCCACCAAAATGTCAAATTAAATTGACAGTTTATGCAAAAAAAACACAGCAGTGCCAATATAATAAAGCAAACATATTAGAGGTTGGATATTTCTGGTTTTTGGAGAAAAAAGAGTCAGTGGATGGCAGAAAGGCAATGAACATAAAAGAAGTGTTGCTGAATTCAGGTGCTGTCAGGCACCACGGCAGCTGTGCATAATACATGGCAGTTAAGAGCTGAACGTAAATCCCCTGCCCTTGACAGCCACCACAGAGGATGTGGTTGTAGCCTGTCTGAGCTGATTCAGAACATAAGCATGTGTGCTCTTTGTACACACGAACCACGGGAAGCAAGTCCACATTCATCCATGCAAACCAAAGAACCATTCCAGAAGAGATGAGCCATAAGAGTGCAACAATTAATTGCAGGATTTTACTAACTTAGACCCTCCATCTCCTAGATCTCCCATTGTCTCACTGAATTTTAGTGGGGGAAAAGGGACATTTCTCCAGTTCCAGAAAGAGAACTACTTTCCCTCGGCTTCAGAAGGATGTATCTCATTCACTTGTATCAAGTTTAGAAAAAGTACCCTCTTTCCATGCTTTGAACTGAATGCTAAACACAGAAATGTTAGTCATGTTTAAATCTGTACACGGAATTTTTTTCTTTTGCAGTTATATAAAAGAGGCTAAGTTTCGTAAGACATACGTGGCATATGCTTTTTAAACAACATGATTTTATTTGTTAAAAAAATAAATCTTATTACATGAAATTTAACCTGCTAGGTGCTATTGTGAAAGGTCTATTCTTTAACTCCACTGGAAGAGAGGAGAAAGAAATTCTAACATTTTGAAGTGGAAGTAACAGCATTTTTATTTATTTAGTGTTCCTAAGTAAGGACAGGTATGGAAAGCTTCACTGCTTTTGAGAACTACCTGCATAAATAAACAGAGGGAAAAACATCTGAAACAGGGCAAAATTGTGCTTTTATTTAGCTGCACCAAGACCTGTGACTGGTCTGTAGAATCTTCAAAGAGGAAAACCAGCATGGAGAACATCTAACACTGTTTGAAATTATAACTGATACTAAAGCATTGCAGCATACAAAAGCATCAGAAATGATAAAAAATAAACGTAAAGCTGAGACTGGCAGCAAGTTGTAGCAAAACTGTGGTAATTGTTCTACTTGTGCTGCTGCAACCAAAGTAATGACACTGAATTTATGAGAAGAGCTTCATTGCAAAAAGTGCATCCTTTTAATGACTGTGGTATATGCAGACCTACATATTTTGCTAGAACATATCAGAGAAGTTAACAGTGTGAATGTTACAAAGAACACTAATTTTTTTCAACGGCCCAAATAAAATATTATTCAGAGCACTTCAATAGACATTATCCCCTCCTATTTCACAGCACTGTTCTGGAAAGTATTCCAAATTTCTCCACTAATGGAGCACTCTGGAAACTTGATTGCAAAAACCAAGGGAGTCCCTTCTTCCTATTACACTCATCATGAAATAAGGAAGGGAAAGAAGCAGCATCAGGGCAACTGAATTCTGTGGTTAATGACCAAAACCTACCTCCTCTTGTGATATGGTGAAAAAAATATGAAATTCTAGTTCTCTGAGAAAACGCTAAAAATTGTATTTTATTCATGAAGTTGCAGGAATAAAATTGTAACCTTTTACAAGTTATTTTAGTTACATACAAACTTCCTTGTAGATGACAAAGAATGTATGTGATTAAAGCCAATGCTTATAAGCTAAAAGATGATGTCCTTAGCAAGTACAAGGGCCAAAAGTTAAGAGCTGTTCCACAAGACCAGGACACCCTCAGTGTACTTTCTGCTTCCTTTCATGGAAGAAACACATAACTGGTAAACCCAGCTAGAAAAATTTAAAAGGAAAACAGAAAAACATTGATATTCATATTAGCAATTGAAAACATTAATATTGCTAAATGCGATATTGCAACTCTACATTGATAAAATAACTTGTATATCAGCCATTAAAAAACCCAGACTTTGTAACATATGATAAAACCCCCAAGGTCACTCATGTATGAACAATCAATGCATTCTTCAGTGGTACACACTTAAAGCCTCCAATGAAGGGGAAGCATAACAGCTGTTTGAATAGTAGTAGGTAGAACGGTCTTTACAGCTGTAAGTACGCTGGGGACAAAATACTAAACGTCTGTAATTGCTGCACCCATCGCATTCAGTGTGCAACTGCAAACACAAGGAAAGGAACCAGTGTACAGTACTAGTACTGTTTAAATAACACACAAGATTACACATTGCAGCATAATTATGACTACACACATACGTTCTCAGTACATGCTGGTATATAGGTTCTCAAACACACACGCACACCCAGTCACAAGCACACTTCACTCACCCTCTCACAGGCAAAACCACACCCACACCTTTCATCCCCACTCACAGTATCTGAAGGCTCTATATAAGGTAGATTGCTATATTGTTTGGAGCTACCACTTTTTTTTCCTTTTTCTTTTATATAAAAGCACATGCTAGAAGATCACATCCACAGTAATCTCGCAGCAATACTCGGAATGATCACACAAAACCCAGGGAATGTTAGTGCACGCACAAAATTAAGCTAAAAAAAAAAAATCTTTGGAGTTCCAATCACACTTGTTAGTATAACAATCCCGTAACTGTGAAGACTAGTTATAAGCTTTATAATTGATTAAGTCACACAGTGCAAAGTAAGGTCCATCGACCCTTTTGTGTAAAGGGTAGGCTGGAAGCCACATGGGTAGGTAAGTTCAATAGAGTTCATATATACATGTGACCAGAAACACCCAAACCAGATTTGTGCTCTTAGATTAGTCATTCTGAATCACGATGCACTTCTGAAGCATCAGCTCTACAAATCGGGCAGGTACGATTTGCCTGTAAAACCAGAGAAACAAAAGAGGGTTAACTAGACTGACAAATACATTGTTAAAGTAATGTGTATGTGACACTGACATCTGTGACTGCTGACAAGCAACTCAAGAGAAGACAGAATGTGCTTATGCCTTTTCTTAGTTTGTTATGTTTGAGTGGTGTGGTGAGTCTGCCAATTCAAAATTACATTTACAAAAAGGTAGTTGTGCCTTTTATCTCTAAAGACAGAGCAAAACAACAAATAAGGCTCTAGCCAAGTGATGGTGGTTTTATTAATGCAGATTCACAGTTATAGTATATTGTGGTCAGATGGATGCAAATAGCAACCTGTACTGTATGCTGCAGAGAAACCCACCAAAACAAATTGACACACCTCGGGCTGCAAATAAACATCCTGTGTGAGAATGTCATATTGTCACAAACTGTACTGATCAGGAATGACATCATATTTTGTTTATTCAGTTATTGTTACAGAAAAACAGCATGTAGACTTGGTCAAAGCTGAAAGGAAACTGGGGAAAAGGGAGGAGGTTTTAGTTAAGGGGAAAGAGAAGATGACCCAACCAAGTGGGTATTCAAGTAACATATACCAGCAGGCCTAGATTTAGCTCTTTAGTAAAGCACACACTGAAAATATGTCCTGTGACTTGTTTACTTTTATAGCCGCCTTAAAAAGTAAGACAGATAAGAAGTAATATTCCTTAAGCTGCTGGGAAAGTATTTCTGCCTTCTCATTCCCCTTTTCAACTAATGGCTAATTTCATTCTAGCAAATGATGAGAAAAAGCCCCAGATAAATATATAATATCTATGACTCAATACTTCCTTTGCAAAGGAAGTATTGACTCATAGAGTGATCCTATGAGTCAAGAGTGATGAGAACTCTTCCTGTCCCAAATTCTCTATTTCATAGTTACCAAAACTGCAGGACCAACCACTGTCTACTCCAAGTCTTCTAAGGCAACCAGATTTTTCATGGAAAATACAAGTGAAGAGCATCAAGAAATATGACTCTGTAGGCCAGAATTCAGAATTCTTTGTCAAATATTTTAAATCCAAACAATAACTAATCCAATGAAAGTAATATGTTATTTTTTACTGAAAAACATTATTCAGTAACGGAAGTTAAGGTGAAGGCATATTTTCCTGTCAATTTTCCTGCTGTCAACTGTCCATGATTTTTATTGCTTTGCAATTTTTGTAAATCATGGATTGGAGTATCAATTAAATTTTTTTTCCCCTCTCTTTCACTAGCAGTTTCAAAATATACTTCAAAATGTCCTTGTTCAGTCATTTCATTTCACGTGCATGATTCTAAATATAACCTGGCTAATATAATGTTAAAAATAAAAAGGCATGTTCTTAAACATTCAGTGGATTAATGAACCAAGAGCTATTCGCTTAGATTGATACTGAAGTAACAACCACTTGCACGACAGCATTCAGTAGGAGTAATTTCCTGATAGGAATTGCAGAAATAGATCTACTGTGCCAGGATAAAATGAATACTCATGGACACCACACCACTGCTTTTTAAGTAACTTTTCAAGATCCTACATGAACATCTGCTATAAATTTAGTTGCATTATTGTGTGCCTCATGAAATGAATTTCCCCTTCCTGGCATTTAATATGACACTTTGGTGCCAACAGAAGAGTAAGGCGGCCATAATATTGTAATATTGACCTTCTAACTTGCCACTCTTCCAGGCAGGCTTAATTTTGTGCTTTAACTAGAGAGTGCTGCACAATGAATTAATTTAATTTTTTATATTTTATAGAACTTTATAGTGAAAGTGAACTGCATTTAGAATAATGATATTATAGAGCTACTAGAATCCTCTAAGAACAATTGCACTACTTTGGTTCTAGTCCATCAGAAATAAACTGAAGTATAGTTACAGTTTGTCTTTTCTTATATATAACACAGTATTTCCTACCAGTACGTTAAATATAAAGGCAGGTTGCCCTTTTAAGGTTGTTCTAAACCCTCCGTGTGAAGACAGGTCATGGTGTCAAGCTCTCCTCTGGAATGATGATTTTTATTTTATTGAAGAACACATTTCTCATGTATTCATACCCGACTAGAGGATATGGGGTAACAAGAGCCAAATCCTGTGAAACACGAGAACTGGGACTACTACAAAAAGTAAAAGGATAAGCTTTCTCTTTTTAATTCTATTGTTTCCTCCACTGTTTTACATCTTCTCTTGTTAAGTCTCTAACCTTGCTTAAATAGGGAAATATTTTAGCTAAAGTGGGCAACCTATTGCACTGTTACAGAACATTTCTTCTTACTTGCTCACATCACCGAAAAAGATAGTACTGTCAAATATTTCATCCATGCATACAAGCCACAAAACTTTTTAGGTAGTTTTTTTACTTCTCCGTCATCACCAACAGACAGCCCAAGAAGAATATTGTTTTAAAGTAATCAGACTGAATTACTAACATTTTACTTATATCTTTCTCTAAAATGACATATGATAGAACTTAAAAAAGAATCAATTCAACTCCATAGTTCTAAAAATAGTCCTAGATAGCAAATACTCTCTTCAAAGAAATGAGATTACATCAGTCAAAAATAGCGATAAACCGATAATTTTTTTCTTTTTCTACCTTGTGGAATAACATTACAGGTACCGAAAGCTACGATTTTTACTTTCCCTTGCAGAATTTATGAGCATGATGTTGGCTAGATGATATGAATTAAGTGGAAGTGGACATAATTATACAATCAAGATATATTTTTAAAAGTTCTCAAATTCATAAAGTAATGGACAGAAGCAAAACTAAAGCACAAAATATTTTCCAGTTATCATCACTCCCAGACATTGGCTTCTTAACTTTAACCAAGTTTAGATAGAGGCTGTAACTAAAATAGACTGGTGTTACAGGTAATTCGTTACAGCTTGCAAAGCAAAATAGTCTTTTATTTCCATATACCATCTTTATACCACTGTAACTGAATCCACATGGTGTAAAAGTATTGTTTTAGTGATCCTACACTAGGATGGTTTAACCTTGTCAATCTTATTTTGCACTCAGCTCTGGAATAACAATGTCAGTGCAAGTTTTAGTAGGTTTAACTGCATCCTTCTCCATTTTGATTGCATATCTTGCACCTCATTCTAAAGATAACCTTCAGAAAATACCACACGTGAAGATCTGTTGCAAAATTCAGTTTCTAAGATGGGACACGAACATCAGCAAAACTTCCTAGCTGTAGATCTGGCTAAATGCAGCTTGTAGAAATGTCTGCCATAATCTACTTGTATTTCTTGTTCTTCTCACCTTCTGCAGAGCTGCTGTTTAATCTGTGCTCTTACTGTCCTGATTCTTGAGCCTTTATTTTTCACTCAAATTCTCTTGGATGGGTAAACAATTTTGTACAACTATAATTTGTATATATTACATTTCTGTGTATACGCATACACATAAACGTACACATGTAACCCACTTTATTTGCCCGAGAAACCAACATTAACAGCAAAGTGGGGAAAGAAACATGTTGGTACTCATTCTTGCTAGGCAAGCTGTGTAACACAGTTGAAGCCATCATAATCATACAACTCTATATCATACCTCCTATATTATTCACTTTTTTCCAAGTCTTCCTTAGTGTCATGTACTACTCAAATGCACAGTTATTGTTTTAAGCAAATGGAAAATACAGTAAGAGCTGTCAATGAAAATAATCATATTCACATTCATTTTCACTTGTGCCAAAGATTATGAAGAAACAATCTTCATCAATGATTAAAATAATATCCTATCTGGGCAGTGCTTCCATTCTGCTGGCATTTCTAAATAGCAGAAACATGAAACAAGATGAAATGAAGTGGACAGCAAAATATCCCCACCCTCTCCTACAAAACTACATAACTAATTTCATCTAAGATAGGATTACTTTTTCTTACCTTCAACCATTTATCAACACACTTGGCATGGAACTCGTGGTTACAGGGTAAGACTCTAAGTAGCTGCCTTGACTCAAAATCACACATGCAGACCACACATCTAAAAAAGACAATGAAGTTCAAATGTATCTGCTATGTAAGAACAACAAATGTGCAATTCCATACAAAACCTTACATGTATGATTGTAACATGGTAGCTATTTTAGTCCTTCAGTAGCTATAGTGATTATATCTGACAATGGAAACTGAGAAACTGAGAACTGACTCTGGGGTGGTTTTATTGTCTGTTGTTCTGTTGCTTTTTTTGTTTACTGTGCTTTCACATCACAAAGCAAGTATTCTTGCTCTTCTGACCTAGCTGTGACTGCAAGTTAAAGAAATGAAAATCAAGCCACCTAAATTGTGGACCTTTGAAAGAGACCAATATACTTACAACGTCTGCTCTGACTGGTGATTGTTCGGATTGAACCTGTAGGATGGAAGCTGCTCAATGTCTGCTTTTGTTAATCCCCGTGGTTTGGCTTCTCCTAGACGTTCTGCCAAATTCAGCAGTGCCTGCAAAACATGGAAACTACACAGTTAAAAATTCACTGATCAAACAGGCTCTGGTTCCATCAGTGTTGCGACTACCACCACATCTCACTACCCCGGCTGGTAGCACAAAACACCCTTCTAATCAAGAAATGTTTAGAACTTTAGTTGTCCCATACAATACAAACTCCTTGGAAAGTCTTTCAGAACTTAACCATCTTTGTAATTATGTAAGATATTATCTCTGGGATCTCCAAACCCACTTCCCAAGGACCCAATTTCCAATTAGTCCTGTGACTGAATGCACAGTTCAGTAAGTAGTTTGCTTCTGAGAGATCCCATCACCCTGCTATGAAATTAACAGGGCTGGTAACCAGAAAAAAACTGTCAACTAATTTCTTTTGTAAGAATATGTGAATCTGGTCTTGCGAGAGAAATCATAAATTTAATGGGACAGTTTATGATTCCCACTCCATGTCCTGGGCTAGTTGAATTAAAATATGGAGATTTTATCCTCAATCTGGAAAACAAATACATACCATAAAACTTTAAGCACTTTTTTGGCTGCTAGTTTTTATGTTAATTTTCTGTAAGCCAACCATTGCAACTAAAATCCTTTCATGTCTATAATTTGCAGTCTGTTATGTATTTAATTCACACTCCCTCATGAGGGGCCTAGGAAACATGTACGTGTGATAGAGAATCAATGCACAGAAAAGACCCTATGAAAGCTGCAAATGGTACTGATTTCTTACACTGCTGAACCTAGTGCCCAAATTCTCAGACAGCATTGCTTCTTCTGAACCACCACAGCAGCTATTACAGAAGCGCTCATTGTTAAACTGAAGATGTGCAACTACACAGAGATCTTAAGGGGAGCACAGGCAAAAAGATGCAAAAGTCAGGGTTAATCGTAACTCACTCAAGAGAAATCAAATGGAATCAATCAGCTTCAGAACCAGCAAAGAAACAACAGTTGGAACAGCCCCATAATTGTCTAGAATATTTAAGAGGGTTCTGCATCTCTAGATGTGAATTACCATCCCCTCCAGAGGGCAAGAAGAAAAGGCAGTAAGGCAATCTTATAAACGTAACATTTAGATTAATTAATCCTATGATATTCAAACTATTCTGAAAGTTACACTCATAAAACCAGCAACTTACCCTTTTCTTTTGAAAGTGCTTCACTTCTGTTTGGTATTTAAAATCAATTAAATTTTGAAAGGAGAAGAGTAGCATATAGAACATAAAAGTTGAACAATTTAATGATTACTAGCCTAGAAAGGTGAATTCTGGGAAAGAGCAATAGACAAGAAAGAAAGCTAAACACTTCTAATATCCAGTATTACAAAAAAAATCTGGAAGGACCATTTTTGGATTCTGTCTTCACAGTCACTACATTTATTTGAAAGGCAAAACCAGGATTAAAAGCAAAATATAATAAAATTTTATCTACTGCTTGAGCTAACATCTGTTCTTTAAAGGTAGTTGTAGTTCACACACCAACCTCATAGTTTTCTACCTCTCCATCTTCCACATCCAACTCAAAGCTGAAAGCTGGTCCAACTGCCGGTGGCACTGGAAGCATTGATCTACCACGAGAGCAAACAAGGATAAGGTTCAGCATCTTGCTGAAGGAAAGCACAGAAACATCTGGCAGAGGTAAAGTAACCTTTCTGATGCCTCTCAAATCAACACGTTCTCAGAACTGACAAAAATGTTATGTTTGAAGTCCAGACCAGATATTTGAAGTAAAAGAGTCACAGGAGAAAGCTTTTTCTGCTACTTTCTGATATTGGGAGTGCTGACTTTTTAATTGCATGCGTGTTTCACTTGGTACTTTTAACCAAGCTCAGCTTTATTACAAAAACTATTGTCTTAATTATCACAAACTATGGAGAGCTAAAACTGACAAAAAAATGACATTCTGGTTTTAAATATGTTTCATTTCTTTAAGTAGATAAAAGACCATCAAAGAGGAATGCTAAGTTCATTTAGGTCTCCAACACAAAAGTCTTGCAACTTTTGCAAGCCTAAAACACACAGTGAAGATAAATAGGATTTGCTACCGGACAAACTTCCATCCTGAAGGCAAGCACAAATTCACTTTGTCATGTACTGTGATGCTGGTTAAAGCAGAATCCCTTCAGACTGAGAGATCAGAGAGATGTTTTTCTGGTTGTATATTCAGTAAGTCTTTTTACCCCCCAAGATAGTATAATGGGTCAAAACTTCATCCACAGACATGGAAATCACAAATTCAAAGCACTAATATAGTAGAATCAGGAATTACAGTGCCACATCATGTCCTCAATGAATAGGCAAGAAGCTCTGACATTACTCTCAGACTGCAAGATGCAAAGTTGAACAACTTTGCTGAATCAGATTTCTGGTGCCATTTTCATGCCACGTCTGACATTGCACAGAGAGAAACTACAGATCTGGCGTCAGTGTTTGATTATTTCCTTGTCAATGTCACCTTTGCCACCAGAAACTCAATCCTTGTTTTCCAAACATTTAATTCTTACTTCCAATACAGAACACAGAAGACTAAGACATCTCATGTCATAGATCCTAACTCTCTTTCAGAGAGTCCACCGTAACACACTACAGATAATTCCTAAATGTTAATTGTCCCACATCTTTTCCAGGAACAGCTAATCAGAGGCAGAACAGAAATGTAACAGCTGTGACAGAGTAGCACTTCAGCCAATAAAGAGTAACATATCACAGAAGTTCCCATTCTTGTGTTTTATAATTAAGAACCAAACCAAATTAATTTATTCCATAAATAAAGACTCCTACAACTTGATCCTACAGTGTAACAATGCCTCTGTAAGAGTATCACAGAATTATGATTTAAAATCTGTTGAAGATTTTACCAAGAGTTCAGAAACAAGAGGTTACTGTGCCTCAAAATACCTACAAAACTACACTGGACAAAAACTGTTCGCTTGTATTTTTCCTTGCTCAGTGGTGTAGGGTATTCAAAACAGGCTGAAAAGTTTTACACAGAAATGGAAGTTTTCCTCCGAGACAGGTGAAATATGCCTGGTCTCTGGTAGAGTCCAACCATAAAAAGTGCCAAGATGCTTGCTGACTTCTTAATAGCCTACATGGAAGCAAATGTACTTTTCACTTACAGCACATAAGGTAATAGGCTGGGATGGTAAGGGTGTGGTGGTATTGGCTGCTGTGATCGGTATCTGCTGCGCCCTGTGAGTCTTCGAGGCATAAAAGGTGGGTAAGGCTGCAAGAAAGAAGAAAATAAGCTTCAACTGAAACTTGTGGAACTGGAACTTGTGTCCAGTTTTGGGCTCCCCAGCACAAGACAGACACGGACATACTGGAGAGAGTCCAACAAAGGGTCACTAAGATGGGACTGGAGCATCTCACATGTGAGAAAAGGCTGAGACAGCTGAGCCTGTTCAGCCTGGAGAAGAGAAAGCTCGGGGGGATCCTATCAATGCACAAAAATACCTTAAGGGAGGGTGCAAAGAAGACGGAGCCAGGCTCTTTTCAGTGGTGCCCAGTGGCAGGACCAGAGACATTGGGCACAGACTGAAACACAGGAGGCTCTGTCTGAACATCAGGAAACACTTCTTTGCTCTGAGGGTGACTGAGCACTGGCACAGGTTGCCTAGGGAGATGGTGGAGTCTCCCTTCCTGCAGATCTTCGAAAGCTGGCTGGACATAGTCCTGGACACTCAGTTTTAGGCAGCCCTGCTTGACCAGACAACCTCCCTTCCAACCTTACCCAGTCTGTGAGCCCAGGATTCAACATTCTCTGTTCTTAATCTCTATTCTCAATAATGACATCCACTTTCAATAAAGCATTATTTAAAAAATCCAGCCTCTGCTAAAATTCAAAAGAATCTCGGCCTCAATTTGAAATTACTGTTCTCATCTATAATACACAGTTATACCAATCCATGTGAAAAAGTGTTAATATACAACAGAAATCCATACAAGTTCTTGTGGTTTTAGTCTACAGTCAGTGTAGTCTGGGAAACAGGATGTGAACTGCTGACCCTCTCGTAAATATAAAAGGCCCAGGGGCTATTATGCAGGCCTGTGCATAAGCAGTTGACTAAAGAAGCCCTTAAAAAACTCTTTAAAATGAGAATTTTCTAAAAATCTCTATAAGAAACCTCTAACTTCTAAGCAGCGGTATATACTTACATTTAGACTTAAAGGCTTGAAGCCTTTCAGGTGTATGTGGAAGATTTAATGAGCACAGTTTCTGCAGCTGGACCACACATAGAGAGACAGTCAAGCCTAAAGTTTCAATGCATTCATTCCATGGATAAATCAGGGCGTTTTTTGTCATCTTTTACTAAAATTCTTCTGTATTTTCTACAACTGAAATTCATATACCCCTATTGAATTAATATTTGAGGGCCTTAAGACTTATTTTTTTTTGAAACAAAGAACACTCTAAGTCTTTCCTAACACATTTTTCTTCTTACATGCTTGAAATTTGAAGGCACAAGAGCCCAACACCCCCAATGACTAACCTAAAACCCCCTAACTTTACAATGGAAACATTATAATTAGGTAGCCACGGTCATACATAAAATTAACATATGAATATAAACACAATGCAAAAGAGCCAGGTTCCTTTTGGTTGAAGTCTCAAACTAGACATATCAAATATTAATTCTACTGCTTTGCGAATTCTGCAATCCAAAAACATAATTAGAAACTGTTGTGTTCACTGAATGAAAAAGAATCAGAAACGCAGCTATTCCATTCTGATGTTAATGTAAATTAAGCTTTATAAAGATTTAGTATTACTTTATAGAAGGCCACATGGCTACTTGTATTATGTCTCTATTCTACTCCTTAGCAATAAACAACACAGAGCTGAAGCATCAGAGAGGACAAATGCTGCAATCTGCAGAAAACGGTATTATGTTCCCTATCTACTTTAACAATCAAACTTAAAAATGAAGGAAGTCTGACTCCAAACAAAACATGTATGATTAGACTAATTCATCTAACAAGTACACTGAATAAAATACAAGCAGTTTATGGCAGCTTTCAAGTGTCCTGGTCTCCAGAGTGTCTCATAGTGCCTGAAAACTCCATTGAAAATCTCTACACCTTTAGATTAACAATAAGGTGATCACTTTTTGAAAGAGTGGACACGTACTTGAACCTTTATAAAAACTGCAGCAAGCATTTGACTAGGTTCTGTGACTTCAAGGAGATTAATAAAGACAAGATATCTGTATATTTTGCAGCTGCAGGGCATAAAATTTAATTCTTATTTAAAATTTAAATAACAATATGCCTGTAAAACTACTGACGACTTGATGCACATGTCAAACAATAAAAAATTTCAGAACCTATACTTGGGATCTAGCTATCTCTCCCAGCATCACACAGGCAGGAGAGGGGGTATTTTGTTTTTTTAAAGAAAGTGACCCACACAAAACAACCACAACAACAACAAAACCTTGACCCGTTACAGGACTAATATAATTGCAGATTGAAGTACAAGACAAAGAGCCTAGAAGTAGCACCACTGGACACACCACAGAAGTACACAATTCAACAAAATTCAACACAGGCTTTATCCTGCACCATTTTTTATTTTATTTTGTGCTGCTGCAGTTGACTGCCTGTAGATCCCCTGAAAGCTGACTTAAATCAAGCTTTATAACATGGCTATCTCTACATTATATGGTGTGGTCTAAATTACGGAAGCACTCTACAACTGCTTCAAGAGGAGAACTGTTTTTAAAGCGTTCTGGCTTTCCTGAGCTGTGGAAACTTAGCATATGATGAAGAATTAACTAAAAGTCACAACAGGTATTCTAAACTGTACTAACCAGTTCCTGCAATGTAAGTCCTGTCCTATGTGACGACATGGGAAGTTTCCTAAGTCAATGCTGCTGCACTCCAGAGATAATGTTACTGGAAATAATTTGCTGGTGTCATTAAATTACCCTTAACTTAATTAACACAAGCTTAAGGAAAATACCACAGTATGCAGCTATTCCAATAACGGAATGTGATTGCAAAAGTGCGACAAATGTACTACGGAATAAAGATCGAGAATGTTAATGCTGTATGAAAGAGAATGTAGCATAGAAAAAGATACTTACTACCCCAAATGACACCTCCTGGTGTAATGGATCATGGGCTAAGAATTGAAGAGGAGCTGAGGGAGGCAACGCTGGTGGATGGGCTGAGGGAGGGTATGAAAAACCTCCTACTGGAAGATGTTCTCCAAGCAATTCTACGTCATTTTCTATCCTTTGAAGTGGCTACAAAAAAACCAGAGATAGCCTTTGTTGCAACAATAGAGATGAATTTTTTTCCCCAATAAAGAACTGCAGTCCCAGCTGTATGTTCTGTGCTGCCGTGATCAGTTTTATAGTAACTCTGTGAACAATTCCTAGGTCATTAACACTACCCAAAAAAGCAAAGACAACACTACACATTTGATATAAATTCACCTTTTCCAGCTAGCCATGCTTATAGACCAGGAATTTATGCGATCTAGCAAATATAGGAGTGGCTGTAATTTCCTGTATCTTGCATTTTTCAGGACAAATATTTGCTCTCCTTCTTGCCAGGCTGCTCTCACTGTACAACTATGCGAGAGAAAAAAATAAACAACCATAGACAAGAACTGAAATTGTGCCAGAAAAACTGAAAAGCGGGGAAGAATCATGGTGGTTCCAGTAGATGAAACTGATGATGATATCCAGAAATCAAGCAGATGCTTTCCTAGGAGGGTCATGCAAGCAGTCCTAACAAGCAGTCCTGAGGTCTCAGAAGCATGAGATTCCAGATTAGTTTTGTAGATAGTCAAATCTATTACATCAGTCAGGTCCAAAAGTGCCCAAGAAACAACCAGGAATTCTCACTGTTTCATAAATACACCTTTCTGTTACTGACACTGAATTCCACCATTTCAAGAAATTCAGCTAAGAAAGCCATCTTGCGGAACCAAAGGAATATTCTGTTTTCCTGTCATACAGAACAAACAAGATATTCTTAAACCACTAATGCAAGCTTTTTGCCAGAGCTGAAAGCTGACAGGCAAGCCTAGTTAAAAACCTAAGTAAGCAACTCAAGCTAAAACCTGAGTCCACACATTTTCTAAAGCAAAGTCTTAGAAAGATTTCTACCACAGGAAATCACTTTGTTATGATGATGGAAACTGTTCTCCCATCACTATAATTAAGGGATTACAACCCTATTCATACCAGAGACATGGCATGAAGGAGTCTCAGCAGTGATTGCAATAATAAAGTTATAGCCTATTTCTGCATTACTGAAAGATCTGTATCTTCTACTCAGAGGGGCAAACAAATGGACAACAACTCAGATAACCACAAGGAAAGAATGGTAGGCCAGAACTGATTTTCCTCTAAATCCAAAACAGGGTCACATTTTCCCATGTTTGCATAGTCCGTATCACTAAGCCAAATCTGCTTAAGCAGACAACATCAGTAACTTTCATAAGTGTGAAAAAAATGTCCTAGGAAAAGGACTGGTCATTTAAAAATTAATCAAGAAGTAATACAAAAGAAGCATGCAATTAAAGTAATATTCTGTGCTTCTTTCTCTGCTAAGCTTTTCTCTGAGATGCCTACTACGCTTACACAATCTCCTCTGGATTCTATTCTGCTTCCTGGGAAAGAAATACCTGATGGTGAAGGAAATACCCATCTTTCTGAGACAAGTAAAACCCTACGGAGAAACAGCACAGACAATGATGACATCTGAAGCAAAACACTGAACTCCAGAAGTATTTTTTCATCTTCATACCAAGCGGTTACAACTTGAAAGAAAATCCTTGTTTCCTCAATCAGGTACCAGTACTATGTGCCCATCCAGCCCACCAGTTCTACTGAGAGTGGGGTAAGAAGCATTACTTACCGACCGTGACTGCTGTGCTTGGAAAGGAACAAATTGTCCTGGAGGAGGTAAGTGAGGAGGGTGGTGTGTAGAGATATGAGGAGGATGCAAAAGGAATGGGTCACTAGAAATGAGGGGTGGAAATGCTGCATATGGTACAGGTAGGTGCTGGACTGAGCACGCCTGAAGCATCTGAAATAAAATGAAAACAATATATTTTTGTAGCACAAACATTCCCTATACAATGTTCTGTGTTCTATGTATTTATTATGGAAAGATGTAATTAGAACAGTTCTTTTACCTTGTTGAAAAAGCCTCCAAAATACACATAAATAATAACTCATTCAAATACCCAAGGAACAGTGATTAGTATAGAACAGGCTCTAGGAAGTAGCATACTGTGACATCTGCTAGGTGCTCACGAGGTCACCAGGAGTTTGGATTTTCAATACTCCAGGATTAGACAGGCTCCTAAGTGACGAGCAGATACAGTTAGCCTAGTTCATTTTATTTTTCCCACATATCACCATGAAAGCAACATGCCAAAGCAATGGTCTCACAACAACTTTCAGCTCTAGATGCAGGGACTCTCAGCTGTCAGACTGCATCTAAAGACCTCTGTTACCTCATATACTACGAATAATTCATAAGGTCTGCTCCGTTTTGCACTTCTGGGTGAATCCTATGCTCTAAAAGCAGCTCCCTAGTGACAGATACTATAGGAAATAGCTCTTTTCCTCTCCTCTAAATTCCTGACTCAAAAGCAACTTTGGGCACTAAAGTTTTAACAATAAAATGATGAAGGCACTGCAGGGGAACATGAGTGTGCTTTGTGGCACTGTTCAGTGTTACTTCCACCTTTATATATAGAGGAGCAAGGAACCTGCATTCTCTTTTTTGTTGCAGTTTGATCCACTACGAGAATGTCAGGCATTTCTTTCACACTTTTAACAATTAAAAGAGCATTTAATTAAGATATTCATTATCAAATATTGAAAAGAAAGATTATCTAGTTTTGATCTCTCTTTTTTTTTTATTAGTAATGTCACACAGCATACATTTACATACTGACGATAATAGCATAAAATGGTGAAAGGAATTAATATAAAATTCGATTTCAGCAGTGGAGGTGGAACTATCATCTCAATTTGCTATGATCACGAACAAACATAAATCTTCAAATGCATCAAAACAGTAGTAGATTAATTTGATCTGACTACTATTTTTAACTTAAATGCTAACTTTTCCCTCAGTTACTACATCATTTTTCTAAAAAACAAATATCATAGACAAGTGTTTCTATGGTTATAATACTTTTTTATTGTATTTTACTAAACTGAAAACTGTCCTCTGAAATAGCCGAAGATAAATTTGCAGGTAGAACATCTCACAGTCCTCTTCAAAACATGAGATTCTTCGGGAAACACTGAAATAGGATTTTATTACCAATTAAAGATTATCATAGCTCCTATATATGTTTGGAATGTTTGATTTGTGCTATGCCCATGTCACTTTTTAAAGTTAGAGCAAATGAGGCCACACTAACTTCCAAGCAGAAAGAAATTAAAATTACCTGTTTATTTATTCAAGTTTTTAAAATAGTTCTTCTGTTTGGACACATCATAGAATGACCTGGGTTGGTAGGCACCTTAAAGATCATTTTGTTCCAAACCCCCTGCCATGGGCAGAGACACTTTTCACTAGACCGGGTTGCTCAGAGCTTCATCCAGCTTGGCTTTGAACAGTTTCAGGGATGTGGCATCCATAACTTTTCTGGGCAACCTGTTCCAGTGCCTCACCACCCTCACAGTAAAGAATTTTTTTCCTAGTATATCATTTAAACCTATTCTTTTTCAGTCTGAATCCATTCCCCACCCCCATCTGTAGTTCTGTCACTACATGCCCTTGTAAAGTCTCTCTCCACGGTTCTTGCAGGCTGCCTTCAAGTACTGGAATTAGGACATCCCAAAGCCTTCTCTTTTCCAGGCTGAACAAACCCAATACTCTCAGCCTTTCATCATATGAGAGGTGCTCCATCCCTCTGATCATCTTGGTGTCCCTCCTCTGGACTCACTCTAACAGATCCATGTCCTTCCTGTGCTGAGACCCCAGAGCTGGATGCAGGTTCCAGGTGGGGTCTCACCAGAGCAGAGCAGAGGGGCAGAATCCCCTCCCTCGCCCTGCTGCCCACGCTGCTTTGGATGCAGCCCAGGACACGTTTGGCTTTCTGGGCTGGGAGTGCACATGGCTGGGTCATGTCCAGCCTCTCACCCACCAGCACCCCCAAGGCCTTCTCACAGGGCTGCTCTCCATCTGTTAATCCTCAGCCTGTGTTGGTATGACCCAGGTGCAGCACTTTGTGTTTGGTCTTGTTAAACCACATGACATTTCATGTGGGCTCACTTCTCAAGTTTGTCCATGTCCCTCTGGATGCCATCTTGTCCTTTGAAGAACTTTTAAAACTGATAAAGGTATTTAATAAATGGCATTTGTTTATTTCACAGTTACACATGCAGTGAGAGAGACAAGTATTGTCAAAATAACAAAAGCATACTGGGAAGTTCACAGAGGAAGGTGGTGAGCAAGCTGATATGCTGGAGAGCATGGGCTACCTTTGAGATGTACTTTTATAGGCTGGAGAAAGTGGCTGACAGGAACTATGTAAAGTTCAAAGGTAAATGTGAAGTCTGGCACTGGAAGACAGTAACTCCATGGAGCAGGACACTCTGAGACTACTTGGTTGTGGTCAGATTTGCAGAAAAAAAGTGAGGTTGGACGTGTACACAATACCCATAGTGTACTCAGTCAAAAAGGCCTATGGCATGCTGGGCTGCACTGCTAAGAATGCAACTTGTGAAACCAGTGAAGTGATTCTGCCCCTCCATTCAGAACTTTTGACACTAATCTCAGGTTTTGGGAATCCCAGTGCCAAACAGAGACAATGACAACACAACGACGAGGAGCTCGGAGAAAACTGCATAGAAGAGATGGCAGAACTAGACTTGTTCTGCTTTAAAAAGAGAAAACTAAGCAAAAACCTTACCACTGTGTGTAACTGCTTCCTGAGAGTGGACAGGAAGAATCCAAGTCCTCCTCAAGAAGCAAAGTGAAAGAGCACAAAGACCAATGGGACCAAGACACAACAAAGAAAACTCAAGCAGACATACAGATTAAATTCTTCATCACAAGGACAGTCAAACAGTAGAGCAGAAGGTTAGAGGCGTTGTGAAACCCCCATACTTGGAAACTAGTACTGCAGCAGGTGACTGCCAGACAACCTCCAGAGTCCCCTCTTAACTTAAAACTATTCCTCCATTTTATGCTCTAACAGAAGAAAGCATAAAGTCTGCCTGCTAATGCTAGAGAAAAGTAACTGTTTATATTCACTTGTACTGGATCTATTCTCTCAACACACTTGATTACCTGTTGTACATTCAAAATAAAAAACAGAGCTTACTCCAATATGTATTAGAAGGACAAATGCATTGCTGAATTACAAAACATTCTATGAATTCCACAGATAACATACCTAGTCAAAGTATAGGGTAAGATTATTAGCATCCATTGGATGGATTTCCCTGAGCCTCAATACAGCTTCAGATTTTTCCCTGTTGTTTCTTAGGACATGTTGCTTTCTTGCCTTGCTGAATTTACTATGTAAGTGTTGTTCCAATCTCTGGGTACTTATTCTGAGATTGCTTTGTTCCACTAACACCACCCCTAAACAGAAGAAAAAGGCTGTCTCTCATGCTGCCTCAGGGATACACACCAGCTTATGTAACAGATTTTCACCAATTTGACAGGTAAGGGGAGCTGATTCTCACAAATACTGCAGACTAGCCAGCAGCATGCTGCAGACCTTGTTGCCTCTCATGGGGATAAATGGCACCCAGGCATGATAAATGCAAATCACCCTTACTCTTCAGTGAGCAGCCTGAAGAAATAGATGGGTCATATCAAGGGTTTTGTTTCAGCGCCACACAGGCTTAATCATGTCACAGAATGCACCACAAGAAAAGCAAAGTTGCACACTGCTGGCAGAGACCAACATTATACCAACATCAAGAATGTTCACTAGATGCTGTATATAGCACTGT
Source organism: Cnemophilus loriae (assembly GCA_013397755.1). NCBI lineage: Eukaryota > Metazoa > Chordata > Aves > Passeriformes > Corvidae > Cnemophilus > Cnemophilus loriae. The sequence goes on from VZTF01000255.1 coordinate 22,497, forward strand.
GTATGACATTATAGATTCATACTAGAAAAAAAGATTGAAGCTGGGGTAGTTACAGAGACCCACTTACTGGGGGAGGCACACTGCAAACTGGAAGGTGCTGGCCACTGAAAACCACTGAGCACCCTGGGACCTGCTGCGTGCTGCAGGCTGGAATGTGCTGGCCTGTGCAAAGTGGTATCCCATGCGGAGCCACAGTTGTCACTGTGTATGAAACAGGAACTGTGCCCTGATGGATCTGCAGCAAAAGGAAAAGAAAATTTATTTAATAATTTACTGCAAAGACTTAATACTGTTGTACAGCACAGTAAGATAACAAGCTTTCACTTACATATCAGAAAAATAATATATTCACAAATAAAGCGTAAAAGGAGGCATATGGTTGTAATTTCTGTTCATTAAAATATTTTAATCAATGGAATGTTATTTACTGATCAGAATTTCTGGGCAAGAGGGATCTCTCAGCTTAAAATGTTAATACTTCAGTGGTACCTTAGTCACTCATAAGCACATCAGACTACTAAGCCTGCCTACCCTCCCTTCTCTCCCCCAGGCTAATTTTTATGAAATAAGAAGGCAGTAACTCCACATAAAAGCTAATCTACAAGCAGCTCAAGAATCTTCTCAGTTCTGAAGAGACTGATTCAATATTAACTCAAGAGACTTGTATCTTTAAACAACAAAACAACTTTCCAGATTATCTTTCTTCCAAAGAGACTCTCTTGATTCACTTTTGGACCAGCATTTAAGCTGAATTCCTAACCTAAGTAACAGAACAGCTAACTAGAAAGCTGAAAAGGAAAATTTAACATGACTAAGAGGCAGCAGACCCTAACTATCCTGATTCATAGCAGGAAACCATGTAACCCAGGTTTCTAACTAGTGGCAATTCCTAAAATTTAATCATCAAACCAAGATCCAAAGGTATTCTGGACCTATAAACCACATGGGTTGTTCATTTGAAATTTTGTTGTTGGTTTTGTTTTGTTGGATTTTTTTAACACTGAACAATCTTTAACACTCTGATGCTCTAATAAAACGGAAAAGGCGTAAGAGTCAGGCAGCACAGATTAATTGAAAGTAATTATTTCAAAGCTCTCTCCTCCTTCATGATCAGCCAAAATAGAACTTGCTTATTTAAAATGGAACAGCTCCTTCTTTAAAAAGAACAGCTCCTCAGGAAGGTGAGAATGAGTAAAGAGAGCTGAACTACCAAACTGGCAGTGTACAGTCAGACAAAGAGACCAAAACAGAACATAGATCACCGAACAGAGGTTAAAATCTCAACCTAGGTATCAGTAATGACAGAAACCAGTCTCAGGAGAGACACTGAACTTGAACCAGTTCTGGCTCTGCTACAAAAGTTGGGCATAAATGCAATGCTATATGTGATCCTAGAATGTTTATTTGTCATTATAATAATAAAAAATGACTTTTCAAAATGTTCATGCCCCTGAATTGGAAAGTAGCACCATGGAAGACCTCAGTTAGTCTGGAAATACTGACATCTGATCACAGACAGTGTTTGGCAGTGGGATGGAAAACTGTTCAGCCAGACTTGTCATGATGTAAGCTTACAACATAAAGCAAGAGCATGATCTGATCTCCAGCAGAAGAACTGTTAAAAATATAAGTTTGTGAGATGGCTAGAATGGCACTGGCTTCCATCCTTCCACTTGGTCCCAAATGCAAATACTTCCCTGCTGAGAACTGCTCTGCACACATAATATGACACACCAGTGCTATGCAGCTGCACTGAATGTAAACCAGCTTTTAAGCACAGATGCTACAGCTGCATTCTGTGCACATGCAGCTTCCGATGTGGGCATCCACATTGCCAGGTCAACTCATGGCTACGTAGCAACTAGTGTACTTGCGCTGCGGCCTGTTAAGTTAGTAGACAACAACCAAGGTTACCTCACAGAATCATTTTGGCTGGAAAAGACCCCTAAGTTCATCAAGCCCAACCATTAACCCAGCACTGCCACCTCTAAATCATGTCTCTAATTGCCACACCTATGTGTCTTTTAAATACCTCCAGGCCTGGTGACTCCACCACTTCCCTGGGCAGCCAGTTCCAATGCTTGACAATCCTTTCAGTAATTTCTCCTAATATCCAATCTAAACTACCCCTGTGCAATTTGGTGCAATTTCTTCTTGTCCTGTCACTTGTTACTTGGGAAACCAACCCCCACCTGGTTATAACCTCCTTTCAGGTAGTTTCAGAGACTGGTAAGGTCCTCCCAGAGCCTCCTTTTCTCCAGGCTAAACACACCCAGCTCCCTCAGCTGCCCCTGATATGATTTGTGCTCCAGCTTCCCCACCAGCTCCATTGCTCTTCTGAGGACATGACCCATCACCGCATGTCCTCCTTGTAGTGAGAGGCCCAAAACTTCTTTTACAGGTCCTCAGTTACAGAATTCTATACAAAGTGCTGTCACAGAGAGGAATTACTTACTTTTTGGACCAACTATGTATACAATTTTTTCACGTAATTTAAGGACAAATTGATTAGGCTTAGGTGGTTAATTTAGTTACACAACAAAACTATCGTGAGTTCTGCTGTTATGTAGGCAACCAATTACAGGCATTGCGAATTCTACTCCTAAATAATACATTTTAACTATTTAATGACTCCTAAGCTAAGATGAGGTATTTCATGTGAAACAGAATACATTATTAGTAAGTGTCATATCATATCTTCATCGAAAGAAACTAACTACAAAAGCAAAAGAACTGCATTACAAAGGTTTGAGACAGAGACCTAGAGAAATATGCCAATTCATGCACCGACAAATTGTTAAGTATGAATTGTTAAGTATCAATCTTCTTTATTAAAAGTGTGAACTTTCTTTATGTTTCTTTTTACTGCCTACTCCAATGCTTCATATACATAAGATTAAACAAAAACCACCATTCTGTAAGAAGTCAAATAGAATTTAGTGCTCTGTGACTTTCATTGTCAACTATGAGGTGAGGTAAACTATTTGGTGAGGAGAGGGATCTTGAAGATGCTGGGAAAAACTCCCCAAAACCAAACACCACGTCTTGAACAGCCTTCTGTTTGTACTGTAAAAATTTTACCTGATCATGAATGTCAACCATGACTGCATTCTGCTGTGGTGGGTGAGCAGCTGGGTGCAACATACGAGGAGATACATTCGGTGGGCGAAAGGCTCGAGGCTCTTCTATTGCTTGCTGCTGTCCATAGGAGAGATGGTGATAGTTTTCATCCTGGCTAATAGAATTATGTCTAGACAAACGATCTCTCCTTGTTCTCTGACGTCGAACAGGAGGACTGGAAATGCATTAAAAAAATTAGAGGTTATATAAATGACGCAAATCCTTAATAACTAAAACCTCAAGAGAATCAAATATCAAGAAATTTTTTAAACTGGAAAATTCTACTAGAACAAGCTAATTAGATTGGAATAAAACTTATTACTGACATAACTGCTAGAATCCTTATAATTGACACATTTTTCAGTATGGAAATGCTTAACAGAGCATAGCTTAATGCTGTTAGGGAAACCAAGAGAAGAACTCCTATGTAAATATTACCATGTTATAAAAATGACAGTTGGATTGCCATAGTAGTGCTCAAAAGTCAAGACAGAAATCTTCACAATATTTCCATGCCTTTATTCTATCTAGGTAAAAATCCTTCATTAAATGATCACAGATTTCCCCAGGGTCTTTGTTTCAACCACACCACAGAATGATTGCTTGCTTAGTGACAGCAGACAAAGCAGCAGACTTCTGTGAAGAAACAAATTAATTTTTCAGCTCTCACATGTTCACTATATAACTGAGTGCTTTCTAAAATTCTCTCCAGAAGATACCAGGAAATTATGATTGTGGTATTGTTTCTTTTTCAGAGTGAAGAACTAGATTTAGACCAGACCATATACCTCTTTTGAGCAAATGATCTGCAGGTGTAGGATTTGATTATGTATTCTTATATAATTGTGTGTATGTTCTGAGCAGAGCTGCAACTACCTCGAGCCGAAACTTCTATAAATCAAAGACCAGTGGCTCAGGTTCAGCACTCAGAAAATGATGCACACAGAGGTGATAAACTCACTATAAGAAGTGTTGAACAAGTCATTTCTCATTTATTTGGAAGAGGAAAGCACTGAAAGCACAAAATGATCTTGCAGTACTTTCAGCACACGCCTTCCAATCTCCACAACACACACAAGTCACAGGCCCCAGAAGCAACAGCAAATTAAAGCTACATAGGGTGAAATGGTTTCCCATTTATGAAACAGGCTAAAGGACCAAAACTGCAGAGAAGAGACAAAAAGAATCTGTGATCATTATTAGAACATGTCCTCTCCAACAGTGCATGGAACTAAACTTCTGCTATTACCTAATAAAAATCAAATAAACCTGAAAACCTATGAATGAACCTAAAATGAACCTATTGGCAAATCCCAGATATTCCTCAGGTTGAGTCCAACTTCCATGCTGCATGAAACAGACATACTCTGGGGAAGTGAGACCACATTACCAGCTATCCAGACGCTACTGTGAGTATATGATACAATGTCTCAAGCCACTATTTTTCTACCCTACTGAACAGAGATTTTATGACATTATTGCCTCTCTTAGAACTGAAACAAATGCTAACTCTCAACAGGTCAGACAGAAGGCATAAGGCCAGGCTGTAACACAGCAAAGAAAAACCCAAACAAATTTTAAAATGCATAGCTGCCTTTATTTCTGTAAACTACCATGGCAGAACATACAACCTGTGTTTTCTTCCAAGCACTGAGAACCTGAATTTACATTCTTACTAATGTATTTGGTCTTAAATCCAGTTTCCTTCCCCGAAGATTTTGCTGCACTTTCTATCACTGTATTAGTAATATGATAGAACTGCTACATTCTCCTTTGGTAAAATTGGCATATATAATTTCTAACCATGGAACTAGTAATGCAGAAGATGTTCTACCGTTTGGAGTACTCGGGTTGTTTTAAATTTGCTATTTCCTCCTATGAAACAGAAATGGTCTGAATATTTTAACATAAAAATGTGTGCATGAGGATTTTTCTTTGGAAAAGCTCCAACAATAGACAAAGGTTATAAAAGACAGCACCAGGGCTTCAGAAGAACAGAAATACTCTTAACTGCCACAAGCACTTATACAAGGTGGCTTTTTAGACAAGATAGTTCTCATAAAACTAGTCTTGCCTCTGTCTTGGTTAAAAGGCCCAGCTTTACTTTTCTACGAACCTAGAATTATGAAAAAGCCAACAAAAAAATGGCAAAACTTCTCGAGTGTCTAAATGAACGAAAAGGTATCATCCTCTGGTAAAAAGCAAAGCTGGATTTTTTTCCTGTGCAGAATTATAAATATATTATACTTTCAGTCAGCAAAATTCAGAGCATCTGGATACATAGCTTTATTAGCTTTTGAATGATTGGAAATTACTTCAGATTAATTATCAAGACATGGGTCTAAACTACTATTAAAACCAGTGCTTAAAATTTTAAAAAACAGCCACAAAAAAAATCCTCTGTTACTACATGCACAGTATAAACATGGTAAATGCCAGGTTAAAACAAAGAGACAGGATGAAAGTGGTGAAAAAATTGCAGGAATTCCTACCCTCAGGTAAGAACAGCCATCAAAAGGTATCCATAACTGCAGAGTTAGTATGTGCAGATCTTAGCATTTCTAACAAGGGTGATTTCTTTGCAGTAAGACATTCTTGAATCCCTTTAGTTCAGAATTACATTCCAGACAAGGAGGAAAGCAAGCACAGATGAAAGGTAAGGCACAGCAATGGTACAAGTCCCCCCATTTCACAATGACTGATAAATTGGAATGGCCTTCTCTGTTTCATATAGGCATGCATCACGCTTTTACATTCATAATTTATCTGTACTATATGTAAGTATTTGGACAAAAATAATCTTTCTGCAAATTCACACCAAAAGGCTATCTTTCTTAACGCAATATTTATTTGCTTACAATGAATTAGAATAAAAAAACACAACAAATTAGGGTACTGTTGTGTTCGGAACAGTACAAAATCACTGATACCAAGAGGTAAGGTCTAAATAGTAAGTCAGGCAATTAAAAATAATCCAGGTAATAAAAAAACCCAAGACACACTGTCCTGACCAACAGGAGTCAACTGGCAGGATGAAAGAGTTAATGCTGATGACACTGGGGCAGCAATGTCCACACTACACAAACTTCAGAGGTTTTGCCGACACTTGCCCTAGCCTGTTTCCTTGAGTTCAATGACCATTTGCAGCTGAAGTGCACCTTTCATCCTATCTTAATCTGAAAACCTGGTGAACTCTGAAACCACTTTGCAATGAGAAAACAAAGCAGGGAAACAAAAAGTTTGCTTCAAAAGCATAGGCATAACCTCACCTAAAGCATTAATAATGGATGTACTCATAATGACTTTAAGGAATCAAGCTTTTGATCCATGAGAATGCCTATAAGTTCTGATACGACTCCAGAGCACTCTTAAGACTCAGACTCTTGCAAAACAAGAAACATTATGTGTTGTTCTCCCTAAAAATCCTGGTTCTAGAAGAAAAAACTGGGTGCAATGCTATTCTGGAACTGACCTAGAGCTAGCTCAAATGCAACACTGCAACCAAGCTAAAAAATGACCCAACTCAAGTGCAGGGGAACAAAGTACTGACACATTCAAATGTCTCTGATTAGAGCAAAAACTTGTGTTATTACCCAAGAGAAAGTGAGCTGGCCCTAGAAAGAGTAATGCTTTGTGTTCACGATGCTGCAGCCAACCTAACAGCTCCTGTCAGACTGAAGATGGCTTTGCAATGAGGTGTGTCCCTGTTTGCAAATGGCTTACTTGCAAAAGCCACAGACTACTACCTCAGTAACTCTTGACTGCATCTGAATGTCAAGAAGCTCATCCGATGCACATTCACTCCTTACACATTTCTATTCTTATCCTCCATCCCACAGTATATCCAAACCGTCTAGATTCCTCTATCTAGCATTTAGCTTGTTAAGCACGCTGCTTAACTCTGCAGATGTTAATGAACACTGCAAAGAAATTTGTGTAAGCTGACTGGACACCAAACAAAAATGACCGAATGCACATATTCTAGGCACCTCAGTTCAAATCATTCGAAGTCGAGATCATTTTGTGGACCAAATGCCCCTAACAGAGCATCCTTGTAACAAACTATATAAAAGGTCTGATTTTCTGTCTTCACAACAACCCTTTTAAGTTCACAATCACAATTTCCTAAGTCTGACAAGCTACATTGAGAGCTGCAGATTTTACATGCCACTGACTGAAAACTTTCAAATTCTTGAAGCAAAGATACAAACCTAGCATGCTCTAAAATCTCTCGCTTCAAAACTACTGGTTTAACATTGTTGAGAAATTTGATTTGTGGAATCTGAGGAAAACGAGCTAACTATATCTTAAGCCTAAATTTTGTATTAATGAAAAAGCAGAGACACTTCTTTTTTTAGCATAAACCAAGCCAAAACATTTCTTAGAAGCAAACAGAGACAGCATGTTTTAATTTGCAGAAGGTGACTCAGTATTTTTGAAGCAGAATGTGAGGCAACGAAAGCTTCTGTTTTGAATAATTTGTTTAACTAAAACAGCAAAAGAGTCTGTGGTTTTATGTTTCGCTAGACTATCATCCGTCCAGGCACCAGTTCCAATCTCCCTCTTCCATGACCACTGGAACTTATTCCAAAATCACTGCTTTGAGAAGTTAATGAGCCACAAGGTAAAACCAACATGAAAATCTAACTCCTATTACATGTGAATCGCCCACTGCAGCAAATATTTGACACTATGCTAACCTCCTCATCTCCCCAGCTGGTATTTCTCACCTTTATTTTGATTGGTTTTAAGTACAAAAATAATTGTGACTGTAATGAAAATGATGGTACTACATGAGTAACTCTTAAACACCTTTAAAAGTATCCTGATGAGAAAGATTTTTCCTTGCACTTTTCTACATGCTTTTTGCCTCAGTGCACAATAATAGAGAATTAGGTTCATAGTAAAACATGTTTTGAGCGCTCTTTTCCTCAAGCTGACTATTCACATAAATTACAAGATGATGCACAAGCCTGAATTACTTCCAGTAACAACTGCAGTACCTTACAGTTCAAAGGAAATGTTAACATGTTTACCATGCGTAATCTTGTCAGTGCTGCCCAAAATACACCTTCGTTGAGCTAAAATCAGAAAGAACAAGAACTCGTTTCCCAAGCTACGCAGCTTGCTTACCTCCTCCTGTTTCGTGCAGGTGTGTTGCATCGTTCCCCTGAGAAGTGGTGTTGGTTGGGTCGAGCCAAAGGAGGCTGCCTATTTGATGTCATCTCCCATGGTCGCATTGGTGGTGATGGGGCTGGTGATGCTGCTGTGTAGTCAAAGACTGAATGGGAAAGGCGTTGTCGCTTGGGACTAGGACTGTCTTCGCTCTATGCCAGTGCAAAGAAAACCAAAACAAAACAAAAATAAAACCCATCTCTGGATGAGTGAATTGCAATCCAGTATTGCTTTGCAGCGAGCATTAGGAGAGACTCATTGAAGACAGAAGACTTAAACACCATGAAATTTAGCACCTGCAAGTATTCACCTTTACACTGTGTTTATAAACACAGATTTTTGATAGTTCCCTAACCCCTGGAAGAATTACTACTTAAGTTATACTTTAGCAGCACTACAATATAAAAATTCCAACATCATGCTAAATCAAAACTCTACCAGAAAAGAGTAACATGAAGAAAGTAAGGCATGATCTATTTTACATTCCTCCTGCCTTAGCACTTACAGGCTACAGAAGCACGGGAAGATGTATAAACACAGTCTTCACAGTAATGGAATCTGTACTAGTCAGTAAGCAGCTGCCACACAGAGCTTGCTCCCTGCATTGCATCCCTTTCCTATCAGGTCTGTACGTAGCTAATTAGACATTTGCTACGCATTGCAGCCTATTTTAATTCTGCTAGCTCAACACAGAGATGCTTCATCTTTCTTGTGATTCATGTAATGATAGCCATTCATACACAACCTGAAAAAACCAAATCATCAGTCTCTGGTTAAGTCTGTGTACATCATTAAAATTCCACAGGGCCTACATATTGCCTGAAGTTTTCAGTGCTAGTGATGTGAAGGTCATCCATCTCCAAGCAATGTTTTCGCAGTTAGTTATGAACACAACTACCTTTCCTCTTCACTGTGTGCTCATGCTATCGAACAATTCAACAGAGCTGTCGCTCTTCTCAGAAGTTCCCACCAATGCCTATGAAGCCAGCAGCAAATGCAATAAATATCCCTCCCCTCCACCACACTATTCCGCCAAAATTGAAACACATCATGCTGTTAATGACAACTGAAAATATAGAAAAGTACATGTCGTACTTCAGAGATCACCAACTGAACAAAAAAAACCTAAAAACACATGAACCACCACTGGAACCATCCTTGAGTCCGAACATCACGTGAACTTCCCTGACAGAATTTCTAGTGCAAGCAAACTTATAGTATTTAGTTGTTCTCCAGCTTGTCCACTCACTCCACCATTTCCATTTCAGTCCACCACAGTACTATTTCAATTGCATTTGCATGTAATTTTAGATAGCTGAAGCAGAGAAAACAACTTATCTGCAATGGCTCTGTGTTCCAGAACTGCCATCTCCCTTAGACTGTCTATAACTGGTCATTAAGTTCAGTAGTTTATTTGTGGAATATGATACTTTTCACAATGACAGGAGCTCTCCAAATCTCAAATCACTCTAATTGTTTCTTGTTAGTATTCAAAATATTTTCTGGGACTACTGCTACTTTTTCCAGCCATATGCTATGTATTTCTCTCATGTCCAACACACAACAAGAGCTGACTGGATGACAGTTACCAAGAACACTCTATCTAGCTTTTAACTAACAAGATAAGCTCACGGCCCTTCTTTAAATATACACTTAACCAAAAGAGCACAATGAACAGGAATACAGATTACCTCATATTTAAAGGAAGCAGTATCAGGACAAAGTCATTAGATTGCTACTAGTAAGAGAAGCAGCGTACATCAGGCCACTAAAACCTACAATCTCATCCCTGAAAGTCGGCATTTCACCGACATCCTCAAAAGTTAGCATTTCACTGACGTACCCGATATAGTTTTGTCTCATTCTCATCTGTGTACCCTATAAACTCTCATAAGTATAATGGTAACAAAGGTGAATAAAGATTATACCTGCTTTAAAGGGTAAAACATGTGTTTGTTCTATTTTTGTATATGTTTCTTGCAGTCATGTTTTATCTAAAAGCTTTTCCATTTTTTTGGGGAAAAATTAGGTATTTTCACCAAGACAACACTCTTTGAGGCGTGTCTTTTTCACTGTCCTTTTCCAGTAAAATTATAATTACTGTAGCCACACACTGATTATCAACCATCACAAAAGGGAATTACTACCAAAGCAATTCCTGCAAATATTTGAAAATCACTTTCCTCTCCAACTCCCTTTATATTCTTACTTAATGGTCCTGGGAAACACAAGAAACTACTCCATACCCTCCATCTCAAATTCAGAGAATAAACTACATCTATCCTGTAGCCCACAGAAGACCTTTATTTTAAAAGTAAACTAATGCTTCAGGAGTATTCTCAAGCATATCCTGTTCCCATAGAAGGCTTTACACAGGACAATCTGATGGGTATACCCTATAAAACCCTACCAGGCTGACCAGAAATCTGCAGCTGCATGTTTCCTCTTCATGAGTGCATACTGAAGCAGAAAACTTTTTCCCCATGACACAAATTGGTAAACATCAACATTTATAAGCATTTTCAAATTTAACCATAGGCATTTACAGGGCTAGTTAACTGAGTATTCTGCATATCCTATCTGCTCCAACAATTCTAACAACTGTAATCTGATTTATGTTTCAACATTTCTATTAGTCTGATCGTATCTACAGTAACAGTAAATTCTTGGGCTGAACACACAGTTACATCCAAATGCAGTGGCTTATTCATAATCCAAGACCAACCTAATCATAAGTACATTTTTTGACATAGGTCTAGTAAGCTCTGGAAGAGCTGTGCCCCACAACCCTAAAACCAAGACAAGGAAAATCACTTATGTGACTGGATGGAGCCATTGCAGCCCAGATGGCTTTGTAAGCATTACTGCCTTCTTCCATCTCTCCTACAGAAAGCAGCAGCAGCAGCAGTTTAACTTAGGTGTGGCATTACAAGGTAGAGTTTACAAGCTCACACAAGTCCCCTGTAGCTGGCACTATAGATACAAAGTCTGTAGGAAACCAACAATATAATTCAGATAGCTACAGCCCCCCTCCAGCTCCTGCTACCAAGAACTCACTCACTCCCACTGCTGGCACTGCAAACCTGGTTGGTGCCAACAGCTCCAGTGAGCCTCCAGTTGCTGACCTAGTTTCTACTCAAGCTGGTCTCACTTAGCCCCTGCAGCACTCACACCCATGGTACAGAAAGTGAAATTACATAGAGGGGTAGTTAAGAAAAGATCTAATAAAACAGGACAGACTGCAGGGATCAGGCACAGGGCTCAGACAGACAAGTGTAAAGACTGGCCACAGTTTACCTATATCAGCCCTTTTTCTGTACGGCCTCATTTTGTCCCTTTCCCAACTCCCTTCCTTTGCAAATCACCTCCTCAGCTGGCATAGTCTCACTGACCCATCCCAACATCCTGGACCCTCAGGTTTGCATCCTTATCAGTCACAGAATCCTTGTTCATGTGCACTTTTCTGATGGCTCATCAGTTAGTGCGACGGACCAGATTTTGCTTGTTGTCTTTGTCTCTATTAACTTTGCTTGGCAGGTTTGTGTCTCTCTCCATATCTTGTTCACGGCTTCCTCCTTTCCCTTATAATGCCATTTGATGCGGTCTACAATCAAATAATCTCACTGAAATGAACATTCCCACATTCCATATACCCTCTTCAATTAGTGACTGATTAGGTTTGGTCCTTTTATCTGCCTCCCTTATTTTTTGGTTCAACAGATTTGTGGCTCAAAGTGTTCCTATTTATTTGTCCTTTTCTTATTATTCCCTTATGGCACTGAAAAGTTCCTTGACCAGACACAACTTACACAAGCTGTTGCTCTCTCCTTCCACATTCCCTTACAGATCACAAAACTCTTTCACTAACAATACACAGCACAATTGTAAGGATTCTGTTAGATAGTACAATTGAGGAAGAGTGAGATGAAGACTACTTCTGAAAACAGGAAAAACTGAGAAGAATAGGGGAATAAATAACAGCCCTTCACCCTTGCCCTAAACAAGAATATTAAAGGAAAATGCAAAAGGCTGGTGTAGGAGATGAGAAGAATTTGCTATGGTAAACCAGGAAAGTTTGTCTCTCCCATTCAGGTATTTAAAATCCAAAGGACATTTTATCCCCTTGCCACAATAAGCCAGGATTGTTCACACAGCCCCATCTGCATGTACTTTAGCACCAGTACACACGACAGAGTCAGCTGCAGATCTTGGAATCCACACAGCAGCACCTGCACTACGTCAGCCAGTTCCCTAATGACCAAAACAGGACGATGCATATACATATGTTCATAAGCACAGGTTTTATCATCCTTCCCTGCTGTGCTTTCCCTCAAGCTTCACTTCCAATCAGGTCCCTATTTGATTAGCACTGGTGTCCCGGGGCTCCCACAGTGGTAAATCTCAGCTTTCACGAAAGCCAAAGCTCTCACATGCTCATTGTCCTGCCTTAATCCTGAGGGATCCACACCTACATTTTTTGTAACAGTGAGGAAAAAAAACCCAGGATGAAAAAAGTGGGATCATATTAACTCGTAAGCTGACAGATGAAAAGCCCTTGGGGACCATGAAGTTTGACATTTCCTTTAAATATATTCTTAAAATTCTAGCTTTAAATAAAACCAGAAAGGAGCTACTATAAGAAGCAACTATGGGCAGTAAACTAAAAGCCCTGTGCCACAAGTGGCAAAAAAGGTAACAGATTTTATGAACAAGAGGACTACTTCCAAGCCTAACTGATGTGCTTTTTTCAAGACAAAATAAACAAGGATTATCCAGTTGAACTCAGAGCTGCACGACAAAGGAGTTGTCCCTGTATAAAGATTTGCCAGCAGAATCATACTGTAATGATACACATCTTTCACTGGCAAAAGCTCTTTAGAGGAACTTCAGCTGACAAAATAAACACAAGAAATAAGAATCTTTTGCTAGCATAATTGGATTTGCTCAAAGAATTTTGCTGGCTTAGTTGCATTGGCCAACACAGTGATAGTTTCCATCCTGCCAACTGTGTGCCAGTCCAACTAGAGCATAGAACACTGCTTGCTCAATTTCTGCAGGGTAAGCAGGATTCAGAACCTTTGCTTCAACTCACCACCATTCTCATAATCATTATAACTCTTTTCATGAATAAGAGAACATCTGGAACAGATACAGTGACTTCTCTGGTAAGAACTGCAAACTGCTACAGCTGTCGACAATGAGCACAATCTTGGTATAATGAAGTGGTAAAGTGAAGGTAAATGGGTACATGGTGAGAAAATAAAAATTCTAATATTGATGTCCACACCCTGCATCCTCCAGGCACTACATATAAATCCTAGAATGTAAATAATGCTTCATGTGTTTTTTTAAAAAAACATTCAAATTTTACCTAAAAATCTCACTATCAATAATATTTAGAGCCATTTCTTTCTAGCCAAGCTTTGATTTCAGAGTTGTGACCAGGACATAACTTGGAAATGTGGCTGTCTGGCTACATACTAGACAACTTCCTGATGAAGGAACACTAAAGGAAATCTGAATTCGGTCTAATGAAAAACTGGAATGCAGACCTTCCCAAACCTGCAAACTGCTTCAAAAAAAGCAGTGACTGAAAGGAAGGCCAATAGGAGCCAGTTCTTGAAAAGCCCTAGGAGTCAGAATCTGGAGTACTGTGTGCAGTTCTGGGCTCCCCACTACAAGAGAAACACTGACATACTGGAGAGTCCAATAAAGGGTCACCGAGATGATGAAGCATCTAGAGCACCTCTTGAGTAAAGAAAGGCTGAGACAGCCTCGGACTGACTGATCAGCATAGAACAGAGAAGGCTCAGGCCTATCTCATCAGTGAGACACAAGCAGGCTCCATTTGAACATGAGTAACATTTCCTTACTCCGGAGAGTGAGCACTGGTGTGGGTTTCACAGAGGATGTGGAGTCTCTCTCCTTGGATTATCTCAAAAGCCGTGGTCCTCGACACTTAGCTCTACCTAGCTTTCTTTCAGTAGGAGAGCTGGACCAGATGACCTCCAGTAGTCTCTTCCAACTTCAGCCACTGTGATTCTGCAGCTGATTTTCATGCAATGCTAAACACAAGGCTTTCTGAAGCCTTTTTCCATGAAAGAAGCAAAGTACAACTCATATAGTACTTTGGGGTACTTCAAGATGTATCCTTGAGACACAAAGTATCCCTGTGAGTATCTATAAATCCCTACTGAACACCAGATACATCTGAGTATTCAAAAATGAAGACCATTTTTTTCTGCACTTCAGAAATTTTTTCTTAATTTTTTTTCTTAATTCTCGCACTGTCAAGCGTTAAGAAACTGAATCTGTAACTAGCACTTGGGATGAAAATTGAGCAAACAGAGGTAAAAAAACACTACACATGACACTGTTTCCTATAGCCACAGAAGAATCTCAAAAAAAAAAAAAAAAAGCAGTTAAGAAACCCACCCTCCTGGTGACATCTCTGTGGATTTATGAAGAAAGTATTTTGTAGTTCAATTCAGACACAGAAGAGTGCTTAGCAAGGCACATCATTCCGAAATGAAGCCTACAGTATTTTCTTTAACTTGCTTTTGAAATATGATCATGTGGTAAGATGAAAACTAGCCACCAGATCTTCAAAGAGAAACCAATATTTAATAGCCACGTCAGGTTGCTGGTACAAAATTTGCTGTAGCAGCTTTATATATATCAGATTTCTTAGTAATTTACGTGAATTAAAGAGCCCTTCTGACAGTAGAACAGAACTTGCCACAGTATTTAGTAAAAGGAACACAATTTGTAAAACAAGAGCAACATTACCAGACACAGGAAAAAGAAGATGCAAGTTCATCTCTTTTTTTTGGCTTTTAACGCTACGATGGTATATATCGATTACACTGTTACTATAGCTAACAACTGTACCAAGAACATGTCTCAGTAATCCTTCTGGTCATCCATAACTCACTCATGGCTAAGAGGCTTAATTTATTATTTACTGACAGTGGGCACAAAAGCCAATTTGTTCTTCAGCAACCAGAACTGACAATGAATCTTCCATGCAAAGTTTATCTGTAAAGACCTGAGGCATGCAACAGCAAATCACATAGCAATGGCATGGAACAGTTTCAAAAAAAGCAGGTGACTGAAAGGCCAAAATGAGCCAGTTCTTGCAAAAGTCCTAGGAGATAGCATCTGGAGTACTGTGTGCAGTTCTGGGCTCCTCCCACAAGAGAAACACTGACATTCTGGACAGTCCAATAAAGACTGGTTTTACTTATGGTCAAACCACCATTAATAATATGAATATTTAATTTGTTGCTTATTCTACACAGGATTGACATCTATCTCCAGTGTTTTCTCTGTATCAGTTTCTTTCCTGAAATGCATTTCTCACTTAACTGGATGTTTAGGATATACAAAAAACAGCATTAAGATACAGCTAGGTCTAAACTGTTGAAGTTTCACACAGTAAGTACTTGAAACAGTCCTAAGAATTTGATTACTAGGTATCAATTTCTCATTCCAAACACAGGAATATCACTTTGGTGCACATGAATTTAAAACACAAAACCACTAGAAAAACGTAAAAATATTACCATCATAGTATTTAGCACTGCAGGACTCAATAGCATTTAAAAAAGAAGGAAATTGTATTTAGTAAGACTACATGTTTCTTATTGTCAAGCTCTACTGCTCATACAAAATGGACAGTAAAATCCATATATCACAACTGCAGCATCTCCTTTTATAATATTGAAGCAGGTTTAAGAACAAGGCAGCACACAGCCATCTCGAAATTCTTCAAATTGAATTTTATTAGTATTTGCTACTGCTTGCAATAATTGCTGCATGCAAATAATCCTTTGAAATGTGAAAAGGTTTTGCAATCATTTTTTGGAGGAATGAATCAAAGCAATTCAAATGCTCCAAACTCACAAAGATATTATCAAGTATTTATTTTTGTATCACATCATCGTATTTTTTCTGAATGAGAATCTTTAACTATGCATCAAAAAACACCAACCAAACCTCAATAAAGGGAGACGTTTCAGCTATACCTCTCTCTCTATCAAAAAAAAATCCAATTGCTGCAAAAATATTATTTTCACCCTAAAATCTCAATTTATGGTCTCAGTTTTCAACTCAACTTTGTCAGTGCTATGTGTGACAGAAAACAAACAAAAAAATTGTGCTATTTCTGCAGATGTTCCCTGCAAGTAGTATGTACTATGGTAGCAAACATTTCAAGCTTTCTTAAAAGTGAAAATTTAAAGAGTTATGCAACAAACAGTACTAGTATCTAGTAAGACTTTTAAAAATATTTTCCATTGATAATTTTCTATCAGTCAATCCCCAAAATACCTACCAAGATCTGAGGTAAATGTTTTGACATCAGCACCACCTTACACAATACAGAAAAGGTAGTCTCAGGTGATGGTGTTAAAAGCTGTCTCTGGGCCTCCACAGAGTCCTGATCCCCTCTTCTGTATGTCAGCAGAAGATAACAGAAGATAATCACGGAGTTATAGATACAGAAAGAGAACTAATTTTCCTACCTACAAAGCTGAAACACATTAAACTTTGCACGTATACCATTAAAATATATTCATTACTGTAAAGAAATTTCTTTAAATGTCATAAAATGTGCTGAAATTGACATACTTAAAATGATGCCAGGGCAAGAGTAAAGTGGTGAAATCAAGATAAGGTGTTCAGGTATAGGCACATCTCAAAAAGATCATGTTTTCAATTTTAAAAATAATTCTGCTCTTCCTGCTTTGATGGGACAAGGGATCTGAAGAGAATCTGGCTCAAAATTGCTTCACAGCAAAGTCTTCTCTACAGATAGTTTGCATATTCAGTGTGTATCCACTAATGATTTTGCCATTTAGGCATGTGAAACTAACAATACAGGCACCTCAGCAGAGACAGGGTAATCAGGACAATCATTGAAAGAAAAAAACCAAAATCACACTCTTTCCACTTAAAGACTTTTTTTCCCTGTATTAAGCTACACATATATAGATGCAGACAGGTATGCACACACATATATGAAACACAACATATATAAATGGACAAGCTATCACTTGAGCACTGAACACTGAAATCTTTCATTTGTGCGAATGAATGTTATACTGACTGTATTTGTTGACAAAGCATCAAAAGAACATCCAAACATTTACACCAATAAAAACATTATTCACACTACTATAACTGATGTCTGTAATGGGCACAAGGGCAAGTCAGCATTTGAAACCCGTTCCTAGTAAGAGGACTACTGCCATAACTCACCCTCTATTGTGGTAACACATATTCATACTTGGCTGCCTTCACTGTTGTTGCTTGTCGTCACAATACTGAACAGCATCACCAAAAGACGGAAGTATCTGGTCAGCACATCACACTGCTAAAAATTTCAGTGTATAATGCAGTATTATGTGTTCTCAGTTCATACCACAATATTCTCTCTACAGTGCTCCAGTCTCTCTGTAGTGCTAGAGATGTGAACCCCAACAAATACTCTTCATCTGTTTTAGAAATTACACAATCCACAAAAACCTACCTACCTACCTAATTAGTACAATCAAAGTGTCATGTTAACAACAGAATGCTCTTCAATATACTCACACTGGTATTAGTGAAAAAAAACCAACAAAAACACAAACTAAAAACAACAGAAGCAGATGTCTTAAAAGACACAGCTTAAAAGAGTTGTATTTAAACAGAGGCTTGAAAATTCAAAGGTCAAGATACTTAATTCTAAGAATAAGGCACTCTAAGTTCTACCTTTTTCAATTTCCTTCTTCTCTGGGGAGATCCCACTGAATGAGGGAGAAAACACATCCCAAACAGTACACAGTACAACTGCACCCCTTGTCCTTAACTGTCACAGCAGTCTCCAACACCAAACAGGGCTCCTCTTACCCTGCGCATCAGTTCTGTCCTCCTCCTATTTATGATACTTAATTTATTCTTTCCTTCTTCTACAGAATTTTCCACATAAAAGCATATCTTCACAGGTGAAATAAATACCAAGGCTTTACTCTGTCCTTCACACAGTTTAGGACAACTAAACTCTTCATCACCTACAAATGGCTGAACACAGTGGATCACCAAGCACGATGTTATGATTGGCATTTTGTTAAACTAATTTTTTTTTAAATTAATTTATTTACACTACAGAATGCTATATGTTTATACACTGTAGAACCATCCTCAAAAACAGCATAATCCAGGACTCCATTCAAGGGAATGGAAAAGTAAAGCATTTGACACCATTTCCCACAGCATTCTCCCGGCTGCTCATGACTTAAGAGAGGTGCCCTCTTTCCTTGGTAAAGAACTGGCTGAATGGCCAGGCCCAGAGAATTCTGGTGAATGGAGTTATATCCAGTTGGTGTCTGGTGACAAGTGGTGTTCCACAGGACTCAGTACTGGGGCCAGCCCTGCACAACATTTCTATCAACAAACTGGACAAGCAGACCAAGTGACTCCTCAGTAAGTTTGCAGATGACACCAAGTTGGGCAGAAGCGGACCTGCTGGAGGGTAAGAAGGCTCTGCAGATGTATCGGGACAGGATGTATCAATGCACTGAGGCCAAAGTTCTCAAGGCCAAGTGGCAGGTCCTGCCATTGGGTCACAACAATCCCATGCAGTGCTACAGCCTGGGGCAGAGTGTCTGGAAAGCGCCCAGCAAATAGGAGCTGGTGGGGCTGGCTGACAGCCACTGAACATGAGCCAGGAGCGTGCCCATGCGGCCAAGAAGGCCAGTGGCACCTGGCCTGTGTCAGCAATAGTGTGGCCAGCAGGATCAGGGCACTGATCGTCCCCCCATACTTGGCACTGGTGAGGCCACACCTTGAGTCCTGCATCCAGTTCTGGGCCCCTCACGACAAGAAAGACACTGAGGTGCTGGAACGTGGTGGGTCTGGAGCACAAGTCTTATGAGGAGCAGCTGAAGGACATGAGGTNGCAGCTGAACGACATGAGTTTGCTTAACGTGGAGGAAAACAGACTCAGGGGAGACCTTGTCTCTATATCTGCCTGAAAAAAAAGGCTGCAGCAAGCTGGGAGCTGGTCTGTTTCCCAAGTGATAGGACAAGAAGAAATGACCTTAGTTTGCACAGAGATGGGTTTGAATCAGATATAGCAAAATTTTCTTCACCAAAAGGATTGTCAAGCATTGGAACCGGCTGCCAAGGGAAACAGCTGAGTCACCATCTCTGGAGGTAATAAAGAAGATGTATATGCATAGGGATGTCATTTAGTGCTAGACTTGACAGTATGAGCTTAATGGCTGGACTTGGTGATCTTACGGGTCTTTTTCAACCTAAATGACTCTATTACTCTTTTCAAAGCTCATCCTATTTTGAATATATGCTACATATTAGAGACTACTTGATTTAAATATACACACGTCATTTAGTTTTTATTTATGGCTTAGATAAATCACTAATAGTAGCTTTAAAAAGCTTTGGGGGGAAAAAGAAGTGTTCTTCTCTAGAGCTGGGATTTGAACACACCTTCTGCCCTTAGTAGCTTGCAGAACTTCCTTTTTATACGTATCAGACTCAGTACAGGCCCTGTAAACATATTAACTACTGCAGCAGTGGCTGGTTCCTCTGCCCTAAAAAATATGCATGTTGGGAGGCAGTCATCAAAGAGGTCATGTAATGGGTAAAGAACTCACTCCTCAATGTAAGTGACAAATTATTTGAGATGGCAAAACCAAGAAAGAATTGACATTTTCTGCTAAGTTAACCAAAAAAAGGAATATATGAGGAAACACTGCAGGTTCTCAGCTTCAAGAAACAGCTTCTACTTGTGTAGGTCTTTTCATTTACTTCAGAAAACAAGATTATTCTCATGCGAAGTCAAAGGAAGGCCTATCAATAAAAAACAAGACACACGATACACATTAGATGATATGTGAAGGAACACAAGCCTTGCTCCCCCGAACACACTCAAATAAGCACAGTTTGCTGACTCACTTCTTAAACCTCATCTCACACCTTTGATAAGGAGGAAAAACAAAGGCATTAAGAACTTAAACCATATAAGAAATTTGGTGAGATGTGTCCTTTTTTTAAACATTCCCAAGCTCTGTCCAATGTTGAACAAAACAACAGATACACGTAAACATTCGCATATAGAAAGCAGAGCCAAAGAATACAAACACTATACTAGGTCTCTGTATTTGAATTTGAGAAAAAGTGCTCTGACTGTTCTCTGATACAGTAAGGAAATTAAATAAAGACGAAGAAAGCTTCACAAATGATCTTTACCTTGTNTTAATTTATTTACACTACAGAATGCTATATGTTTATACACTGTAGAACCATCCTCAAAAACAGCATAATCCAGGACTCCATTCAAGGGAATGGAAAAGTAAAGCATTTGACACCATTTCCCACAGCATTCTCCCGGCTGCTCATGACTTAAGAGAGGTGCCCTCTTTCCTTGGTAAAGAACTGGCTGAATGGCCAGGCCCAGAGAATTCTGGTGAATGGAGTTATATCCAGTTGGTGTCTGGTGACAAGTGGTGTTCCACAGGACTCAGTACTGGGGCCAGCCCTGCACAACATTTCTATCAACAAACTGGACAAGCAGACCAAGTGACTCCTCAGTAAGTTTGCAGATGACACCAAGTTGGGCAGAAGCGGACCTGCTGGAGGGTAAGAAGGCTCTGCAGATGTATCGGGACAGGATGTATCAATGCACTGAGGCCAAAGTTCTCAAGGCCAAGTGGCAGGTCCTGCCATTGGGTCACAACAATCCCATGCAGTGGTACAGCCTGGGGCAGAGGGTCTGGAAAGCGCCCAGCAAATAGGAGCTGGTGGGGCTGGCTGACAGCCACTGAACATGAGCCAGGAGCGTGCCCATGCGGCCAAGAAGGCCAGTGGCACCTGGCCTGTGTCAGCAATAGTGTGGCCAGCAGGATCAGGGCACTGATCGTCCCCCCATACTTGGCACTGGTGAGGCCACACCTTGAGTCCTGCATCCAGTTCTGGGCCCCTCACGACAAGAAAGACACTGAGGTGCTGGAACGTGGTGGGTCTGGAGCACAAGTCTTATGAGGAGCAGCTGAAGGACATGAGGTTGCTTAACGTGGAGGAAAACAGACTCAGGGGAGACCTTGTCTCTATATCTGCCTGAAAAAAAAGGCTGCAGCAAGCTGGGAGCTGGTCTGTTTCCCAAGTGATAGGACAAGAAGAAATGACCTTAGTTTGCACAGAGATGGGTTTGAATCAGATATAGCAAAATTTTCTTCACCAAAAGGATTGTCAAGCATTGGAACCGGCTGCCAAGGGAAACAGCTGAGTCACCATCTCTGGAGGTAATAAAGAAGATGTATATGCATAGGGATGTCATTTAGTGCTAGACTTGACAGTATGAGCTTAATGGCTGGACTTGGTGATCTTACGGGTCTTTTTCAACCTAAATGACTCTATTACTCTTTTCAAAGCTCATCCTATTTTGAATATATGCTACATATTAGAGACTACTTGATTTAAATATACACACGTCATTTAGTTTTTATTTATGGCTTAGATAAATCACTAATAGTAGCTTTAAAAAGCTTTGGGGGGAAAAAGAAGTGTTCTTCTCTAGAGCTGGGATTTGAACACACCTTCTGCCCTTAGTAGCTTGCAGAACTTCCTTTTTATACGTATCAGACTCAGTACAGGCCCTGTAAACATATTAACTACTGCAGCAGTGGCTGGTTCCTCTGCCCTAAAAAATATGCATGTTGGGAGGCAGTCATCAAAGAGGTCATGTAATGGGTAAAGAACTCACTCCTCAATGTAAGTGACAAATTATTTGAGATGGCAAAACCAAGAAAGAATTGACATTTTCTGCTAAGTTAACCAAAAAAAGGAATATATGAGGAAACACTGCAGGTTCTCAGCTTCAAGAAACAGCTTCTACTTGTGTAGGTCTTTTCATTTACTTCAGAAAACAAGATTATTCTCATGCGAAGTCAAAGGAAGGTCTATCAATAAAAAACAAGCCACACGATACACATTAGATGATATGTGAAGGAACACAAGCCTTGCTCCCCCGAACACACTCAAATAAGCACAGTTTGCTGACTCACTTCTTAAACCTCATCTCACACCTTTGATAAGGAGGAAAAACAAAGGCATTAAGAACTTAAACCATATAAGAAATTTGGTGAGATGTGTCCTTTTTTTAAACATTCCCAAGCTCTGTCCAATGTTGAACAAAACAACAGATACACGTAAACATTCGCATATAGAAAGCAGAGCCAAAGAATACAAACACTATACTAGGTCTCTGTATTTGAATTTGAGAAAAAGTGCTCTGACTGTTCTCTGATACAGTAAGGAAATTAAATAAAGACGAAGAAAGCTTCACAAATGATCTTTACCTTGTGCTCAGTAAAGCTTCACATACAAAATGACCAAATGCATACTGGTCTTACCAGGTCCTTTGTGCCTACATCTGACTGCTTTCCTCAAAGCCATACTCATCCACTTGGAACTTATTCATCTTCACAAGTTCCTTCCAGAACACTACTTAAGCGAATTTTCTAGTCTTTCACGTCTCTCATCTCTTTATTTCCCATCTTGCTTTGTATTCAGTTCCGATATTTTCACAAGACACAAACACAGAAGACAGATCAAAAATGCCCTCCCTCAGTACTTTGCTAACAAAATAGTCTTAAATCTCTTTGCAAGAGATTAATTTCCAAGAATCAGATTTTGAAAATGCAGCTCATCAAAAATATTCATCACATCACAACTTTTTTAAAGAGCAGTCCCAACACAGGTCATCTGAAGAACCTGAATCAGGAAGAAAGTCCTAAATTTTTGTCTAGAAAGCCATCTCCTAAAGCTTTAATGAAGACTGCCAGACAGAGCATCTGCTCAGCAGCACCATAAATTGTGCCATGAATGTTCTCATCCCTTCTCACACAACTTACTGTTACTGCAGTGTGACAAATTAAAAATTGGCCACTTCTGTCAGAAATTAACAAAGCTGGCAAAGACAGACCACAAGGCTAAGGTAAGAGGTTCTGTAGAGAGAATGTAGCTGACTTAATGCAATTTCTGAGTTCTTCTAGGACAGAGGTGTTCACAGACTTTGCAACGTGAACAAAACTGCAAGACTGAAAAGACGAAAGGGCTACTTTAACAGAAAGTAAGCAAAGCATAGCATATGTAGTGGTGCTCACATGAAGCACTAGGCATTTTTGTAGTATCTGAGGTAGTAGTGGGAAATACAAAAAAAGCAAACTTTTTGAAAATAAAGAAGAAGATAAAAATTTCTGAGACAGCAAACCTGGAATGTATTTACTGAAACCAGGAGCTGCAGACATCAAAGAAAGAATGCCCCTATTTCCCTGAGAGGAGAAAGGCAAAGGAATCAGTCTTTTTAGCGCTACAATGCCGACAGAAGACAGTAGGCAAGTCAGATATATGCTGCTTACCTACTTTTCTACCAGGTGAGGTTCCAGTGCAATCCAGACAAACCGGCTGGAAGGCAAACAGCAAAATGCTCAAGGTGTAAAAGGGCTTCCTCTCCCTCTTTTGCTTTCCCGCTGCTCTTAAAGAGCTGCTGTTGTTAGCATTTAGTGCTGTTAAAGGCTAAATCCAGCTCCAGTTTTCCATGTTCTGACAAACAGACATCAGTAGAGGGCACCAAAAAGCAAAACAAGTTTCCTTATCTTTACAGAGCTTAGTGAAAGAGGAACCTACCCGCTCCCATGAGAAGCTGAAGAGTAAAAAAACAAAAACCATCCTGTTAAATCATAAACCTAGTCAAGTTCTCCCCACAGCTGAATTTAAATATTCTGTATTAGATTATTTGACTTGATATAAATTCTTATATAGAGAAGGAAACCATAAGTCCTATTTCCGTATGAACTGATTCATACAGCCTGTATCTTCTACAAGTTTCAAGAATCACTCCTCCACAGTCAAAACAACTTTCTGACTAAAATAGGGAAAAAGAAGTTCTACATCCCTTATTTCCGCCTTTCAAATCCTTCTGGGGCAAGGGGAGGTGGGGATGGTAGAGCTACATACAAAGATTGAGAACTTTGTAACTCAAAGACTTGATCTGTACAAATTGCAATTAGATTCTATAGCAATTCATCCCATGTAGTCTCCACAAACAAACATGTGTGACAGCTTTGACCTACAACAAAACTACATTTTCGTAGTACAAGACTACAATTCAACAGCAGGTCTGAAGAAGTAACTTCCCTTCCCTTCCTAACCGCACCATTTCTATACTTTAGTAAGACCTTGCATAAAAACCATCGCAACTCTTAAAGACTTTCTTAGCAAAGAGCTGAAAAAGTAACTTGACTTCATCAACAGTATCACTTTAATTCATAGAAGTTACCTGTTTCTAGAGTGTCAATAAGCCATATTAAAAAAATGTATTTAGATAAGCTGGCACATAAACTTGACAAATCACAACAGTAACTGATTCAACTAGTATCCGCTTCTAGGGTAAACCCTTGTACTTCAGAAAAAGAAAAGACAATTATATACTGTGACTTCCACACCGCTGCAGGTACAAAGCAAAGACTGATCAATATGCAACTCCAATTTAGCATTTATTATACTTTTATTAATTAAAAAACCCCACAAAGTGAACCACATGAGAATCAAATTAAGTTTAACCTGCTCTGTAAGTCCATGAGATAACAAAATAAGATTCACAAAGGAGATTCATAAGATCTTCACTTTATAAAACCCTTTTCCATAGAACTTTTCACAATTAACACTTTTCACAAGTAGTATAACTCCTAGTTACAATTTCCTGAAAATTTAGGGAGCTTTTTCCCCTCTCCGAACAGTGAGTCCCTAACACCACAGCTGCAATACCCCCTTGAAGGTAAGAAAGGTAATGTAATATAACGCTGTGAAGAGTTAAAGAGTTAAAGAGTCTGTTGGGTCAGCAGATAGCAAGATCCCTGGTATGTGGATAAATACCATAGATTTGGCAAATGAAACCGAAGCAGTTGCTTCTGTGAATGACATTTAAGAACAAGGACATCAGCAACACCAAATCAAATTGCAATGCAGTTGTATTCAGTACTTGAATATGGCAGACTTCTAGTAACCTTGTTCATCTTACCATTCCAGTTGCCCCACTCTACATGTGAAGAACTTATCAGAAAATACACATCTGCTTTAAATACTACCTTCAAAAATCTGTTTCAAAATGCAAATGCTATATATTCATAAACATTGTCATGACTTTCAGTTCAACGAACTTCTGTGTAAGTAATAACTGGGCTACTTACTCTAAACAGTTACAATTTGAAATGGATGTCCTCAATTAACATCTCAATGCACAGTCACTTTAGAAACACACTTCTTAAGGAAACAAGATGCAACTTTACGGTTTTAGCATAAAAAAAAACCCCTTTGTGTTTTTTAGGAATAGGAATTAACTTACTGAATTTACTGAAAAATACTGGATGTCCTAACATGTATGCTTGCTAACATCAGCGTTTCCTTAAACAGTTGTTCTTTTGACTAATTTAATGGGACTAGAGATACCTAGCGATGTCATTTTACCGTACGGATGGGAGGACGTTCGGTGCTTCAGAAACACTCGCTACCGCCTTGCACATTAACCTGCCTGACTTGAGGACAGCAGACAGCAATTCAGCCCTGGAAAGTCTGTTAATTTTCAGGTTCCAGCTCTACCTTTTGCCAAAGCAGATAAAGCAACTTTAACACGATCAGACAATTACATCCCTTCCCCAGCTGTCGTCCACCTCGCGGGCCGCCCCATGTGGAAGACGCTCGGGCTCCCCGTCGGCCC
>VZTF01000255.1:48727-109129 GCA_013397755.1 Cnemophilus loriae
CCCCCCACCCCCGGCCCGGCCCCCTCGGCCCCTTTTAGTTTCGGTTTCACAGGATCACGGAGCCCAGTGCGTCGGGAAACACCTCCGGGATCACGGGGGCCAACCTGGCACCCATCTCCATCCTGTCAACCAGACCGTGGCACCGGGTGTCACGTCCAGTCTTTCCTTAAACACCTTCAGCGACGGCGACTCCACCGCCTCCTTGGCCAGCCCGCTCCAGTGTGTGACCACCGGCTGAAGAAATCCTTCCTGATGTCCAACCCGAACCTCCCCTGGCGTAGCTTGAGGCCACGTCCTCTTGTTCTGTCGACTGAGGAGACTGACCCCCACCTGGCTCTAAGCTCCTTTCGAGAGTCACTGGAGAAACAGGATCAGCCTTCTGCTGACAGTGCCACAGGGGGACGGGCTCCGGATGCAGCCCTGACCAGGAAAGGGAGCAAACAGAGCCTCATGGAACTGATTTACTCGAGCTATTCCCCTCGAATAAGATATTACCACCTTATTTTTCACCTTTCAAACCTCCCTTCACTCTCTGCCTCAGCCTAATTAAACTTTTTGCCAACTTTGATCCACAAAAACTAAACATCTGCTGCAGGTATAAAGAACTAATGTTCTGAAGGAGATGATTCAGTAGGCATGAAAGTGCTTGAAAATTGGTAAATGACATCATTGCAGCTGCCAGAGGTCAAATGAAAAAAGCATAAAGCTGCTCAGTAAACACAGAGAGAATGAACTGGGACTAGGAGTGTGTGGGTGTGGGGATGTGACAACAATACACACCATGAGGAGTGAATCTGACCTGTCCTAATGGGACAAGAAAACTTATTCCCAGTTTTGAAATTGGAGGGGGCAAAAGAAATTCCTCCTATAATATTCCCATTTTTCTATGTACTGTCCCTCACACATTCCCCACAAGAGGTGCATATAGTCCTATATTATACATCATATATAGATAAATGTGATGGGTCTTTCAAATATCTGAATTTGCCAATCATTTTTTGTTCAGCTGTGTGTGAATTTCATAGGCTTATGGTACCAGACACTGCACCATTCAAAGTGGAACACAAAGCTGATCATTTTTACTTTAGGATTAGAACTTATAAATACTTCTCTTCTTGTGAAAACATCTTTTTAATGAGTTGAAAGGCCTCTGTATTATAGACCTGATGTCCATGACGATGTCCATTAAGACAGGCAAATGAGAGTAAGTTCATAGAAGCACAGAATTGTTAGGGTTGGAAGGAACCTCTGGACATCATCTCGTCCAACCCCCCTGTCAAGACAGGGTCACTTCGAGCAGGTGGCACAAAACGTGTGTGGAAGATGTACTAACAATAGCTGGGAAATTTAAAGGTTAGAAATAGTAAAATAAACTATGTAGCTCTGTGTTTCAGTCATAAGTACCAAAAAGCAAAAATAAATTCTTTACATACTATGAAAGTAAAATAAATGAAAATAAGCTAAGAAGGAGAAAAGCAAAGTACAACTACCAACCCCTTAGTAGCAGTGAAAAAATTTCTACTGGATTGCCCCATAGTGGTTTTTTTTTTTTTTCCATTACTACTAGGTGGTCAATTTCATTTTCAGCTGCACAGAATAGATAACTTGATGAGAGATCTCTGAAAAGAGATGTCACAAGAGTAATTAAGGGTTTCATCTTTGGACTTCCGTTTCAAAATGAGTTAGCTTTCTTTAATGGAAGCACACCACTGGTGAAACAGCCACCCAAGGGACAAAAACGCATTTTTAAAGCTAAATAAACTTGGTATGATTGAAAGGCTCTGCGGGATGATATACTTGCATTTATCTGTAACACTAGTAGGATTCCACTGCTTGAGCATTAAAGTAATATAACAAGGAATACCAATTCCTTCTTACAAGTACCTTTCCCTGAATGCTGTGCTCAATAAAGAAATTTATTCAGTTCTTTTATTCAATATTTATACTTTTAAGCAAAAATCAAAGAAATGACAAACACGAAAAAGGGTGCCCTAACTCACGCACTGAGATTTAAAAGCTCCCATCTCCAAAGCAACAACTATTTTTAAATAAATCTCAATTCTAATCACTTTGCTACACCAAGTAAAATGGGAAATGTATTCTACACCTATGCTATATTAGATTTCTCTGTAAGACAAGAAGCACTGCTTTTGGTGCTACAAAATTAGACAAGTTCTTAGTACTACCAGTAATGCTCTCAACAATGGCACATCCCTCTTAATGCAGTGAGTCCACACATGAAAAATCTTAGACTTTGGTTTCCTGCTGATGTCACTGAACATGAATTCAAGATTCTCATGTGCCAAGTCAACAAAATCAAGTAATTGGGGTGGAAGCCTGGGAATTGTTTTCATTAAGATTGCAACATTCCTTTAGCATGTGTGGTGCAGAACTTTTCTCATGCTGTTGTCCAGAAAATGACGATTGGGCTTGTGGAGAAACTACTGTAAAATATATGCAGATTGCCAGTCAAATATTAACCTTTACATTTCTTCTAAAATGCAAAAACTGGTTATGCGCAATCAGGCAAAAAGCAGTAAATTATTTTGATGAAATATGCCTATTGACTAATCAAAGACATGTCAAACTATTTTAAATGCATGCTTTTCATAAAGTTTCTACAATGAAGACAAAAAGGCCCAACAATTAATACATTTGTAGATAAATCAATTAAATCCTGCATTTAATATCATTTAAATTATATCATTTAAATGATATTCATACCAAAATGAACAGGTGGTATCTCAGTAATGGCAGAATAAATCAGAACCTGATTTTCAAAGTAACTCACAGAGGAAACTGTGACCAAAACTGACACAAGAATGTAGGCATATGTGAATACAAGCAAGGAATGATAGAGGATGGCAATTGTAACCTAGTACTGTAACAGGCTACTTTTAGGAAGTATTACTTATGATTTTAAAAAAGTATATCCATATACACAAACACTTTGAAAAAAAATTTTAAAAAAGCAATCAGTGGGCATCCACAGGGTAGTGGCCAAAAGCTCAGAGTCCCAATGGACATCAGTGACAAGTTGTGTACCACAGGGATCTGTACTGGGACCAGCGTTATTTAATAACTTTATTAATGACATAGATGAAGGGATCGAGTGCACCCTCATCAAATTTGAGTGATGTGGTTGACACTCCTGAAGGACAGGATGCCATCCAGAAAGACCTGGACAAGATGACTGTTCATTGTTTTTCCAAACAAGTGGTTATTTTAATCAAGAAATCAACTAGAATTTCTTATAAAATCCAAGTCAAACAGCTTCATGTATTCTTACAGAAAAATCAAAACCCTTACCAAATAAAACTGACACCTGAGGGAAAAACATGTCTTTTAAATAGACTCAAACCCACATTCTCTCTGCTTTTTATACTAGTTCTACTTCAGTAAAATTTACAGTTGGGAGTTCTTTCCCAATTGGTGCAGAATCAACCCCAACGAGAAAGATTGTTTTCTTCCACCATTTCTAAATATGCCAAAAAATAACATTTGGCCCAATTCCTCTATTAATATGGAGGCAGCTGGTATGCCAAACCACTACTCTCCTGAAATTTTTACCAGGCAAGCTGCAACACCTCTTCCTATTCTCCTGCCCTCAAACCAGTGAAGCACCTAACAAACAGATTTTCCAACAAGATTTAAACCAGTTTTAATTGTCGTAATATGAAATAAAACTAAGAGAAGACAATCAGTGTAACACAAGAAATTATCTTCTATGTAATGACTAACAAAAGGAAAATGGTAAGGTTGGTGCACTAGGATGGCCTCGAAATGAAATTTCCCCCACTCATTGCTCACCCGCAAATCTTACAGTGCAGAGTGCACAAGGCCCAAAAAACAAAGCAGTGAATACTGTTGAATATAGCTAACCAAATAATCAAGTAGAAACTTAAAATAATTTTGGCAATGTTCTGGATAGTGTGCTTGATCAATACCTGTAGGTGAACCCATAACCAAATCTAGGGTGGTACCTAAAAATAAAATTACTAAAAACCAAACCACACCAAAAAAACCCAACCCCTCCAAAAAAAAAAAAAATCAACAAGAAAACAAACACACGCACACATACACACACAAAAAAAGAACAAAAAAATCCCCACAAAACTGGAGGAGGGAGAGAAAGAGATGAAAAAAAAAGATAATAAGACAGTAGATCAGTAAAAGAAACTTTTTATGAAAAACTCTAGCTCTAGGATAAGCTGGAACAGCTATAAAATTAACTTACTCCAGAATTTCGAAACACAACGATTAGTGCACTTATTAAAGAAATGCCACACCTGTTGCATTTCACTTCCCAAGAAAAATTATTTAGAATTTGACCAATACCTACTATCCCTTTCCAGGCATATCAAGGCAAAAAGTTAATTTACTATGACGTGTCATACTTGCATACAATGTAAGACACGTTACATGTTGAACTAAAGTTAATCAATTCGCATTATTTACAGACAATAAAGCTTAAGGCAAAACCATCAACAGCCAGTCAGTCTCACAAGCAGTTCAATGTCAAAACTGTTCCTCTCTGTATGCCACAATTACAGTAGTGACTCAAGTATCATTGAACATTTAATATCCAGTACTCCACTAATCCCAAGCAAGCTCATCTGCAAATGTGCCAAAAAAAGGTTAGGGAAATGCATGCACACAACTAGACAGATTGCTGTTTTGAGGTTGCAGCACTGAACAAAAAGTTCCAATCTGTAAAAGCTTCAATTCCCAATTCCCAAAACAGGAAAATATAGCTACTGTGGGGAAAAAAAAAACAACTACTTTGAACAGTTAGCTAGGCTCTAATCTCTGAAGTCAAAAGAAACAAGACATCCTACCTTATCTAGAAATTGGCAAAACCATTGCTGTTATTTATTAACTGAGCATGTCAATATGGCAAATCACAAATGATTAGAACAGCAAAGGAATACAAGCAAAAATAAAGATACTAAAGACAAATTTCTTGTTAACTGCCTAAAGATTGTCTGGAGAAAAGTGTGTATGTTATGATGCTAGAGACTGTTCAAAAATGAACTCTGAAAACTGACTGCTATATCTGCAAAACAATACATCTTTGTATAGTAAAAGCGATATATAAAAATTCCTCAATGCATATGCATCTTGTGAGTGAAACATTCAAGTAAATCTCACCTTGTCACTGTCATCAGTACAAATGTGATCTTGATGGATTGAGTGGCATTGAAACGATGTACCAATACTACCTGGAAAACAAGGGGGGAAGGGGGAAAAAAATTACTAAAATGATAATCCAATTTCTGTAAGCACTAAAAATAAACTTAGCAAACTTTCTTTTCTCCAAGATTTAGTTGCCGAACAGCTAGGTCTGATTACAGAATAAGCATCAGAGACACATTTTACAAGTGTTCCAACATCTTCACATATATTTTTTTAAGACGTTTAAGCAGAAGAAAATTATAGCTAGTTCATCAATCCAAAACAAACAAATGCAGTAAAGTACATATGCATATATACAATTAAGGAGAAGTTACAATTCAAGTTTATATACTGTAATATAGAACAGTTTCAGCACCCTGTGTAACTACAAACCAGCAGTCTCATTCCAGCAATACATTAAGAATAAAAGAGGAAAATTCCAAGGTCAAAGTTTTAATCATGTCCAGTTTTCTCGTAATGGAATTTCTGCTTGCTTAATGTCTCTATACAAGTTTCTTTATGCCTAGGAACAAAAGGGATACTACACCCCTATGAAGGCTTACCCCAGTCCTGAGACGTCTGTCCAAGGAATATATGAAAATAGTTTACAAAGCTTCTTTCTGACTTATCACTTCAGAAAAAATATTATTTTGCCATAGGAGTAATTGTCCTGGCGTAAACAGCAGCACAGCATGATCATACTGTGTATTTTTTGTAGGAAGGGAAGGCAAAGATGAAATCACTATATAGTTGAAGTTTCAAGGTGAAAAAGGAAAAAAAGAACCTGTTTTAAAGTGTTTGAAATATGCAGCGCTCCCCTCCCACTTGATTTAGACTTATGCAAACCACAAGTGTTTCACTACAAACACTCCACATGTTTTCTTGAAATTGGAATCAACTCAAGCTCAAAAGCAAGCTACAAAACCCAGGAGAACACAGTGTTAAAGACAAGGCTTGAAATCTTTCTCCGCATTACCCCAGAGGCACAATTGAAGTAAAATACAACCTCCTGAATTAGTCTTCAGATAAGAAAATAGGGAACAAAAAACAGTTAAGTTCAGCCAAATTATAATAAATATATATAAACTTGTTTCAGGCATCTACGCATGTGGATAATGAAAGGAATTTCCAGAGGTGGTGCAGAGCCTACATCTAACCCTAACATCACCTAAGACTTATTCCCTAACAAATTAAAACTCATATATGTGGACCTTGCGTTACAGACTACATTATATGCTTTACAGATAGACTTTTCATGAACAGCGATCGCATACACAATCACAATAAGCTGACTTTGGTCTAGCTATAACGGATACCAGCAGTAGCAACACAGCTCCAGTAGCAGAGCTTCCATTTAGTAAATGCAACATAAGATACCTGGGCAGCTCATCAGTTTTTGTGATGCCATAGCTTCAATTCTAACAATGTCCACATTTTTATCTACATGTTTCAGTCATGCTCAGCTGTTCTGCAGACAACCAGATGCAGTTCACAGAGAATATGGCAATGTTTTCCTTTCAATTATTTTTTTTTTTTCCTAAACAGGATCATTCATGGCCTTTATGACATTATTTGTTTCATTTGCAGTCAACTAATACCCTACAGTACAACAGCAAGATATAAGACACAATCCCTAACCGCAAGAAGTGGAGGCTTTACACACATCCTGGCTGCTTTGCACCAGTGAGCTGGCTGACCTCACCAACAGCCTCACCAAAAGCTGCCTTCAGAAAAGGGTTTACTTCAAAAACAGCATTGATAATGCAGTCTGTTGAATGGGCCCAGCAGAGGTAACAGATCTGAAGACACTGACACAAAGGACTACCAGCTAAAGACTCTGCTTCACCACAATGCAATCTATAATGTTGAGTTACATGGTCAGGAAATCTTGTAGGACTTTTCTGATCTTAAAAATATTTTTATATATATACACATAAACTATAAAAGCCGTTTTTAATAACTGAGTTATTGTGTTTTTAAAGCATTTTCTTTCTGACAAATTGCACTGAGACAAACCTGAAGACAGGTTAATCACCTTTCACCCACCTGCAAGGAAGATCAGAGTCAGAATCTCAAAAGATGACCTCAGCAGCTCTCTAGTTTCTGTCAAAGACTTTTCAATTGTTGTTTAACCGTTAAAGATGCCAGAGGAGTGAAAGGAACAAAAGCCAATTTGCATTGCACTGACTGCAGGGAGTAGATACAAACTCAGTTAAACTACCTTCACATCCCCAAATTTACAGGGAATTTCAGACCAACTCAAGACTAATTGCACTCCAAGGTGAGCAGATCCTAGGGCTACTACAATCAAAGCTTTAATTCTGAAGAATTATCTCTGCAAAGCTGACTGAAAGTGGGGAAAATGCCATAAAGACTCCTACATAAGGGACAGAATGTGGCAGGAGGGCCACTGCCCACAGCACCTTCCCAAACACACTTCCTTGTTACTGTGTTCAGGAGATGCAACTGTGAGGTCTAATGCCCGTCATTTTCTCAAGCAACATCCCAGCTTGAACTTCCTCTCTCCCACAGTCCAAAGCAATTTCCATGCTGTGCAAGTAACAGGGCACTTTGTAACAGTCAGCTTGTTTTCTCAGACTCACAGCTTCTAATACCTAGGTGACAAAACAATGGCCTCAGTTTATGCTGAGACACCACCAAAAGACAACAGGCATACACGAAACATCAGATCAGGCATCCCTTCACCATTACCAGTATCAGACAGGGTAGAGGGTAATGCCCTTCAATTGATGCACTATATGTATACACATAACCACTTTAAACACTGTTAAATTCTTCTGCACACCCTTCTTCAAATAAAGTGAGATACCCAGCTTAATACTATGACTTGCAGTCCAGGAAAAACATCAGTTCTTTTGGAATAGGCATGGAAGAGAGTGCTGCACTCCACAGCTACCACAGGAAAGGGATTGTTTTTCTTCTAAACCCACACGTTAAACTGAACAGCAAAAAGAATCTTCAGAATTTCATGGGTTCTGTCTAACTTCTGCATTGTAATAAAAAGAGAATCAGTATCAAGTTTGAACGGCCTGCTCATGCTTGCCAATTTAAACCATCCAAACACACACACAGTGCTAGTCCAAGGGAAAAAGAGGTGTGAATTCAGACCTTTTAATTCAGTAACTTCAGAGCTACTGGAAGTATCTCATTGCTTAAATGAATGACACTGATTAATACATTCACTGACTCGCCAGCACTGGTCTCATTAGGAAACTATTTGTGTATGACACCTGTACTATTAAACCTACTTTATCTAGAGTGAAGCTATTTAGTCTTACTAACTTGCGTGAATCAGACAAGTTCTGGGCTAAGTGTCTGATTTGCAGACTAGAGTTTGGAAAGCAGGAAATGCATGGAAACAAAGTCTAAACTGGATTAAGTTTAGATGCTTAATTAACTGCTTCCTTTAAAAAACCTGTGAGTTGAATGGAGTATATATATATATATATATAAATATTTTGGTGAGATACATGCATGCTAATCTACTTGAAAAGATACAAGGAAAGGAGGTTAAATAATCTGTGATCTAGGAGCCTCAACTTCCAACAAAATAATGCAAATCACTTCTGCAGATTATTATCATGTGATAGTCAACAATGTTTCTCTACCTGTGACACATTATTTAGATTTTAGATGCTCCTTCTAATTCAAGAGCCTTTCAAACTGCAAAGAAGAAGTTACTTAATGGGTAAACAGAATGCTTTGCTGTTACAACAGAAAAGTTAGAGGTAAGTTCAATAATACAGCTACTCAGGCTGGTCACGTAAGAGCAAGACTGCAAATTAAGTATATTATAATAATTTTTAACTTTTTTCCCCATGTGTGCAAATCTGACCACCAAGAAGAAACATGTTACATTGTGTGCTAGCCGCATACAAGGCATACTGGGATTCCCATTCTTCTCTTCTTTCTTCCACTTCTTTTTTTATAGACTCCCAACAAATTAAAATTCCACTGGTTTCCCATAGATTTGCATCCACTTTAACTTAGGTTGTTGGAAGAATTTATAACACTCTAGGAAGAGCTAATATTTTTCAGTTGTGTGGTATGGGGCACAACACTGATAATTTTAAGCAGCTCCTGAGCATGGAGTACACCTATCTAAGATGCTGTGATAAAACTCGGGAACACATTCTAGACAGGAAGCAGTCACTGGAGAAGAAACAAAAAGGTAAACTGCCTCCTGAACTGCTCTCCTTCCTTTCCTCCTGCTTCCTCTACTTGTCAAGAAATCCACAGCATGCTTACTAACCAGCAAGAAATGGGATGAAAATGACACAACAGAGTTCAAAATTAAATCTGGGCCTATGTTCATTGCATATAAGTTAAGTGTATCGTCCATTCAAAATTCTGACTGAATGACACCTCTCGGACATTTTAGGACAAAAGGAGAGGAACCTAAAGAGAAGACTTTGTATTTTAAAACCTTTAAGTCTGACATATTTTAACAATACCAGAGCTTTAAAAAGGAACAGACAAACTTACTTTAATACAGCAAAAAGCCTGAATATGAGGCAGGCCTCAGCTTCGTAAACAGAGCTCATCTATAAATCAGTACTGAAGAAAGATCTTTTTACCTGAGGTTTCTGCTGTGACTCTACATCTGCATACATACTTTTACTTCAAGGAACATCTAATTTAAATGTACAGGTGCAAACTGGACAGCTTACTCCAGGAACTGTCCACAAAATAGCCCTCATAGCAGCTGTCTGAATATAACCCCATCTACATACTTGTTTACCTTTGTACTGAAAATTTTGTATTATTTGAAAGTAGACATCAGTAGCTTGAATTGTTAGGATGCTGAACTTTATCTGAACTATAAGGCTATGTTGTGTAAGTCAAAGGCATATTATAGTGAAACCTGAGGCTAACAAACTGAACATTAATAATAGTTAGGACAGACAAACTTATAAACTTAAATATTACTTTAAAATAAATAGCTAGAGTAGACAGCCCATAGATTGTGGTTTATGAACTGTAACAACTATATTTCAACATGGACTGTAACGCCAAGAGAAACTCCCATGAAAGCCAACCTAAGATGGTGTGAAGATGACCACATGGCAACCACTTGGTAACAAATGACGAACCAGTGAAGAGCAAGAAAACCCTAGACCCTAACATTGCTATTTGTCCAGACTGTCACATGAGAGATGGCCAATAAACCTACCCACCAGAGATGAGAACATAGCGTCAAAAATTTCTTTAACACTGTGCTTGCAAACAAGCTTATAATAGTGGCCCCTCACCTCATACAAGAAAGTACTGTGGCCTAGATGTTGCCTTCTTCCTTCTTCACTAGCTTTAGCAGCTACATGTGTTTTAGTGAAGAATGAGAACAACTACACTTCAGATAGACTGGTAACCCAAAGAGTCAACCATATGGTTTCATCCCCTCCACAGCAGTCTGGGACAAGGAAAGAGGCCACTGCTTTGGCAGCCACCCAACTTCACCTTGCAAGGTACAAATTCTGAAAATATTTACATATTTATAAGCTAAGCACATACCTGCAAAAAGATGTGAGTCACTTTCACACTATAAAGTGTCTGAAGGATTCAATTCATCAGCAACATGCTTCCCCACATACCCTATGGTTTTGCAGCTCAAGTCAGGTATCAAGTACAACATCAGAAGATTTTTTCCTCGACTAACAATGCAGCATTACTGAATAACCAAAGACTCAGTAACCATGAAGTATTCTAAAATCTGTATTTTCATGTCTGTACAGTGCACATACAAAAGCAAGGAATGTTTTCCATCAGTTTATTGACAGCTATTTGCTTTGCTTTGGGGATCAGTTTTTCCTGCTTATTCAAGAAGCTGTTCAGCAAGAAATCATCCAGTGAAAAAATTTACAGCATCAGTAAACACTCAGGAAATCAGCTTAATGCAGAAATACTACTACACCCATAACCACAGTACCAGTGTTTTACTGGTACTCTTAACACTCAAAATGTCACGACATAAGCTGTAACTGAAGAGACTACACAGCCAAGCATCAACAAAATGTTAGCAGGGTGTTAAGTCTGGTTGCTAGTAATAAGTTACAATCGGAAAAAAAGAACTAGGTAAACAAGTAATGTAAAAGCACTATTTGTATCAAATAAACTATTTAAACATTTCCTCTCTGTTACCTTTGTATCCTCATATGTCTGATGAACAGAGTTCATAAAAATCACAATGTTTCCAGCTGTCGCCTGCAAGTGTCAAACATGGAAGACTGCCAGTAAATCAGGACCAGATCATTTAAGAACTTTTAAACCAAAAAACCTGCATTAGGTGGCTGTTCAAATCTCCTGGGAAGATTCACCACACATTCAATAGGGTACAAGCTAATTCATTTCATAGAACCATTTGCATTTTAAGGAACCTTTAAATACCATCTAGTCTACCTATCATTAGATCAGGTTGCTCAAAACACTGTTCAACCCTGCCTTTAATACTTTCTGGGATGGAACTTCTATAACTTCTCCACAACATCCAGCTCCAGCGTTTCTCCACCCTCATTGTTAAAACTTTCTTCCTTATATTCCTAAATCTACCCTCTTTCATTTAAAACCATGAAGACCCCAGAGCTGGATGCAGTACCATAGATGGGGGTCCCAGCAGAGTGCAGTAGAAGGAGCAGAATCACCTCTCTCGACCTGCTGGCCATGCTTCTCTTTAGACAGCTGAGGACATGGCTGTGAGCTGTAAATACACACGGCTGGCTCATGTGAATGTTCATCCACCAGTACACCCAAAGCCTTTCTTTGCAGGGCTGTATTCAATCAATTCATTCACCAGTCTCTATGGAAATGGGGGATTGCACTGACCCAGGCACAGGACCTTGCACTTGGCCTCGTTAAACCCCATAAGGTTCACATGGGTCCACTCGATGTCATCTAGTGATGGATGGCATCCCTTTCATCAAGCCTATCAACTGCACCACTCAGCATGGTGTCATCAATAAACTTGCTTAGTTTATTATTGCTGAGTTTATTCTGCTCAGTTATTTTATGCCATTGATTAAGGTATCAAAATGTATTTGTCGCAGTAGAGACGCCTAAGAGACAGCAGTCATTACTGGTTTTCACATGGATACTGAACTCTTGACTGTAACTTTTCGGACATGGGAAGCCAGCCAATGTCTTATCCACCAAACAGTACATTCATCAGATCCTTCTCCCTTCAATTCAGCAGCAAGAACACTGTGTGGACCACATCAAAGGCTTTACAGAAGTCCAGCGAGATATCTGTAGCTCTTTCCTTGTCCACTGATGCAGTCACTCCATCACAGAAGGCTGTAAGATTAGTCAGGCATGACTTGCCCTTGGTGAAGCCCTGCTGGCTGTCTCTAGGCACCTCCATGTCTTCCTTATGATTTGACATAGCTACCAGTAGAATCTATTCTTCGATCTTGCTGGGCACAGAGGTGAGGCTGACCAGTCAGTAACTCCCAGGGCCCTTTTTTTTACCGTTTTAAAAAAGGTATGTCCAAAAGAAAGCCAAAAGTGCCTGTGGGATAATTGATTACAGATACATTAATCTGAACCATCTCAATGGCTCTAAGGACATACAGAAATAACACCTAATATATAAGCCAACCTTTGTGTGGGGAAGGGAACAATTTTGCAAAAACTGACTTATTCCCACAACCAGTCCATTTTTCTTAAGGGGTGATCTACCTGTACACTCTGCAGATAATTCCCATGCTGCTGCAGACAAGATGTACAGATTCAGAAGAGACTACTCCCATGGATATGGCAGTCGGCTACTTGAACCAAGTGAACAACACAATCACCAGTTCCTCCCCATCTAAGCAGTCATTCTCTTTAGATCTTCTCTCATGACAAAATCATTCTGAAGAATTCTGATTTTCCGAAGAATCGACATAAACTTAAGTTGCAGAATGAAACATATGACCTCTGCAGCTAAAGCACAAAAACATACTTCCTCTTAACTGCTGTGCTACAGGACTTTTACAAGACCCAAGTAACAAAGAATACTTGAGACACAAAGCTTGATGCTTTAAGACACAGAGATTAGAGACAAGCAATGTTTTCTTTTCCATTCTATTCTCCCCTGTGTACAGTAACATTCACAGCTCCCACTCTGGAGTTATCTGATACATAACAAAAATAATTCATAGTTTATTAACAAGCTAAAAGGAAACTCCCTTTCTGCATTAAAATTCTGCAAGAGAAGGAAACTATCACTAAGAAACTCTGAACAGCATCTCCAGTTTGTGGTGTCTGGTCCCTGTGGCAGCTTTGCTTAGTAGTTAGTCACAGTTTCCTTGCTGTTCCCTGAAGGCTGTTTCATCAGGATTGCTTCTGTGCAAGTGTAGTCTAGTGAAGGATGCTCTCACCCTTCACATGCACATTTAATGCCCTTCCAGAAAGAACAATAACATTCATTTATACAGGCAAAGTGTGAGGTGAA
Organism: Cnemophilus loriae; assembly: GCA_013397755.1. Taxonomy (NCBI): domain Eukaryota; kingdom Metazoa; phylum Chordata; class Aves; order Passeriformes; family Corvidae; genus Cnemophilus; species Cnemophilus loriae. The sequence goes on from VZTF01000255.1 coordinate 62,352, forward strand.
ACTCACCACAGAAAATACTCCCCAAGGGCCAAAATACAGCAGTGCCTTTTCATAAGGAGCCTCTCCTCCAGGAAGTTCAGTACCTACTCAGAAAGAAGGAAACTTTTTGCCTGTTCTTGTGATCTTTCAAAAGGAGGCTAATGGCAGTACCATAAGCCCAAAAGGCATCCAAACACAGTTACTATAAAGCATATGCAAACAGCTAGAAAAGGAGAGAAAACAGGTATTTCAGTAACTCAAGGCTGACTTTTGCTGAAAGTAAATCAATTGTAGAACAAAGAATAAAACTGGCAAGCCACAAAGCATTTAAAAAAGACAAAGTCTTTTAATCTTGTCCTGGAATTCAGTTTTCATCAACCAGTGTGTGGGAGCTGAAGCAAGAGCCGCAAATATCAAGCACAACTACATTAAAAGCCTGGTATGGGCAGATAAGATCACGTAGATATCCTCTACACTGTTCTATTTCCATCTTTATAGGAATTTGAATTACTAGTTTTGAAGACTCAGTAGTCTTGAATTTCTGAGCCTCTTGAATATAAGTTATTTTTCAAAAGCTACCTGAAATTTCAAGGCATTTGTTATTCTCTATTTGTAACTAGATTATTGAACTGATTTTCTTGAAATTAATCTTCTCTTGAGAATCTCATTTAGTCTCTAAAAAAATCAAAGACTGTTTATACAAACTTTCTGGATGCAATGAATAAAGGTCTTTCTATGGCTTACATTTATTGTTACCAATACAAACCAGCCATCATTACCACAAAAAAACCCAAACAGGCATAGAAGCACAATTTTAACTCTAAACCTTAGCTTGTTGTCCCCTGCTTGTTTCTTTATGGCATCACTCATCAAATCTAGCATTAATTTGCACAAAGGTTGCGGTATTTGTTTGGTTGGAGTTTTCGGTTTTGATTGGGTTTTTCTAATAAAAGCCTTAAAGCTCCCATCCATCCTAGCCTGGAGAAGAGAATGCTTCAGTGGTAAAAATATTGTTGGTGCCAATTCCTGTAGTCTTTGACACAGATAGGAAAGAGCAATCAAGTCCAATGTCAGTGAAATCCCAGAAACAAAGTTTTAAATGCACCTCAATTATTTATTCTTCTGTCTTTTATTTTTACTGCATATTCAATCTAACCATAAAGCAAAGGGTAATAAAGAGGCATTTCCTACTTAGGAACTGACCTTGCAAATATCTGTTTGAAACAGAACCAATTCTGAAAGCATGGTTAAAGGTGCATGGTCAAGCCACCTCTAGGAAATTGTTTGAAATGAGAGAGAGCCCAAGCTCTCTCTAAAGACAACTTATTTGGTAAAATGTGAAAACCTGAACACTATCAAACTGGTCAAAGAGAGAATTCAGAGAAGTGAGAGTTAAGTAGTGCTCTATTACTGTGTATGAATTCTCCACATCCCTCACCTCCCTGCAGCCAATTAAGTGCCTACAACTGCAACTTACATTAATAATCAGTAAGGAGTGCCTTGCCCCAACAAAATGAAAAAGTTAATTTATATTTGACAGGCCATGAAATAACTTTTTCTCTTCCTGTCTTTCTTAGTTTTGTTCCAGTCAGTAAGCATTTGTCCCAGTCTTGTTTCAAAGAAAACCATGTTAACAATCAACATTTTATGTCTTTTTCTCATACATGCAGATTATAAGGCCATCAGCAGCCTGAGACGCCACACAAAATTCTCAAAAAAAAACCAGAAAATGTTTACTAATATTTCTGTCCCCCGAACAAACCAAGTTATGATGATAACAGAAGTTACTTCAGAGGAAAAGAACGAAAGATCAACAGAACACCTCTTTTAACTCAATGCTGCTTGTAGTAAATTATAATAGAGATTTCAATTCCACAATATCACAGTTTTCCTCCCTTTCTGGATACATCCTGTCTCAAGCTGACAAGGCTTTCACAAAGAGAGAAAGATTCTGCAGAACCTCACCTTGGTTTATCACAAGCAGCAGTATCATCATCAGAGAAAGCTTCTGAGAAAATAAGAAGAAAATTTGACATGCACACAGCTGAATATTCTCTGAAAAAGCAGGTTCTAAGTTTTTGGAGTAACATTCAGTAAGTAAGTCATGTTAAGCTTTACAGAATAACAATTCTGTGCTAATTCTGTCTTGGGGAATTCTTTACAACTCCTATTATTGTACTCTGGCTTTTAAAACCAAGATGCACTACCGCATACTTTGTCCGACCTTGGTATTCCTTTCCCATGATGCCTAGGCATCTCCACAGCTCCCAGTCCCTGTCATCGCCTATATCCCACTTGCCCTTGTCCACACTCTATGCTCATTTTCAAAACCTTTTTCTTCTACACTGTCTATCCTGAGGAAGGCTATCAGCTGGTATACAGTCCCCACTTTTAGTTCTGGTACAAATATAAGAGACAGTTATTACAGGCATAACCCACAGTTAAAACTACAACTAATTCAGCCAGCAATCAGGTACACAGAAAACATCAGGTTTCTTGCTTTCAGTTTCCAGCCTTTCAGAAATCTGACTTCTTTTTTCATGATTTTGAGTTTTAAAGGTTCTTTAATTTAAAAGCACATCCATAAGGAGAGTAAATCAGAACACTGGCACAAGAGACCAAGCCTGTGCCAAGTTTCAAATCTGAAGAGTGTATTAGGTAACTAGAAATTTTCTAATGAAGAAGTACTCTGAGAAACTTACACTTAAAACCTTTGCTCCCTGTCCTGTCACTACAAGCCTTGGCAGTAAATCTCTGTCCATCTTTTAAATCTCCTTTTGAAAGGTCACAATAAGGTCTTCCCAGAGACTTCTCTCCTCCAGACTGAACAGCCCCAAATCTCAGCCGCTCCTCAAAGGAGAGGTGCTTCTGCCCTCTGACCATTTTTGTGGCCCTCCTCTGGACTATGCCTTTTGTGTACTGAGGTCCGCAGACCTGGGTGCAGTATTCCTACTGGCATCTCGTAAGAGCAGAGAAGAGGGGCAAAATCACTTCCAGGATACAGTTAACTTTCTGAGCCAAAATGCATTTCTCTCTGTCCTGGACCCTGGAGATTGTGGACTATATCTTCTTAAATCTTCCCAAATTTAACACAGGAAAAATCCTTTAGTTTCTCCAGCAATACCAACAGACAGAAAAACTTCTGAAAACAACCGTATGCCCTAGGATAGAGGTGAAAACCTTCCAGGGTTAAATATGCTTCCTTGTCAGTATAAGAAGAACACCCACACTGCCCTATTGAGTATTGCAAATAGGGCAACTTTTCAATACGGTTGCGTCAGTCATTATTTTTGCACAATGTAGTCTTTTCTCTTTTAAAAACAGACAAATTGGCCTATCCATATTCCACAGGCTACCAGGTCTTAGAAAGATCATTAAATGTTAACAGAAGCACTCTTCTTGTACATATCCAACACCCAGATTAGAAACCTGTCAGCCATGGAATGAGTTACTTTTGTAAATGGAAGCAAATGTTTACATTTATTTTACTTTTGGTAGACATTAATAACTCTAGTAAAGGAACTCTGGAAGCTTTGCTGCTTCAGAACAAATAGATAATCTTGACACGGTACTGGTCAACAGCAATTCTGTCTGGAGTGAGCACAGAAGACAGCACTTAATTTCTCCTTTTGGCACAGCCAGCAGCTCACAACAAACAATAGTTCTAGGACCTTGGGTCTGCAGTTTGCATGTGGATGGTGTTGACAAGTGAAGAGTGATGGATCCATCCCCCATGAATTTGCCCGACTATTCTCAGTCCTCTACTTTTCATACCTAATTTGAACTTCATTCAATTTTTCACTTCTGATAATCCTTGCATTTTCCAAAACTTCCAAAAAAAACTTCCAAACATTTTCCAAAATAATCTTTTTTTTTTTGGAAAGAGCGCATTAACAAAATTAGCTCTAACATGCTATTCTGAAATCACTGCAGGTAATATCTATCAGAAAGGTAATTTACCTTTCTGTCAAGTATCTATTCAAGCAACACAAGCTGGATTGCACCTATCTGTCTATGTTAAAAATTTGGAATAAAATGGCCTAACGTTACCAACGTCAAAACTAACAGGATGGGTAATACCAAGGGTAAAGGTTAGCTTTGTTTCTATAAACTATGCAGCATACAGGCAGTTTCTCATTAATTCACAGCATACAGAATACACATACAGAAAGATTGGAGGTCCGCTGAGATTCAAACAGCCACACCACCCCATTTTTTGGATGGTACATTCCACCTATCAGTATTTTAAAAGATAAGATTACTGAGAAGTTCTCAGGAAAGCATTTCTATTCCAAACCCTTTCATAACAAAGGACAAAAAATGCAGAACAATGAAGTGCCATAGTAATACATTGTCCAAGAAAAATCATGATGGACCAATATAAAAATTGTATGCACAACCTTGATTACAACCCCTGATTCGAGAAAGAGTCTTTGACCATCAGAAACCAGCAGGTAAAAATACGTAAGTTTAAATTAAGACACTGTATTTAAACTTAATCAAAGCTTAATCAAATCAAATGTACTTGAAATTGAAACCTAAGTTGTCTAGAACAAAAACCAAAAAGTAATAGAATACTTCAGAGGGTGACTATTAGTCCTGAACTTTTTGGATCAGTCAAGCCTCTGAAGAAAGTTCTTGGCCAAGCAAATGAAGTCAGAGATGTTTAAGGAGTTCTTTCAAAAGTTGATGCTTTTTGTTGCTCTTTCAACTGAAAAGAGTTTAATAGCTTGCTCATTCAAAGTTAGGAAATTTATTACAAATTGTAGGAGAAAACAGTCTAATTCCTACGTGTCGGAAAAAGATGGCAAAGTGCAAGTGAATACTAAATAACTAGTTTTACAAATACTACATATCAAGAAAAAATTCTTAAATTTGCATCTCCCTCAAATAATTTTGTTTCTGTTTTCCTGGTTTCTCAAAGCTGCCTTATTTTCAGCATACTGACAAAACACATCGGCCTTTCAAGACTGTTTTATCAAGCTTGCTGACTAAATTTAATTTATGTTTCTATTCAGTACAAGCCCATCATCAATTAAGAAATAAAAACTAACCTTATCAAGGAAAACAAAGTAAACCATTCAATTTTTCAAAAGACTAAAACACAGAAAATAAGAAGCCAATAAAATGTGCAGCTATATAAATTCTTTAAATGTGCCCGTAAGTTACCTCCTTTCCTCACAAAATTTAGCAAATAAGACTTCAAATGTTACATTCAATAGGAAATACACTTAATGGCTAGTAAGATTCAAGTTTTCTCTAGATGAATGCTCTAAAGTTAAACTGAAAACCATAAATCAAAAACATATCCTAACTGGCAATTTAAATTAATTCAAACCAACCTAACCCAGTTTCCCTGCGAAGGCATTTTTGTGGAGGCCTACGTGTTTTGCTTCAGGCTTTTTCCCCCACGTTAAGGGTGAACAGAAAGCATGCACAACCTTTATGAATTCAAAAGAAGCAAGATGTAAGGCACACTAGCATAAACACAGGCTAAGTAAAACCAACAACAAAGTAAGGGACATAATACCTTGACTTACAACAGCATTTGTTTTCAAGGTAAGAAGTCACAAAACCTAAGTAGATTGTTTCTCTGAAATGTAAAACAACTTGCTAATTTGTTACTGGGGTTGGGTGGTTGCTGCAAGCACTACCAGATAAACAACAGACTTTTGAATGGAACAATTATGAAACCACAACATAACTTATTTTAAATAACTACAGGATGATTATTAAAAATGGTCCTGTAAAAATGTTTGAACTGTTAACTGTATCAAATATTTAACCCGTAGATGCCCGACATGTGAGAAGTCTTCCAATTACCAGCCTCCTCTCATACAACTTGCCTATCCAACAGAACATATATTCATGGCCAGGCACCACCCATGTGCTGAGCCTTTCTTTGCTACTTCATAACTCCTACAGACATCAGCACAAGCAGCCTGGGTTGTATGCAGTGATGAGAGACATCTATGACTAAGAATGTGCACAGAAAGCCCAGGATCTTGCAGCTAGCTTCCTTGATCAGTCTCCAACAGACCTGCTTAGTGAATCCTGACGGAAAGGTAGAAATATTCCTCTCTGTGCATCCGTAGTCTTCTCAGACATCGTTTAACTCCATGCTCAGCAGTCACCAACTGACCAAGAGGGGCATCACCTGAAAAGCTTGCGTAACATTACCAAGCTCAATTGTAGATGGGATTGTCTCAACCAGAGCAACTTTGACCAAAGTTGCCACAGTGCAACTCTCTGCTATGAACAGAAGTACATCCCCTTGCCCCCCCCACTATAAACAGAGGGGTAGCATGAGAATAATAACTTAAACTGTTGCTCATTTTGTAAGCATCATAAGCATGATGGATATAAAGAAATTTTTTCTCTCTATCCTAAAGACTTCATCTACTTTAAGTCTATAGAATTTCTAGAGAAATTGACTAACAAAAGTTCCACAGTGCAGAACTGTCCTTTGATGTAATTAAAACAGTCTTGTCACTTCACTATACTTAGGTAAAATAAAGGAACAGAAAATCAAGAAGCCACAAATGCTTCATTCACAAAAACATGCAATGCACAGAGTTTGCTTGTGAACCCTTCCCAGTGCTGTTTCACCTGGCATTACAAGGTAACTAAAACCCAGTAAAACTAGGAGGAGAATGGTTTGTACTGGACAGGCTTATCAGACGTTAGGCTGAGAGCAAAGTGCTTTCAGCTACCCAACAAGTGAACTAAAATCCTGAATGAACTACAGGGAGCTCACGTTCTTCTTTCTTTCAATGTGTGTGTGTAACCATACCCGCCTGTTTGATAGTTTGTAAAATCTGAAAATTGCCTCAACACAGTTCACAGTGGGACACAAATTCTAACTTTACTACTTCACCACCAGCTTTAAAAGGCCAAGGCAACACACATAAACATGAACATAATTTTTTAAAAAATCATATACACTACTTTGTTTTAAAAGCAAACCTAGGTTAAAGATAATTTTTATATATGGGACTGAGGCAGTTTTCCCCAGCAGAATATGCTTCTGCCGATATTAACTGCCTCAGCGCTGTAACTTTGGTTTCCTGATCACACCAGTAAACTCATTCTAGCAAAACTGTCATACAACACCCCCACAACTCACTACAAAACAAAGTATTTTTTATGGTTCTACTCCAGCTTTCTCTCCACACCCTACACTCTGAAGTCAACTTATGAGTACAAAAGGTTCATTTGCACTTTTCCAAAACTGTAGAAGCAAACAGAATTAGAACTTGATGCAGAGCTACCTACCACTATACACTAAACATCTGTGGAATAGGCTTCTCTCAAAAACACCCTCTTGCAAAGTAATTCACAAATAGAGACTTCCTTTTAATCACCTGCTCGAATCACTGGCTCTCTGCACAATGTCTGCAGCAAGAAGAACTGAAAAGAATGAAAAACAATCAGAAATGTGCACACTCTCAGAAGGAAGGAGATGCAGCCCAGGACGATTAAGCTATGCTATCAGTCTCACTGGAATCAGTTGAGAGCACTCACAGGCAAACTGAAGTTACTGAAGTCACAGCTCTGTTTTTCCACCTACAACAAACTGTGTCTGTGCATGGTCCGTTTCTGTGTTTGTATGTTTATAGTGAAGCATTAAAATGTATTCAAAAGGGTATAAAAAAAGAACCCTAATACATTCTCGACATAAGCTTTACTGTTAGTTAACAGTAAACACTCAAGTACAATTTTACCACTGTGTATGTATAATGGAAACAAATTAGATCACATTATTAATTACCCAGCAATTTGTATACAAACAGAATATAGCTGCAGGAACTACAAACACCAGCCAAATCCACAACACCTCTACTACTCAGGGTCTTTCAAATCAAAATGATATTATGTTTTTAAATTTAAAAAGAAACAAAGAAACCAAACAGTAGCGTTTCCTTGGCCTCTGGCCAGGAATGCCAAATTCTATTGCCTGCAGTATGTTTTCACTGCAAAGTAATAAATCCTGCCACACAAGAGGTTATAGTATGAGCAGCAATCTCTAATACAACCCTAGTAATAGGAACAGGCTTTAACACATTTCATGAAACTGTTAATTCTATTTTAAGATTTGAAGTCGGCAAACAAACTCTCTTCCTTTTCCTCTCTTCCTCTCTTCCTTTTCTTGAAGTCTTGAGAAAAAAAACAAACCAAAAAAAACCCATCAAACAACCCAAAAACCCACAAACCAACACACAAGATTTTGAGGAGGTACCAGTGACTGCAATGGGCAGAACATAGTCAGTGTGAATGGATATCACGCTTTCCACTTCCTTCCTTGCACAGCAGCATTAGTCAAGGAAATACATCAATTTTTACCAGGTAAGTTACTTTCGCACTCACATGATCTCCAACTAGAAAGGGAGACTCACAGATAAGTGAAGAACCGGAGAGCAGCAGTAGAAAGAATAAAGGACCCTGAGTGACAAGAACAAGAGCACTTAAGGAGCAACATTACAGGCTGAAGGGGCCCCTGTCTGAAGTGTACATTCAACACATGCAGTCTGAAAATACACAGGAGGAGGAACAAGAGCTCTGCATCTAGTCACCACACAGCGTGACTGGAATAACTGAGATGTGGCAGGAATGACAGAGTTGTGATGGACAAACAGATGCTCTTCAGGAAATGCAGACAGGGAAGATGAAGGTGAAGGGTGCCTTTATGCAAAAGACTAGTTTAGATATATGGAGCTCTTTCAGGGGACAACGCGTGGGTGAGGGTTTGTGGACCCACATCAGAAAAGAAGGAAATGTGGCATCATGATAAAAGACTTTTTTACAGACCTCCCACCTAGACAGAGCACCCTAAACAACTTGAGCATTGCTCTTGATCACAGCCTTGGTTGTTGAGAATGATTTTAATCCCCTTGACATCTCCTTGAAAAACACAACAGAGCGGGTGGGGACACACACTAGAAAGAATAGAATAGAATTTCTATAAAGAGTATCTCCTTAATATAGGTACTGGACAGGCTAACCTGGGCACATCTGCAATTCACTAGCTGGGAAGTACTAATTAAGGATATAAAAATCACTGGCAGCCTCAGTGGTAATGACTGTGATATAGGGGAATTCTAAACCCTGGGGGCAGAGAGGAAGGTGAGCAGTAGAGTACAGACCACAGACGTTTGGAAAGCAAATTTGGGGATTGGTAGGTGTGATCCCACTGAAAGCTGCAATGGATCGGTAAAGGATCACAAGAAAGCAAGCAGGTCAAAGGACATTCTCCAAGCACAGAACAGTCCAGCCCAATGCTCAGGAAATCAAGTACATGTATCAGAAGACCAGCCCAGCCAAAGAACTCATGGTGGAGCTCCATTGCTAAAAGGCAGTATACAGAACATAAAAGCAAGGTTAGGCTACAAAGGAGGAATTTAGAAACATTGCCTGGGCATGCAGGAATGGCATTAGGAAAGGCAAAGCTCAGCTGCAAGTAAGACCTGCAAGCACCAGAAGGATAACAAGAGTGTTTACTGCTCCATGAGCAGTAAAAGGCTGACCACTGAAAAAATGGGATAGGTACTGAATGGAGTAGGTGATTTAGTGTACCCAGGAACAGGTAAGAGAGAGGTACACAATGTCTTCTTTGCCTTTGTTTTTTACCTGCAAAGTTCTCCTGTTCTTACAGACAGGGTTCAAGGAGGTTCAAAGAAGAGCCATCAGCTGATGATGATTTATTCAGAAATTGTATAACAGAACTTGATCCATACAAATCCATGGGATGAAACCTGCTGAACCCAACCGTACCGAGAGATGGGCAATGCCATGACAAGGCCTTCTCTCTCTCACATCTAAACACGTGTAAAAAGCATGGAGATTGGGGAGGCCCCTAATGACTGGGAAAAAGCAAATGTTACACCAGTCTGGGGGGGAAGGCCAAAAGGTCATTGGGGAACTGCAGAATGGTCAGATTCACTTTGATCCCTGAGGAAATCATGGAACAAGTGAGTTCTCCAAGCATTTTTCTGAACATGCAACTGGAAGGTGACTGTGAACAGCCAGCATTTGCTCCTGTAGTCCTCACTCTATCTCTAGTCAACAGGCTGAAGTTAATACGTAATCTCATGCATATCAGTACCCGCAGCTGAAAGCAATTAAAGAACCAACATACAGGGGGATGAGAGAAGAGGATGAACACTAAACAAAAGCACACACCTCTAATTGGAAACCTCCACTTAAGAGCTGGCTATGGAAGTATTAAACCAGATCCTAAAGCCTACATTCACGTTGTACACCTTTTTTAAACAAACAGGTAAAACAACAATGAAATAAATGAGACAAATTTCCAGAAAAACTAGTTTTAGAGAAACAAATTTATCACAATTTTTACAGTAAGAACAACAGGAAAACCTCCATTGGAAGCTCACAAAAGTCTAAAGTTTTTAGGAAAGAAACTGCTCTTTTAATTGTCAAACTGTCAGTATCATTGCAAGCCAGTCTTTGCCACTGAAATCCACCAATATACAAAAGCCTTCTCAAACAGAAAGAATGACCTTTCTTTTTCAAAAATAGGAATATTTGCAGGTGTTCCTGAAAATTACTATCTCTGGCAGCTGTAAGTAGGTCTGAAGAACTCAACTGGAACTGAGAAGCCCTCAGCACCAGCATCCTCCCAAGTTTCAAAGCCTGACATGACAACACTCCTTGTGTTCTGACACAGACCACCCCTCAGAGAGAAGATGCTTGCATTCTACAAATGCCAGCTGCTCCCTCATTACAATATTATTGTCCAGAAACATTCACTAAAAGCTTTTGAGCAATTTGCAGCTTCACACAGATACTCTCTCATTCTACCTCTACATTGTTCTGCTTGTGTATCATACTGGCTTAAAATTACTTACTGAAAACCCATGCTCATGTAACAGAATCTGTGGTACAATACCCTTTCTAAAGTCTCTTCCCTCCTCCTACCAAGGCCTCTTTGAGGCTTGCCTTTGAGAAAGAAAAAATTGAGAATGAATGAAAACAACCATTTCTTCTCAAAAATATTGTTAGCACATGGCCGCTTATTTTTCATTTGTTTGTTGAGGTTTTTTTTTGCCCCCACTGTTCAAAGGCTGAATGCAAATGTGAGAGGGGAAGAAACAAAAAAGACCAGAAAAAGTGCAGAGACTGTGTAGTAAAAGTAAAGTTTGGTATTCTTTCTCTCTCAAACAGACTTCATGGGACAATGAAGCACACAAAGATTATTCTTCTAGTAACTGTGACATGTAGAGAGATCTCCTGGTATACTCAAGAGCTAGCAAGAAAACCCTGTAACTCTATGTAGAGCATGAAAAGACTATGCTGTGGTAACCCAGGGTAGCTCACCTCCTCTGATCAAGTATGCAGAATCAGGAGCACATCTTACATTGTTGTTACAGTAGGCTGGGACAATTTGCTTCCCAGCATCCCCAGTCTGAGTATATAGAGCCTCAAGCACGTTTTATTTCCTCACAGTAACTCACTATAGTTCACCCACCCCATCTGCACATAGCCTTGCACCGCTTCACACGATGGAGGCCAGTTGCAGATTTCAGAATCTAGACAAAAGCATATGCACATCTTGTATCAAGCCCCTCAAGATCTGAAGCCAACTTCACAATTTTTTTTTGTTGTTGTCAATCAGTAGATGTAGCTAGATACTTATGATTAAGCAATTGCATTGTGAACATTAGATGCTTGGCTAATGTTTGTTTTAAGGAAGAGGGAAGACCTAATCCCAAGATTAATGGGCTGTCTGGATGAGAGCCACCAGGAGTAAGGTCAGGACTGAGCAGCACCTGGGGGAGAGGTAATTCCAGCAGTGGGAGATCACGACCACCAACTCAATGACCACCTACTCCAAACAGACCCCTGAGTCAGAGGGAAAAACTGCACCTGCAGACTAATTAGCATGAGAAGCGAGAGATATAATGAGAGAATAGGGGTACTAATTAATGAAAAAATCATGTAATCTGTAAACAAAGAATGCTGATGCCTTGTTTGTTAAAATGTACAAATGGTGTAAAGTTTTGATGACTGGGGAGCCAGCCTTTTGTGGGCTACCACCCTGCTCCCTCCTTTGCACAAACCAGAACAAGAGGTAGAAATACCTCACCCGGGTGTGTGAGTTGGCACTGTGCACCAGGGAAGGAGCCTGCGGTTTGCACAAGTTTTTGGTAACCCAAGCGGGACAGACAGGGTGCCTTGCCTGGATTGACTGGCCACTCCAAGAAAACGGGCTCAGTTGGACAAATTCCAGTGCATACCGACCTTCTGATTGGGAACTTCAGAAAAACAACCCCAAAGTCAGGACAACAGGTACAATGCTTTAGAGAGGTATTTCATCAGTAAAGGGGTGTGACTGGGAACTGACAAGGAGGCAGGAGGGTTTTGGGGTGGGGCTCTGCACAAGCTGCAGGAGCAAATATTTTGTTTCTGCACTTTGGCGACATGCGCCTTGGATTTTCGGTATTTTGCACATATGTTTCCACACTTGTTGGTAGTGTGAAAACTTGTTTTAAGGTGTGTGCATTTGGACAGTTTATGAAACACTGGGAATTTCAGCACTGAAATAGGCTCCTCTGCTTCTACAGAAAAATTGCTCTAATTTGCTCTGCCCCTGGATGCGTCCTAAAGAACAGGAGTAAATTTCAGGGTGACCCTATGACTCAAGAGAAATTGAAAAGATACTGTAATCAATGGTGGCCTTAACGTAAAGTAGATGATAGTGAAAAATGGCCAGAAAATGGTTCTCTGAAATATAATATGATTTTACAGCTGATGTTATTTAGTAGAAGGCAAACCAAATGAGATTAAGTCTATTATGTAGTTTTGTTTTTTGCTTTAAGAAATAACTGAGTTGTAAGAAAACCACATCCACACCTGCTTTTCATGAGCAAAATTTCAAAAATAAGTATCTTCATCAGGCTGATAAATTTTCTTAGTTCTTATACCTTATCCTTTTTAAACAAGTGCAAATAATCCTTTCATCATTATAAAGAGAAGAAAGGATGCCCAAGATGAAGGCCCTCATCATACATAGCACCAAAGAAAAAAACTAGAAGCACAGTAGATCCAGCATATATGTATTAATCAAAGCAATAAACTGAATGTCAAAACACAAAACTAAACCTCTGGGTATTCCAGCTTCAGTAGACTAGGTACAATGAGCCATTCTTACCATCCTGGCTTACTCAGAAAAGCTGAATGAAACTCAGCTAACATTCAAACCTTAAAATGACACCACTCCCACATACCCAAATGTTAAACCAAATAGAAAAGGAATGACAGAATTATATACTGGTAAAAATAGAAAGGTCTTTACCAGCAATGTACAGAACTTCTGTTAGGCCTTGATTACTACAGTGTATAAATCACATTTTTCAGTCACTAACTGTATGTCAGGTAATCTCACACACACACACACACACACACACACACACAGAGATATTGTTGCATGCATGACATGCCGACCCTCAATATGATTTTTAATTCTAATGTTTGGTGCACAGCTATAAAATCACAAACTGAGAGCTGTAGAACATTTCACTGGGCTTCATAAAGAAGGGAAATCTAACAATTAACCCAACTTCTAGCTAGCAAAAACCACTCTATAAGGAAGCTAAACTATAGCTCCAAATTATTCCAAATTATTTCGAATGGCAGAATCACTTACAAATATTAGCTAATATGGTGACTGAAACCAGTATCTACAACATTCAAGGGCAACACTGTGGATAGTCCTTGGTTATTTTTACATGAGGTATTGGGTTTAGCCAGGAATTTCACAGTCTGAATGCCACCAGCATTCAGAATTATTTTTCCAAGGTTTTCACTTCTTCCAAGTTTCCCTTAGCCAAAGACAATCCAAAGACATCTTCACTGTACAGCTTACTAGTATTCTACTCAGCAGGAATAGCAACACTGAAACCTAAACACACACACACACACACACACACACAGAGTACAGCCCAGCTCCCAAGTAAGCGAGGAATCATGAGGACATAGCTAAAAATACAGGACAGAAACACAATGGAATGCAGTATACAGACAAAGGGCAGTCAGAGAGATTATGTCCAGATGTAGAAACCCACTGAAAAAGCTACAGCTGCACCTTGAAGTAGTTTTGTCTCTCAGTACTAATTTAAAAGACCATCTAGCACATGACAGGAGCCTGAAGAAACATCTACAACAATAATTTTGTTACCAGGTTTTATTTCTAAGACACTCTCTTGAGGATTCAGTTCTGGAAATTCCTTCCCATGTTAATACATGAAACAGATAAAACAAAGGAAGTGAATGCATCACCATTACTAAATCACACCCTAATTGCTTCTACCTTCTACAACCAGAACAAAACAGTCACACTTCTTTCTGAAAGGCTGAGAGAATTGGAATTGTTCAGCTGGAAAAAGAATAGGCTTAGGGGTGAACTGTTTGCAGTCTTCCAGTACGTGAAGGGAGTCTACAAGACAGATGGAAAGAGACTATTTACAAAGGCCTGTAATGACAGAACAAGGGGCAACACCTTCAAATTGAATGGCAGCAGGTTTAGATGAGATATTAGGAAGAAATTCTTTACTGTGAGGGTGGTGAGGCACAGGCTGCCCACAAAAGCTGTGGATGCCCCATCCCTGAAATTGTTCAAGGCAAAGCTGGACAGAGCTCTGAGCAACCTGGTCTGGGGGAAGTTGTCTCTGCCCACAGTAGGATTGGAGCTAGATGATCTTTGAGATCCCTACCAACCCAAGCCATTCTACAATTCTCTCATGCTGCATTGGGAATAACTTAAATCAAACTCTACCCTTCAAATAAGTACACACATAGCCTCCACTGAGAATTTTATGCAGCATTTATTTAGTCTCCTTGGGTGAAAAATGTCCTCCTCCAATTACATTGAAGGCTCTAAGGGTTCCAAGCTCTCACAATGCTCCCTGCTATGTACACAAGCAGCAGCCTCTCTGCCAGCAGGCACCTGTTGGCAGGCTGATAACATCACTAAATGGGCCTGCAGTGACACCCACACTTGACACACAACTCAGGCACAGCAAGCACACTGTAGCTCTTTATAATTCCTTTTTCAAACCTAGAAAATGTCAATGAGATCTGTACACTGGGGTCAGGGTCCCTTTTGTCTAAATTAAGCACAAAGCTACGCATTTCACTAGCTCTGTAGGTAAGAAACAGCAAGGAACTATGACTCCCTGTCTTTTCAACAGTTAAATGCATTTCAGTTATTAAAACCCTCTGATCATACCTGAAGACAGAACATTCAAGCAATTTTAAAAAATTAGGCCAAATTTTCTACAGAATTAGAGAAAAATTAGTGAAAAACACTATTAGGTTTTATGTGGGTATCAACACCAGCTGCTGAGTGGATTTGTAACTGTACACATAAGCAGAAAAACATCATTCTCCTCGCTCAACTGATAGATGAAAGAAACACACAAAGAGATCACCAGAAAAGATCTCAGGAAGCAGATGAAAGTATTAAAAAATCAGTCTCCATATATCAATTGTCATCACATACTTGAAGTTAACAAATTAGGAAAAACACTCCAAACTCTCTCAAGTGCTTCCTAAGCACTTTTCTCTTTGTCCATTTTAAATGTTACACATAACAGTTCATGATTACAGTTCATAGAAACAGTGCAAATAAATACAACTTCTAACGGTCATAGGAGCAACATCTGCATTTTGTCTATATACCACAACGAAGGATACAAATGCTTAAAAACAAATTGGAAAAAGTAAAATAATAAAGTCTTAACAGTAGTGCAATTTGGGCAAAAAAGCTACTCCTTCTCAGGCTCTTTTCATTAAGAAATTATGTATATATTCTGGAAGGGGTGTTATTTCGTTGATTTGGGGGGTTTTGTTTCTGTTTTGTTCTGGGGTATTTTTGGTTTTTTGCTTTGGGGGGCATTGTTTCTTTTTTTTTAGGGGCTTTTTTTTGGTGTAGGGCTTTGTTGAGTTTTTGTTTGGGTTTTTTTTTCGTAACACTGACTGAACTTATTTGGACTACTTGACTCTTAAGTAGATTTTTTCCACATGAGTTGTGCTGTCACAGAGAGGCCCTGTCTCCATACCAAAATCCACAGTAGCATCTATCCCGGAATCAGTTTCAGGATCTGGAGATATTAAAAAAATCCAAGTGGACACTGTTCTGGCCAACCTGTTCTAGACGACCCTGCTTCAGCAGAGAGGCTGGACTAGATGATGTCAAAATCGGCCTTCCAACATCAACCCTTTTCTGATCTATATACAATGACAGAGCTTACTTTTGGCTAATTAAGGAAGTCATCTACTCCAGAACAAGCTACACTAGCCCAAGCAAACGTGGTACTTTAAAGCTTGCCACACCCCTTTAAGGACAACACTGTATGAAATGCCATTATTAAAATAATAACAAATTTTTCAAAGACAGCATGAAAAGCTATTATTAAAAATAGTTTACGGTATTCAACATATTATCCGATTCAATTCATGATCACTCTCTCATTCTGCTGCTGTATATCCAAGTACAGAGCCTGTATCTGTATTTTAGGCAGATGTAGGCAGACTATTACTACATATCCCTGCCCAGTAGTTGTCTTTTCTCCACTCCAAACAAGCTCCAGTCCCTCAGCCTCTCCTCGGAGTGCAAGCACCCTAGATTCTGCAGTGCTTCATAGTTCTCTACTGAACTCAGTCCGGTTCTGCAACATTTTTTCTCAAACTGGGGCATCAAAAGTGGATGCAGTATTCCAGATGCAATTTAACAAGTGATAAGCAAAGAGGATTCACTTGGCCTGATTTCCTTGTTATGCTCCTGTTAATACAGCCCAGGATCCTGTTGGCCTTCATCAGCTGCAGAGTGCACTCTTTGTTCATGCACGGCCACTGTCACCCAAGATCTCTAAGAGCTTTTGAGCAGAGCAACTCCCCAGCCAGTCAGCTCCTGTCTGAGGGAAACAGCATGTCCTGCTGCCTATGTCTGTGCTGAATTACGCAACATGCCTGTTGGTCCACTCTTCTAGCCTGTCTAGATTGTTCTGGATGGCAGCCCTTACACTTCAAGTGTATAAACTGCAAAGCCAAACTGGAGTCATTCATAGATTTTAATGATATGCATGATCAACAGCTGAACAAGGAGATGTGAAGACATTAAACAGATTTCAGGACAGACACCCGTGGTATTATTATCTGGATGCCAGTATTATTACCCACCAATCACTACCTTCCAAGCTCAAACATCTAGCCAGTTTTTCACGCACAGAATCACAGATCAAAGAAATCACAGGATATGCTGATTTGGGAGGAATCAAATCAGGATCATTGAGTCCAACTCCTGGCCCTGCACAGGACACCCCCAAGAGGCACTCCACCTGCCCAGGAGTATTGTCCAAATGCTTCTTGAACTCTGTCAGGCTTGGTGCTGTGACCACTTCTCTGGGGAGCCTGTTCCAGTGCCCAACCACACTCTGGGTGACAAAACTTCCAAATATCCAACCTAAACCTCCCCTGACACAACTTCAGGCCATTCCCTTGGGTTCTGTCACAGGTCACCACAAAGAGATTATCACTGTCTGCCCCTCCTCTTGCTCTCACGAGGAAGTTGTAGACTGCAAAGAGGTCTCCCCTCAGTCTCCTCTTCTTCAGCCTGAACAAACCAAGCGACCTCAGCCACTCTTCATATAGCTTCCTTCAAGGACCTTCACCACCTTTGTTACCCTCATCTAGTAGTTTTTCATCCATTCAGGCTTTACCACCCCAACTTGGATGCAAGGATGCCATGGGAGACCACAGCAAAAGCCTTGCTAAGAATCAAGGCAGATGACAGCCTCTGCTCTCCCATCATCCATAGATCTTGTCATTTCATCACAGAAGACAGTCAGGTTGCTGAAATCTCCTACTACATGTACCCAGAAATGGCTTCCAAGAGACTTTATCACACTGAGAACAGTGTAGTCTAGTTCTTTCAAAATGGGGACTACTGTGCTTTTCTGTTTCTTTTCTTAACTAATTAAAGATCCGTATCACAGGGAGAGAATGTACTCATTCTCCAGCCAAGGTGAAAGGAAGGCTGTAAATGTTTTATGAGGCTTGTCGGATCATATAAGTAAACTTGTAATACATAAATAATAATAAAAAAATATTGCTAAGGAGACTCCCCAGCACTGCCTTGTAACTTCTAAGTCAGTTCCTCCGACAATTTCACAGAATCCGTGTTTGCTGAATCCGTTTGTTTGTTGGTATTGCAAGGTTTGTATCTTCTCTTGGTGTGTCATGCAGAGTTTTAATAAGATCTTGCTCCGCTTTAGTTTTACCATCTGCATTTAGAAGAGTGAATGCCTGCTTTTGGCCAGCAGGCATTGCAAGTGAAGGAATTCACTCACAGCACTGGACAACAGAGTTCAGTCATTTAATCCCCTTCTGCACGGCACACATCTAGAATGTAGGCTCAAAGTAGCACAAGTTGCTTTATGGAGCACTTTGTGAATATTTAAAACTGTCTAATGAAGTACCAGAGCTTACCAACAGGTCTACAACCCCAGGTAGGTTGCTTACTTAACTGCTCTGTAATGAGTGAGAACTCTCTGTACAGGCCAAGACTGGTACAATAAACATGCATTTGACCTCTTCCAGTTTTTGGTTTGCATGGTTTCTAAAGCAAAATCAACAGTTTTTTGATTTACACAGCTACTACTGTCAAGCATACTTAACTTTTCAACAATTTTGAAAAAGACATGTGATCGAGCTCAGCTTATTCAAGCTTCCATGGATCTTTCTTTTAAATGTGTTTTTTCCTCATAGGGCAATCTTATAATAAAAACCAAGACTTCTAATCAATAAGATCAATATACAAACTTATGCCATTCCAGTGCTCAAAATTACATATAAACTCATGGGATAGTTACCAGCTTCAGGAGAGTTCACTCAGCTAAGAATTGAATGACAACTAAAAACATTTTTCCTGTTTTCTGCCAAATAGAAAACAGTAAGCAGAAGAGGCAGGGCAGGGAGGGAGGATAAGAAACAGAGAGAAAGAAAGAAGAGAGAGAGAGACAGAACTTCAACAAAAAATCCAAAGGCTTTAGGAGTTGCAAAACAATGCACCTGACATAGAAAGAAAGCCCCACATATTATTTGAGGGACAATAGAAGTCAGTTACTGAAGTCAGCTGTTTGGGTTGATGGAAAGCAGAAAAGCATTAAAGACAAGAAAACACAAAGCATAATTTGAGGGTTAGAAGTAGAGCAGGTTAAGAAAAACTCAGCATTATTTAAATTGGAACCTGCCAGTTAGTCAAAATCATTTGGTTTTGACAATGTTTCATTGAGTTCCATTGGTCCCTCACCATAGCAATCCCCTGTGGCCTGCCAGCCAGGTTCTCTAGGAGTCCAGAGCACCACACCCAGGCTGTGACTCTGGGGCCACCTGCAGGACTTGCCCGAGACTCCTGACTATTCACAAATGCCACAGTAATCAAATCCTCCATAAAACCCCAATGTTCTCCTCCCCAGCACATCCCACGTCCCGATTAGGTAGCAAGTAACTACTGCCTAAACATGTTCCTATTGTCATCCCTGCTTTTGCATGCCTCAGAATTAAGAGCAAAAGTAAGAAAATGGGGGAAAAGAAGGCATGTTAAACTCCAAAATGTGGGAATACAAACACATATAAAATGGAAGAGAAACTCTGAATGAGGTATCTGTTAGAAAATCTATCTGATCAGTTAGAGGGTGAGGATGTCTGGGAATGCAAAGGTAGGTCAAAGGAAAAGAAAAGTTTCTAACTGATTTTGGAGAAAGACAAGTTGGTTTTGTAATGAAAGGATGAAATTTTTTTTATGGAGCGAAATGCTGTTTTAACTCCTAGCCTTACCTACCCTCTCTTCTTAAGACAAAATTTTCCTTGCAATGTAAAAAATTCACGAAAACAGTCCAACAGCAGAAATACGTTTTACCTTTGGGGAAACACCAAGAATTTCTGTGCTTGTGTCCTACAGCCAAAGCAGCAGCCCCTAGGTTGTTTGAAGAGTCTCTTTCACTTTGACAAAAATTTAGAGCATTAGAAAAGGCTTTTCCCTGACAGAGACCAGTATCAGAAACACCCCTACAGTAATGCAACCCATACCGGTATTTTTCACATTCACCAAAACTTCGTAAGTGTTTCAGATATTAGACTAACATTTTCCAGTAAAATGCACAGACTCTTGCACTGAAAGAAATGGAGTCTGTGTAGGTAAAGAGCAATAAAATATTGTACAAAAATCTGATCTAACTTTAAATGCTTTTAAATATAAAAGTACACACACAGCACTTCACCTGCAGCACTTCTAAAAGCTGCTATTCCATCGCAGTAGTCAGTCACTGCACAGCAGCTACAGTGTACAAACCTGCAGGGCTGCAGGCAATTCCACAGCTTGATAAATCTGCCAGTGAATCCACCATGCAAAGGAGGACACCGGCCATTAGAAACATAAGATGCTACTGGCAAATAAAAGAACCATGTATGTGACATGCCTGTGGTCAGGAAAACTGCAGGAAGCAGTCTAAGTGAGCTCAGTCAAGCCTTTGTCACTGCACTCGGCTGGAGCTTCAGTTTATCCAAAAGCCAAATAATATTCCTTAACTGGTGATGCAGAATTTTGGTAGCATGTTGTTAAAGAGCTCAAAGAAAATACCAGTACAACAGAATTATGAACCATTTTAGTCTGCTTGATTTCTGCTGTAGGATGTGAGCAGTTTGATACAAATCTTCAAATAGCTGTTGCAAAACATGAACATTTGGTTTCTAAAGAGAATAAAACGCTTTAGGTTACTTCTAACACAAATTCTACCCTCACCAACATTTGATTACATAAGTTAGACAATATCAGAAAGTTGGAGCAGAGAAGGAAAAGTCCAACAACCGCCCACACAAAAAAATCCCCTATTCTCTCCTTATGTTTTCTGAACAACTTTCATAGTCAGAGTAGCTGCAATCATCAGTTACCAAAGGACATCCAGCTAATATTTTTTTGACAGCAATCCACGAATCAGCCAGGTCAGAAGCAACCACTGGATTTCCATAGCACCCAAAAAGTGTTCCCTTTATTCAGTAACACCATCTTTGCTAACCCAAGATGAATTTGTTACGATCTCTGTGACTGGAAACTGTTGAAAGGTGTGATGTGGATGATTTTTCTGAAGAGCTTCACTTTTGCCTAGCTGTTCTTTAGCCAGTGTCCTCTGCAAAAATGTCCAGAGTTCATTTCTGTATGAAAGTCCTGGTGAACAGTCTGCTCATAACACCTCCAGATGGCAAACTGCTTCACAGACTGCCAGCCCACTCCCCTACCCCAGTCATTTTTGCTGCTAAAACCTAAAATTCATATACATGGTACTTAACAAAAGCTATGTGGAGAAATGACAGTTGGTAAAAGTGGCCCAACAGATCTTTTTGTCTTGTACATTACTCTGGAATGACATGAGCTTTTTTTCTGGCAGCTCTTCTTTCATATTGAAGGGGGAAAGTTCTTGCAAGGTAAAGTACTACCTCAGCACTTAATTAAAGAATACATGAACAGATTTTCCTCTATTATCAAATTATCAGCAATTTTTACTGCTGACACATCTGAATGCATGCCTTGGTTGGACTACCTCATCTATTTGGCACTCCAGAGGCAGAATATGGATTTTCACTTTACAGATTCATCAGAAATACCTCATTTTTCAAATAACTTCTTTCTTTTTTCTTCTTTCCTAAAATCAGCTTTTGTCCACACATAAAACGACAGAGCTTTAAGACCTTATCATCTCAATGGGAAAACGAGCATATGACCTTGCCTTCAAAAAGACTGTCATAACAAAACAAGATGTTTCTGCAATAAAGCCGGCTGGTTTGGTTTGGGTTTGGTTTTTTTTTTTTTTGAGCCAGCTGAATCTTGGAAAGTTGCTGTTGTCCCCAGAGAAGTAGTTCTCATTCTCACTGTAGGAAACCTTGTGTCACTTCTTTTCCCTTCATGAAGTGGGAATTTTTCCGGTGGGTTACAAGTTAGACTACATTTGCTTACTGACAAAGCTTTCAAGGGCTTATGCTTCTCAACAACATGAAAAGTTATGAACAGGACGACAAATTCAAATCAAAGCCATTCAGTCAAAGCATACCTCTCACCTTCCTTCATAAAATTCATCTGATACGTTACAAAAGACAGTCAGAAAACAGTATTTCTGGTCTCTGAAAAGCTCTCATTCTTATTTAAATTCCAAATTAGAGCAACAGTTGACATCCTGAAAAAAAATTAAAAGTTTAAATTTGCCAAATATATTACTAAGGAACAAGTGCTTTAGCACAAATACGTACTTGCTTCAGGTGTCCCTCTCCTCCAAAGAGCTTACTACGGGAAGATGCCTTCTCCAAAACAGAAGTTGGGATACTCTACCTAAACTGAGCTTCATCTACAGCCCTCAACTGAAACGTAACAAATATTTGATTTTCACCTTCCGAAGTTAGTAAAAATCAACTTCTGGTAAAATGTTTTTATTTGAAATGCCTCAAAAGTTACTTCCAAGTATTAGAAAAGAAAGCACTTCTGGAAGAAAGATAAAATTTTCTGGAGGTAGGAACTTCCCATTTCATGCTTCAGAGAAAAATGTTGACAGCTTTTTTAATGTGGAAGAAATAATCTGCCATCATTGCTGATTACTATGGAAACAAGTCTGCTGTGGAAAAGACAAAGAATCACAGAATCATAGAATAGTTGAGGTTGGAAATGGAAGGGACCACTGGAGGAGGTCATCTTGTCCAACCCCCTTTCTCAGGCTGGACTACCCAGAGCAGGTTGCTCAGCACAATGTCCAGATGAGCTGTATCTCCAAGGCGGGAGACTCCAAAATCTCCCTGGGCAACTTGTTCCAAAGTGCAGTCCCTCTCTCTGTTTCCTGATGTTCAGAAGGAAGCTCCTATGTTTCAGTTTGTGCTCACTGCCTCTAATCCTCAATCCCACAACCAGAGTTGTCATAACAGAAGGAAATACAATTACCACTTTTTCCTTCAAATTTCAGCTGTTTTGGCCACTTCTCCAGATAGCATGCAACCCAAAAATGAGGATGCAAGAACATAATATACTGTCCACTTGATTTAGGGTGAGAATATATTGAGGCAGAAGAAAATGACATTTTTCCAAAATCATATGGCTGTCCGCCTATCTGGAGAACAAGAAAGAAAATCCTTTTTTTTTTTCTTTCAATGTGCATTTGCAACCTTCTCAGTTGCAATGTTAAAATATAAAAAGGCATTTTTATCCTCAGTAGGAGGTAGTATACCAGAGGAAAAGAAATGTGTAGTAAAAGAACAGTTAGTTCCCCAACTACACACATTCAGACAATCAAAAGCCACGAATTTAGAAAACACACTCTATTTAAAAGCTAACTTAACTTAGAAAAGTTCAATGCAAGAACTAGAAATGACTACACCCTAATTCTTTTTTCCTTCTAAAAAAGGCTTAATTTGGGAGAAGCTTGCTGAGTAGAAGTTCTAAATCCATGATTTTAACAATGCACGATCAATTAATTCCTGCATGTATGTGACAAGAAATAGAAAGAGCTACAAGCCTTGAACAGTTGCTCATTAGAACCCAGAAAACTTTTAAAAGCCTTCCACAAAATGCTCCCTTTTTTCAGGTTGCTGTTTTCTGTGACATTTAAGTAAGAGCAGCACAGTTACCAAGTAGAGGACCCTACATAACTGACTGCAAAACAAACTGAAGGTAATGCCAAAGATGTAATCATTGTAAACACAGAATTTATATACTTATCCAAATGCTCTCAAATGCTCTTCCAGCAGAGTGATAAAGCCCATGACACAATTTATTTGTGTTAAGGAAATTCATTACAAAACTGTTCACTATCTGTGCTCTCGTCTGAAAAAGCTGTAATACAATACAGGGAGCAAAACTAAGGACTAACTACTGGAAATAAGCACATTAAGTTTTTTTTAATAAAAATGCTTCTCTTCCAAAAAACTAACTATACTGGTGGACTCTTGCATCAAAGATTCTGTTTCTCACAAACTTAAAAGTCCAATTAACTTCACAGAGAAAAACTGAAAATACCATGTGCAGAGAAGACAAAAGATGAAGTATCAGCAGTGCTCAAAGAAGGGAGTCAAGTTCTATTCATTGCACATACCGATTGCTAGTTCGGATTGTCAAAACTTTGTTGTGAGGTCACACTTAAGTGACACAGACCTTAATCTGGCCTTCACTATCTATTACTAGGCAAAATGAAGAAAGAATTCAAAGACATTTTGAGTACAATGTGAATTTTGCCTACAGCCAGGAAAGTCTTTATTCCCTCAAAATGATTATATTTGATACGGAAATGAAGAAACACAGAGAACCCAACTGTACAATCTTTCCAGAATTAATACACTCTCTGAATCGCTCCCTCCATGAAAAAACTGTACACTTAATGAAGCTGATTACCAAGGTACTGGGATGCGCACTCCTGTTTGTAACAAGTTATTTGCCTAGTGTTCAGTGCAGCATATCTAATGCTAAACAAAGTCTACTACCTGAGGCTAGGGTAACTGAGGGTAACATACCTCACCACACTCACTAGGAGGCTACAAAGAGGATGCCGGAGCTAGGCTTAAAAGGTTAGGACAGAGTAAGCTGGTAGCAGCAACACACTTACAGCATATTTCAGTTCCACATTAATAAACTTCTCTCCTTCACCAGCTTCCAGTGACTGAGGTGTGAAGATTACAAGAGAGCTGAATTTGCCAAGAAGGCAAATGCACAGCAGCAAGAATCAAAGGCACACACACCAGCTTGTGCTCAAACCTAGGAAGACAGCACAGTGACATGGAGCAAGAATGACCAGGACATGAAGAGATAAAAAGAAGACCGGTACCTTTTAACTTAGAGCAGAGGCAGCTAAAGGACACTACATTTAAGCCTAAAAACACAAACTCATAGGTTTACGTAACAGTATGAAAGTCAGTGATCAGACAGGGAAGAATATCTCTGAAGACTAGGAAAGACACACCAAAAGAGAAAGCAAAAGGTCAAGGGGCATAATGTATGTTAAGGAAGGCAGTTTTGCAAAAGTTCTAAAAGAAATTACCCAGCAGGAGCTTTCATACAGGAGGAACTAGAAAAACACTAAGTGTATTTGGCATGAGATAAAGATCATAAGAATTATATTGTTCAATAATATTACATAACAAATAGCATAATAATTTTTGGGATAATCACACATCTGAAAATTTAACCTGCTGTTTCCTAATTTACAGAAGATGTTTTAAAATGTAAGACTTTACAGGGACAAGAAGATGCAGATGTTGTTCACAGGAGAAAAACAGCAGTGGAAAAACTTCAGGTAACTGCCTCAATACTGAAGAGTTGAATTGTGATCATTAAACAGTCTTTTCTAACTCAGAATGGAGAAACAAGAAAGTTATCCTATGCTTTCATGGCTATAGCAGTAATTAAACCACAGGACACGAGCTTTTTGAGTACTCTTGGAAGTTCATCCTTTAAGCACATATGGTTCAGTATCACACATAACTGCTTTAACTGTTCATTTTTCTTTCTCTCTTAACCCCAAATGTGCAACAATTCCTTGCTACTATGACTAGATCTGCTATACCACTGTACAGAAATATCAAAATATCAATTTCGCTCACTGCAGCAGTTTTAAAAATTTATTTCACTCATCCTCCTTTGTATCTGAGGCATATTGCCAAATAATACAAGACTGACAACATTAAGTTAAACATCTAGCCAATAACCTAGACCAACTCATTAGCATGCTAATGATAATGTACATCTCACCAAAGAGTTCTTTTTAATAGAAAATGTTAATGCTATCCAGAGAGAACACTTCAGCTTCCTCATCCATGAGAAGACTCAAATATTCACTCATTTCTTAAGATGGACAGCAAGCACATGTTATGTATCAGAAAGCGTAGAACTCCAGTCAAAGCTTATTTGGAATACATGAAGGACGTGGCCGTCACATTAAGTACAGCAACTCCTCAGGGTGAATCCTTTTGTCTTTTCTCTTTCCACCAGCTCAACTGCAGATGCAAGATACGAATCCTGCCTCCAGCACTTCCACTACTGCAAAAGCCCATATGAATTTAGTCCATCCTTCTTTTGTGACACCACCTCAATGCGAAGTCAATATATTTGCAAGAACATCGTCTGAACATAGTTCACTTTGCCTCTGAAAAATGAAGTTGTAAGAACAGGGAGACTTGCCCTAGGTGTACTACTACCAGTCAGTAGTACGACTAACTACTAATAGTACTAGTAATAACTAGTAACTAACTAATAGTAGCAGTAATACTACTACTAGTCAGTTACATTCAGGCGATTTTTCCTCAATAGCATTGCTTAAATCTTACTTAAGAAATTTACAGTTGTTTACCCTGCACTGTAATTACCACTTGCCTTCTGTTCTCTGTTTAGAACACAAACAAAGCAGACATGAGACATGCTTTTTGGTATTGCTAATTTCAAGGAAGCAACAAGTTGATTTAGCTAGTGGACAGAACCCAGACATCTCAAGCAGGTGCAAAAACACATTCTAAAATTGGAATACAACAAACAGCTGGAAGCACTCCTCAAAGAAAACCACCGGATTTGTGGGGGTTTTGTAAGATCTTCCAATCTCCATCCCACTCTAGTGCAATTACAGGTTTGCATGCTCTGGTTTAACAGCAAGATTTTCTATTAAGATATCTCTTAGGAATTACATGGAAAAGAGGCAATCCCAGCAGTGGAATGTGGAGAGAACGCATTCCCAGAAAGCAGGGGAAGGAGTGATCAGGAGATTCACTAAGTCATTCTGAAGAAGCAATGACGGGTTACTATAAAGGCTTCCTAATTATTCATAGCAATTAAAAATCAAGGCTGTCGACCCAGTTACTTATCATTTTAAAGAGGAAAAATCATTTAAGTAACTTCATAAGTAAAAGCAGGGAGAGGGCCAAAAAATACCTTCAAGAAGATGAAAGGAGGGGCAAGAAGACAAAATCATGATTGAAATCAGAGGGAGTTACTCTGTGCAACCTTTGTTCTCCGTGCCAGGGCACGGCCTCCACATTTCCAGAATATCCTCAGGACATGCTCTATTCAGGAGCAAGCAGAGCAGCACACTGCCAGTAAAGTATACGTGAAAGACATGACCCAGCCAGTTCCACAGGCAGGCAAATATGCTTGATTAAGTGTGGGCAGAATTGTTCAGCTAAGGAGTGTTTATCCTCATCTGTATAACATGGTTCTGCAATTAATGGACAAGGCCTTCAAAGTTTCAAAGCAATCCATTTCAAAGCAATCCTCATTTTCTAGTCTATTAAAATCAGCAACAGGCACGACCTGGGGTCAAATGGAAGAAAAATACAACAGAACTATGACAGGATTTAACAATAGCAAGTGAGGGACAAATAAACTGACAAATGAAATTCAGTGCCAGGAACTACAAAAGAGTCCACGCAAGAAGAAAAATCATCCCAACCGTCACAAGCTACACTTGTGGACCAAAAACTTCCTTTTGCCTCCTCCCCTTAAATGGAAACATTCTATTTGTTCATCTGTTAATTTTAACATAAGTTCTGCATTGAGAATTATCAGAAAAAGACTACAGAACGAGACTGAAAAATACATCAGGGTTTTCCAGTACCTTGAAAACTGCATTCTTAAGAACCTATCAATAGGCACAGAACACTGATAAAACAGACGGGTGTGGGGAAAAGCAGGAAGACAGCATACATCCCTGGACTCTTCAGCTTTTAGATTAAGATGATTGAGTGAGTATAATACTTCCAAAAAGAACGTTGATGAAAAACACTCAGTGTGCCTCAAAAAAAGTTCAGTCCACTGAACACAATACATCTGGTAGAACGTCCCCCTCTGCAAGTCCCTGACCAGGACTTCTTGAAGCTTTGTAATACAATGGCACAGGTACAACCTAGCCTGTCTTAGGACTAGCCTGTATCTGACAAAACAAGAACAATTTGCTCCAAAAGCCATTGTTCACCTTCTGCAAACAGCCCTCCAGACTTCTAAGTCCGGTTGTAGACAGGTTCCAGGTTTTGGAAAACTCTTCAGTAATTTTGTGTGGTATCAGTAAAGCTGCAAGACAGAACAGGGCACCATCAACAGGACTGACAGCAGTCCTTTTCAGGAGAAGAAACCCATTAATAGATATTGGGTGGTTACTGGGGACAAGCAGTTTTCCACAGCCCTAGTAGTCCTATCAGACTGGTAAGTGCCTGAACAGGGCAAAAGAACATTCCTGACCCTAGGTCAGATAAAATCTATATGACATTTTCTCCTCACTCTGAAAGTAGTCTGCTTGATTACAGATTTTTGCACCATCTATTTGCAGCACTTTGCAAAATACAGCCTCTCCAAGCACAACAGCAATGTAAGTAAAAGTATTCTGACCCATGAAGAAAAATGCATGGTATGTTTCATGGTTCAGAAGCCCCATACCAAGCCTATGGTTTTCCTGGAACATGACCAAGCATCAGCTGTCAATTTCTACCAGTATACAAGCACTGAGGAAAGGCTGAATTTCTTTAGACTGCTCAACACTTAGCACATGACAGACCTTTCTGGGCTCAGGTACCTGGAAACTGAAGTCAGAGGGAAGAATAGCAAATAACGTCATGGCTACAGAAGTCAAAAGAGAATAAAGAATTTCAGGAGGAAATTATGTCTTTGTTTCTCTTCTTCCTCAAGATGTCCAGAGGTGATAGATGGTAAGACAAGTTGGAAGACAGGGAAACACTACTAGGAATGAGGACCTGAAGATCAAGGAAATAAACAAGAGTATGTCTTGCCTAGACTAAACAGTGGGAAAAAAGGAACCGGAGAGAACTCCTCCCAGACACAAACTCAACCTGACTATTACCAAAAGATTTCCACTTGTGCTAATAGTGGGATATTATAACATCTTCAATTTATCCTTTCAAGAAAGCCCAATACAGAGCAGCAACTAAAGTAAGTGCTCTCAATACAATCTCTCAGAAAGATTGAAAGCCTTGCTTAGTGCTTCTAACAGACCTAGGTCCAGATCTTCTTTCAAGAGCCACTTTGAGAGAGAAAAGCACAATTCAGATTATGTAACTCAAGTATCAGCAGTTTGCCTCAACAAACCATTTAATTTAACGTTATTTCTCCTAGAATCAAATGACTAAGCTATGCTCTGGATTTCTAGACACAGATCCCCACTTGTCTAACTGCCAATGTGTCTACATTATTTTCATAACAGAAGCAACATCTTATGATGGGAAACCCACTAAGTTTTCACAGGAAATTGTTTCTCTCCAAAAATGTCAACCATACTAAAAAGCTTATGAGAATGAACACTAAGACGAAGACAAGTGTGATGCTGAAATGTTTTTAATGAACAATTCAGCTGGAAGAGGAAGTGCAGTCAAACACTTAGCTCTGTATGACAGGGTTAATACATTTCAGTGAAATGATAACGTGCTTCTAGGTGATAAAGGCAATTCAGGTTTTCAGTTTTTCACTTGATATGAAAGAAAAGTTGTCTAATATTCATTATATGCCTTGTACATGGTTTACATCACATTTGCTTGTGCATATCAAGCACCAGACAAAAAGCACCAAGACTGTACTAGAACTGTACAGGAGGAAAGCACTGGGGCTACATGAGCAAACCATACAGCAGAGTCAGGTAAAAATTACATTCAGCAGCTGAGGTTGCCATTTACCAGCCTGCAAGCTTATGCTTTGCAATATTATTTGGGGTCAGGCAGGAAGGATCAGTACCTCAAAGTGAGAGGTCTCTAGCTTCAGTCCCCTGATTTGTGAGGATTACTCAAAACTGCAGTTACAGAGCACATAAGCTATTCTCTTTGATTCATGAACAGTCTGAATCACGTAAATGAAGGTAACATTCGAAGAAATATCTGCACATTGAGGCCATTGTGTGTGTGAAATTTTTCATTCACTTTACACTACTGTAGAACTGCATTCAATAGAATAAAAACTTTTCTTCCTGAAAAAGCAAGTTTGCTCTCTTTTTCTCTTCCTCCCAAGTCCCCAGATATACGTACCTTCATCACCAATGCTATCTCTTTCACTATTTACATATGGGGAATTCTTTTAAGAGCCAAAAATTTTAAAAAATCAATGCCATCACTATTTATTTACTTTCACAAAGCACTTGTTCATTGTGTTTACTGCGCATATCCTAGTAGCCCTCTAAAGACTATCAAAACAGATTGCAGTAGGCACAATGGATGATGAAAGGAGGAAACAAATATCACCTGGAAGTTACTACACAGGCAGAAAAGAAGTGGTTGCAATCTCTTTGCTTTCATCTCTTGATCCCACATTAGAGCAGCGCTGCCAGTGAGGGAAACACTTCCAGATTTCCCACAGACTGTAGGTGTGCATCTGTGAGAACAGCCGGTGAACCTGGACTGGTGGTTCACCTCAGTTAACACTTACTGCTAGCGTTAAATTGCAGCAGTACATTCATCCATTTTAGGACTAAGGTGGTCAGAAGCCAGATGATAACGTGCAGCTACTTTCTGCTATTCCCAGCTGCAGCTTAAGAATACATGAAGTTAGTACCCTAGAAATACAGTTTTTGGGATATTCCCTACATTATTTCTACACAGCTAATAAAAGGGTGGAAGCCTGATTCAGAGCTTCATGACATGAATTAGAGAAAACACACATGCACAAGCCAAATGCTTTATGAACTCTGAAAAGATCAAAGCTGTATATCTGCTTTAAGCAACCAATGCCAGCCTAACACTCAAAAAACCACCACAACACAAACCAGCTCTTGCACCATGTCTTGATTTCACATTCTTCCTCTGTTTTGTCACAAAGGTCCACAGTATCACACTCAATGAAAAGAAACACTGAAACACTTCTAGCAATGGATTCAGATGGTGTTCTTTAAAGAGACTGTGTGCCATCACGGTGAAAGCTTCACAGAGGGACAATCTACCTAAGAGTTCATGAAAAGGCCCCACACCCACTTTCATTCCAGTGAAAAATGGATCCCTTCAAACACAAACCAGAAAATTTTCCTCAAACAATACAGATGTCTTTGATCAGTTTGGAAAGGCTAGAAATGGGCACATTTTCACCACAGTACAAAATACAAGATGGGTCACCTACAGCAACACCAACTGATGCTTACAAATACCAGAGTTTTCCCTTGGTATGCAAACCAAGTGCTACTTGGAAAGCAGCACTTCCTCAAAAGAACGAGGACAGAAGTCATTTACTTCACTTTTCTCCTTACTCATAAACCCATGCACTCTTCCAGAAACATGGTTTCACTGCTGAGTAAAGTTTATTACTCTCTATTCCTGTCAACAACCTTGCTGACCTCTGTCCTTACATGAAAATATGTCATCGAAGCTCCCTCTGTCCTTGTGATGGATGTGACTGCCTTCTGAAGTTTACTCTGAAAATCATAGCCACTGACATTTTACCAGGAGATGGGTATTAGATAGACATAATCCACTTCAAAGATTGCTGCAAAAACATGCTGAAAAATCTAGGTACTGGATTTACAAAGACAACAGGAATAGGGCAGAAATTTCAATCAAATGGCAAAGCAGCAGGTCAGCCATAAGAAGATTTTACTAAAAACCACAGATTAGTCTGAACACTACTGTTTCCATTCCATTTATATAGCTGGATTATTTCTGCCTCTTTGTTAGTCCTACAGTTGCTTTCTCTCTGATGTGTTGGGGAAAAAAAAAACCAAAACCAAAACACCACAAAAAACGCCAAGCAAACACCACCACAAAATCCCCACAGCTTTCTGGAAGACTTCAAGGTAAAGTTGGAAATCTGAAATCCCCAAAAAGCTAAGCAAAAGACATGATACACGAATCTCTACCTACAACAAAAAGTTTTGGTTTAGCATTTCATTTTGCATTTCATTATTTTATTATTATTTTTTTTATAATTCCAGACCTCTCCCCCACGGCAAGCTTACAAGTATATACAGTATTTTTGTTTCTGACAAGTGAGTAATCTAGAGAACATTGTAGGATTCATAGCCTTTATCTAGATCCTTCTGTATATACATATTTCTTTTTTCAATATAATGACTGCAATGCAGTCCATTTTCAGTTTTAGATGCAAGCTATAGGATGAGAAACCCAGAAGGACCTGGGTAACAACCTTTAGGATCAACTACATTACCCTTTTGAGCTGTAGAACTTTTAGGCAGCAAACTGTTTAAGTCATAAGCAATCACAAACCAAAAAATACAACATGCTGAATTTGCTCTACTTCCCTGCATTAGCTTTTTCACTCAGTTTGTCATACAACCCATCTTGCTCCAGGACAGCCTATGGAAAGAAGTTGTGTTTCCTTCTTCAAGCAAACATCTTGGAGCAGTGACAAAACCATGACATCGACATCTTGTGCAGCCAAAGGTCAGATAACACATACATACAGGCAATGTTTGTCTGCATTAGCTACTTATGTGGATAATTAAGAGATTTTTTCCACACCATCTTCTGTGGCAAGGTTTAGGTAGCTGGCTACAGGGATAACCTCTGTCAGATGATGTCAGAAGCTTCCTCTATGTACAAGAGCCAGTGCAGCCAGCTCCAAAATAGAACCACCACTGGCCAAGGCCAAGCCCATCGGTTACAGTGATTACATCTCTTAAAAGAACATATTTAAGAAGGGGGAAAACTGCTGCACAACAGCAGTGAAGCAGTCCCCAAGGTCAGTGAAAAAGGTGGGAGAGGAGATGCTCTAGGCACTGGAGCAGAAATTCTTCTGCAGCCTGTGGTGAAGACTGTGATGAAGCAGGCTATCCCCCTGCAACCCACTGAAGTCCATGGTGCAGCAGATATCACCTGCAGCCCACGGAGGACTCCACATCTGAGCAAGTGCCTGAAGGAGGCTGTGACCGTGCTGGAAGACATACTAGGGCAGTTCATGAAGAACTGCAGCCCATGGGAAGGACTCATGCTGGAAAAGTTGGGAGGGACCTCACGCTGCAGCAGAGGAAGAATGTGAGGAGGGAGGAGCAGCAGAGACAAATGTGATAAACTGACCACAGCCCCCATCTCCCATTTCCCTGAGCCACTCAGACGGAGAGGAAGAGAAGTCTGGAGCTGAAGTTGAACCTGAGAAGGGAAGGGTAGGGGAAACATGTTCTAAGTTTTGTTTTTATTTCTCCTTATCCTTCTCTGACTTTTCATGGGCAATTAATTAAATGGAATTCTCCAAACCAAGTCTGGTTTGCCTGTGACTGTACTTCCTGAGCCTTCTGTCATACTTTTTCTTCCCTGTCCAGATGAGGAGGGTGAGTGATAAGAGCGGCTTTGGTGGGCACCTCATGTTCAACCAAAGTTATCACAACATAACCTCCGTTCTCCACTGAATTTTATTTTCGTTTCCACATTGCCTCATTTTATATGTTCTGCATAAATGAACTATACTCTAGAATTTGTTTCATGTCTCCTAATTCAGCAACAGGCTACAGAGGTTAACAGTGGCTTTAGTATTTACTTCTCTGTAGCCGCCAATTCTCAGCTTGTGATAACCTGTTTGACTAGGTAAGGTGAAGTATCTCATTGCTTGGTGATCTTGCCTGGCTAGTTATCACCCATTCTTACTCTGTTCCATCAGGAATTCCCACAGCCCCATCACACTCTTACCTTTCTCAAGTAAACAAGACCCAGCTCTCCCAAACACTCCTACTACCATAGCTCCTTGTGCTCCAACTGATACTCATGGTAACATCTGAAAGCAAAAGCAGCAACACAGATGCACGTCAGCCAATACCTGTGACAGAACCACATAGCTCAGCAGTTTTCAGTTGTTTGTCTAGCAGCTTAGCAGCCAAAATACCCCTTTGACACGAAAACTTTGAGAAAGAGGACAAGTTACTGCAGTTATATCCAGGCTATATGGTTATTTTAAGAGACTAACTTCTTTCGATGGGGATTGTTATCACCAGTAATTTTATGCAACTGAACAAACTACCACTGTTGCTCTTAATGAAGGCATACCTCTTCCCAGTCCAGATTACAAGGCTCCCGCATTTACACAAAAAGTATATACAGATTGAAAGACACTTGTATAGTCCAGTTTTCTTTTAGGCATATTTCAGCTGAAGCCAAGATCTCAGTAAGCAACATATAGAATTGGAAGAGAAGTTTCAAAGTAGCTGGGTCATCCAGTTCCAATAGCAAATCATTAGCTGTAACACTGCATACTGTAAACAAGTTTCACAAAAAAAAAACCACCTGTAAGTTTACGATGCATTCAACACACATAATTCTAGGAAACCATAGAGCCAGTTTCAGCAAACCTCTTTTTTATACCTTACATAATGCACTGAGGCAATTACAAGTAGAGGACTGTGGCCTCTGCCAAATGGCAGATCTTTTTAAGAGATACAGGGATGACTGTTTATATGCACGAAGTATTTAAGTTTGTGTGTCTGTCTGTGAGCTTTTCCACATGCATGTGCTGTTTGTCTCTAGAAGCAAACAAACTCAAAGTATGCATGTCAAAAGAAAAAAGGATAGAAATTAAGACACTGGATTTAACACCACTTATCACCGGTTTTGAACTCTCAAGCCTTCTTTAAGATCACCAGTATGTTAATAAGAGCAATAGCCAGCGGAAAAATAGAGCATAGTCAACAGAAATGTATATGTAAAGGAGACTTTGAATGAATAACAACCTCGTGACTTGACAGATATCTATTTTTTATTCCAGCACTCTACCCTTTTCAACTTCAACAGCTTCTGTGTTATCTTCAAAGCAAAACAAAGATTTCTAATAGCCTCTCTATAGTAATGAAGATCAGCCACTGGACTTCTGGAAGAATGTCTCTTGCCCTTCTCTTTACAAACACAGATTTCAGAATACAATAGCACATGACTTGTTAAACATAGGCATAAAGAGGGAAATCAACACAGACCAGTGGATCATACATTAATTCTGTCTTCATGATACTTGATTTGTGAAGTTGAAGCATGACTATTTGAGGTTGATGCTGAGAATAATGTCTACACTTCTGAAGACAGTAGAGCAAATTGCTCCTCAAAACCTGCCTCCACCTGCTCTGTTCCACAATGTTTTCTGGAAAGTAACATCTGCAGTGCTTGGGTGAGTAAATTTAGAATTTAAGCTCTCACTACCCAAGTTGTTCCAAAACAAAATATGCTATAGCCAGAGCAAAACTCCACAAGCTCAGACTTAACTAGAGATCAGACTGCCACACTTCTTTTTAATATATACAACAACCAAAATCCACTTTCCCTTCTTTCATAAGTAATACATTTATAACAATAGCAAGTTGCTTCATGCGCAAAAGTCTTTCTTGGTAACACCATAAAAAGAAAGTTCTGAGCCCAGTTTTGCAGTTCATACAAAATCCTCACAAGGAATCCAAGCAGTTGAAGCAAGACAGCATTTTGTTTACCAGTGCTGAGAATCACTTTCACATCCTAGAAACGTGTCTCCCAGGACATGATTCTTCACCCTCAGCCTGCTAGCTGTATTTTCCATTGAGCACTCTGGGCAGCCCTGGAGAACAGGTAACCACGTGTCCTGGTTTCCCCTCTCTTAAGACTTTGTGATAGCTCTCCCCTTTTGATGTCACTGCTCCAATGATAACAAAAAAGCTTCAGTGGTCACAAGAATTCTCAACATAATAATCTGCAAAAGGTGCGATTCAGCCCACCACAGGATTTTTACTGCACTTTGAAATTTGTTCCTTCAGCAATAGCCTTGAAAAGGACAAGCTTAATTGGTGTGAGAGGTAGAAAAAGCAAGGAAAAAGGCTGGAAAGCCGTGAGAACCATCCAGGAGGTTCCAGCATGACTCCTCAAATGAGCTGAGGGGAGCACAAAATTTTTAGTCACAAGGAGCGGCAAACCCAAGACGGCAAGAGTTAGGCAAAGCAAGGTAAAGGCTTAAAACACAAATATTTTATAGGAAATCACCTCTTAATTTCATCATATGGGCTGACTGCAAGGAAGAGGCAGCTGACACACATACTCCGAAAAGGCACCACATGGGCCCCAATGTGGCTGGAAATTTCTTTCCAGTACCACACACAGCTGTTAGGAACTTAAAATTTAGAGCATCTATAAGCTGGTGGTCTACATAAGAGAGCACCCATGTGTATTTGTAAGCCACGATTCTCCATATGCTTTGTGTCTATAATCCAAGGACAATGGGGTTATCAGACCAAAATGTTCATATCAGTGAGTTACCCTGTTTCTCAAAATAGGACAAACTCTCTCAGACTGAGCATTTCAAAGTCACTTTTATGTCTGAGAAGACCATCCTTGCCCCTTTGGATATAGTGATTAAGTTAGCATAGCACGACTTTCTACCACAGACAATCCCCAAGCAGTAACTCCAAAGATACTGCATAAGAAATATCAAAGCACGTCAGTATGCAGATATTCAACAACAGTCACACCAACTGTACCAAGCAGTATTAAAGTATGCTCACCTATTGCTCTCTACAGAGATCATAAGGTCTTTCGTGGTTATTCTAAACCTTTCTCTTAAAGAGATGCAATACGCCTTAGACAACATTTCTTCTTCAAATTGTGTAAATTCAAGATCTTTAGACGATCAAAATTGATCGCAGGTATCTCTTTTCTGGACAATCAACCCTATTTTGAAAATCCATAGAGACATAAAAGGCCATAACTAGTCACGGTGCCTTGAAAACAGAGTTCTCTTACAGCATTGTACAGTGGCAG
Source organism: Cnemophilus loriae (assembly GCA_013397755.1). Lineage (NCBI taxonomy): Eukaryota > Metazoa > Chordata > Aves > Passeriformes > Corvidae > Cnemophilus > Cnemophilus loriae. Next base: position 99,054 of record VZTF01000255.1, read on the forward strand.
AATGAGCTCCTATGTCTTGCCTTCTACAGCAAACTATTAAGACTGCTTCTTTACCTCTCTTGCTACCTGAGACCTAAAAACCCCAAGGGGCTAAACCAGCAGAAAAGGGAGAAACACAAAGGTACAGAAGAACTAAGTTACTAGAAACAGTTACCTCTCTATGACATCAGTCGCAAACAGAAAATGCAGCATCCAAAAAATAACCGATAGAAAACAAAAACTTGACATAACGCAGAAATGTAACGCCGCAGAATAATGAATGAAACAAATGACACTACTCCTTGTTTTAAAATGCTTTAAAACCACTTTTGCCCCAACCTAGCTGAAGACTCAGTAACTCCAGAACACTCTGGCATCCTTGTTTGGTTTCACTACTCACCCTGCCACACAGCCTCCACGCAGCCCATAAACAAGAGATATAGGTGATGCCTCAGTTAATTCACAGTAAGTAAGTTCCTAACAATATGGGCAACTCACTTGCTTTGAAAATTCTCTTTTCTGCCACAGATGTTTTAAGAGTGATCCTCAAAACAAATCGTTGTTACATGAACATCAGAAATAATGAAAATCTGTGTTCATGGAATTCTTTTCTGCATTTTTATGTCTACACCCTGCAATAACCCAGTTTGCCTCCAAATCCTTACAATTCCCATTCCCTGCAATTCCTTTGGTTTCCCTAGTCCTCAATTTATTTCCTATGTCCTTTTAAGAGAGACCGTACACTGCAGCTGTTTGAAAGCAAAATACTGTCTAACTGCCCAACAACTACCTATGTCCTCAGATCAATAAGCCAAACAGAACAGAATCAGATCCCTTCAAGCTGTTTGCTTCAGAGAGCGGACTAACTTATCTGCTACTTAACCAGTGATTTACTAGAAGTCTTTTTAAAAAACTAAAAAGCCTCCCTCAAGTTTGATGCTATTTACAGAGAAATGTGACTAAGCGAACAAGTATGACAGCTTTACTTAAGAACGCCAGTTTCACTTTTACATGGGAAGGCAGACTGATGAGGTCATATACCACAGTTTTTCACTCTTTTCCTACTTTCTGCTGTGTTCATATTTTATATTATTGACTGAATTCTTGTTTGTACCATTCTCCCTTAAAAATACTATAGAAAATTTATACACTAGTAGAGTCATCATATCAGAAACACTAGTTCGGTAAGGATCAACAAAAAAGGATAAAAATACATCAGTGAATACATTTTTATATTTTTTACATACCCTCCAAACTTGGAAAAAATCCCTCCCATTGCTGAACACATCTCTCAGTTAATTTATCTGGCACTTTCTGGGAGTGTACCAAGTATGAACGGAAAGACAGGACCCAACATCCCCTATACCTCTAGGACTGAAAAATAAAAATTAAAGTGCATACTTTTGTCTGTCCAATGAAAACAAACTTTTTGTACATAAACCAGCAAGTAAGTTAGGAAGAAGTGCTGAGAGGCAGAAATGAAGCTCTGCTTTAAATACAAAGAGCTATTAATGCTTTACCCAGAAGCATTTATACATTAAATATCCATCACAAAAGATACTTTTGGGTGTGTGGGGAGGAAGCATGTGAAACAAACAAGGTTGAAAAAAAAGCAGTCTCACAGGACTGAGGTGACATTCGTATGCCAAAGTAAATTGAGTTCTCACCATCACTTCTGACCATGTGAAACTAAGCCAGTCCCAAATTGCTGTTCCTTCTCTATTTACAATGCCTGAAGCAGGCATCCCCAAGCTAAAGGTAACATGCTCACTACACAGCCATAGAAAGTTTTTCAGGCTGCAAGAGACTGCTAGTATCAGACAATTCAATCCCCCTGCTCAGACCAGGCCAATTTAGAGCAGTGCCTTGTCTGGGTAATTTCTGAATCTCTCCAAAGTTGTAACATCCATAATGTCCACCGTTCTCTGCTTCAGAGTGAAGAAAGATTCTTCCCAAAAATATCTGCCACATATTTAGGTATTTCAGCCTGAGCCCTATTCTCAGTGTCTCGCCCTACCAGCATGCAAAAGTCTGGCTCTATCTTTTCTTCATCTGCCACAAGAGGATAGAGATCATCGGGATGTCTCATATGGGATCTCCCCTGGGCCATCTCTTCAACCATCAGTGAGATAGCTGAGGATCACTATTCCACCAGAGAGATATGTTATTCCATAATAATAGGGTTTTTCCCAGGTTTGTAAGGTGACACAATCCTAGTCACTATTGAATCATTTTTACCATATTTACCACTTTCATAGGTCTTCCCTAATCCTTCATGTTCAGAATGCCTTATCAAATAAAAAGCTGCCAAAATGCAACAAATCCTTTAAGTTATTTTTCCTCAGTGCCCAAATTCTTTCATTAATAATATTTTTTTGTATCTCATTGCATAAAAGCAGAATCAATACCCTATGGGTACAAGAGACTGACAGTGTTTTAAAAATTAAATTAAGTTTTAATAAGGGGAATATTTTTCTATCTCATTCACTTTTTCAATCCAACTCAACAGGCCCTTAAGAAGAACATCAAATACATCTTGACTCTCACTTTCCTGAAATACATCCCTGCAGTATGTACCTGAGTTTGCTGATCTTTACAAGGATAATCACATATTTCTTAAGTTTGAAGACACTTGTCACACCGGTGGCTAAAATCTTTCACTCCCTAGCCACCAAAAACCAAATCTGTGAAACAGCTCAGAAATCTAACCTGTACCCATACTCCAAAATAGGCTGCAAAAGCAATTTTCAGATCATATCATAAATACTTTATGCAAACTTGCTCCAAAACACACACAAACCACAATGATCACAGACTCACAGGGTTTCTGTGCCAAAAGGCTCAATATCCTACTACTAAATCTGCATGATAATTCTTTCCTAAAACTACTGCTTACTCTGCTTGGCTTCAGGCCATTTCAACTTACAAACAGGAAAAAAGTGATGCCATGGAAAAGATCTATACAGAAAGACTGCACACACTGAAAAAAAAGCAGATAAACACATTTTTAATGGAAATTCAAAAAACCACTTTAAAATGTCGACTTGTAGGCAGGGAGGAAAAAAATCCACCACAATTCAGATCCCGCAAACATTTGCACAGGCTCTTAATGAAAGCAGAAGTATCCATGTGCCTAAAAAACAAAACTTCACAGAGCAAGAACCCAAGCAGAGAATAAACATAAATCTCTAATATTTTCACTCTGGAACCTGAATATACTTTAGATGCCAAGCAGCAAAAGATAAAGAGGAAATAACTTTCAGCTGTGCTGAAAAAACAGGCAGCAAATGTTTTCAAATTGTATGTTGCTGTTCCATGCTGCAGGTTCAATCATTTGGCACAGGACCTGTTCCAAGTGTTCTCCGGCAGACCCAACTGTTCTATAGACACAGTGTTTAGTGTAGTGTTACAGTGTTAGTATAGACACTAATGTTTCTAGCCATGCTTTATGCTTCAGTAGCCATTCCTCAGGCTCTTACACAACTAGATGTCATGCAAACAAATACTGTGCATGGCTTTTAGCAATTTTTAAACCGTTTAAGGGTATTCTTCCTAACAGAGAATTTTCCAGCCATGCAGATTATGAAGTATTTTAAGAAGATTCACAGAATTCATACTTTACTCCTCCACAGGCTGGCAGAAAATTTGTAACATAACAACCTTCCTCGTACCCTTCTTGCAGAAAAATGTGCACAAGCATGAATAGCATTTTTTTGGAAGCATAGATCGGTAGTATTACAGGAAGAAATGCAATTCTACTATTCATAAAGGATATCAGAAACAATCATAAACACCCTCTAACAGTTTAAGCAAGATTCTTAACTGATATTGGCTGCATACCCTTGTGCTACAGCTGTGTACCTTACACAGAAGAACAGAAATTCAGTTAAAGACTTAAGTAAGTTTTTCAGAGGGTTATTTTGTTGGAATTTTTTGTCATTGCTTGGGGGCTTTTTGGTTCGATTTGGTTTTTTTTGTAACTGAAACGCTAGAGTACGTTTCCTTTATTATTTTAATTTCCCATTTGGGATTGTCCTAGAAGCTGGTGACCAAGCCCAAATGCTTAGAGATGTGCACTTTGAAATATGACAATGTTGCACTGAAGGCTGGTTATTATTAGAGCCCACGTTCAAGAAGACCACATCAGCTGTCAGACAATGCAGCAAGCGACACAGATTGTCTGGATGCAGAACCCTAGTCGTTACAAAAGACATTAGAGAAAAATCTTGACACACTTTCCCACCAAGAGACTGATAACAGATTTTACTTTTTCATACATCATGGTGACAAAGGGCTTGCATGAGAGGGATGATGCAGAGATTCAACCTAAACACAGTGCCAGGGACAATGGGAACAGCAACTCAGGAGCTTAGAGTCGGGATGTCAGGCTCTTCATTGAGAAAATCTAAAGAGGAGTGTTTTAAGAATGAACATTTGGAGCATGTGTGTGCACTTCAGAAGCTCAGAAAACGCTGTATATCATGCTTGCTTAAAATAGTTGTGAAAACATCTATGACTTACTATTTTAAAAACTTCCTGCATCTTTCCTTAAGTGAAGTATGCATTCTTTGCCCTACATTACACATCAAGCAACTTCCTGAAGGAAGCTTTAAGTCATCAAAGCACAAGAACAACAGTATTTTTCCTATGAAGAATGGAGGATCTTTTCTTTATGCAAGGAATTCTATCAACCAAGAATTTACTGTACTTCACATACACAAACAAGAAAGAATGGTTTAGAACAAGCATAGAAGAGTGCAACCAGAAGGTGTTTAAAAAAAAAAGGCACTATAAAAGCCATAACATAACAACACAAACAAAACCCAGTAAAACAAAGGTGGGGAAAAGCAGGAGTATCTTATTAAAATATTCATGTAAAGGGAGCTCTCAGTGTGCCATGATTTAACCCTAAGTACCAGCAGAGCCCTCCATCACTCTCCCCCTTTGCCAGTGGAATGTGAGCGAGAATCAGGAAACATAAAACTCGTGGACTGAGATAAGAACAGTTTAGTAATTGAAATAAAGTAAAATACTAAAACAACAATAGTGATATAGTATTATAATTATAATGAATAGGGAGATGAGGGGGTGGGGGGAGACTGGTGACCCAGGAATAAAACCCAAGAGAAACAAGTGATGCACAATACCATCAGTCACCACACACTGACTGATGCTCAGAGTGCCTGCCAGGAAGAAAATTAACTCTATTCCAGCCAAAACCAGGACACTGCAAAATTCGTAACATTCTCTCGTATTCTGGTACCCCACCTTCCTGTTAACCCATCCACATCTTGCATCACATTAACAGTGACAACCCTTATGTTTAGATGACACATCTCCATTTGAACTTCTAATTTGAAGCAGATGCCATACGAGACCATTTAAAATACCTAAGGTGCAAGAACTAAGAAAAAGTTGCAAAGCTATTGGTTGAAAAAGATTTAAAGCCTATCTTTCTCAGGAAAAACAAAAAAAGAAAAAAAATTGGTCAAAAATATTCCGTCTGCATGTGGATTTCATTTTCCCAAGATAATTTGTGGGTGGAAAAAGGGCTGTATAAGCAGTAAAACTAAATATAAAAAGGCAAAGAAAAAACCCTGAACCCCACCATTATTTTTTAATTGAACTCAGCTTTTCCAAGAATTTACAATGTTCTCAATCATGCTTATTAATATTCTTTAAAGCAGTTTCTCATTTCAACCTTTCTGTGACAAGGCAATCATATTTCTCAAACTCAGTATTTTGATGACTTATACCAAAAGGATAATTTAGATTATTTCATAAGCAGATGTTGCAAAGCAGAGCATGCATTTCCAAATTAAAGACATATCTCTGGTCTTCTTACTATTATTAAACTGAAATTTGTAATTCAGAGAATATTCTGAATTTTTAATTTCTGTGCTTTTGCATATTTTACATCCAAAGTTTTTCATACTTTATGAACTACAATTAAAATAACTGTGTATTAATTTTATATTATATATTTTATTTAATTTGTTTCAGTCTCACACTAGCCTTAAATACTTATGTTGGGGGTGGGGAGTGGCAGTATATCAACACTTGCTAGCATCCACTTGAGCTGCCTTGATGCTGGCACCTAAAAGGCACACCTCCAAAGAACAATTTCAGGCCATAAAATCATAATTTCCAGTTCCTATAAATACTACAAAGTAAAAGCGAAATAAAAATATGAAAGTGATATCCACAGAGCATGGCTTAAAATGAATGCACATTATCTGAAAATAATTGTTAAGGAAGTACATTTGCATGTATTTCCCAAATTAATCCTATAAGTATGCAACTCATATCTCTTATAACCAACTTCTTGAAACAAACATTTATTATATGTCTGTTAACATTAACTCTGTAATTACTATAATCTATTCAAAGTATAACTAATTTATGTGAAAAACAAAGCTTCCTATCTTCCTTCATAATTCAAAAGTAGCAAAACTAACCTACCAACATTATAATAAATAATTCTGATATGCTAAAGGTAATTGCACTCTTGTGTCCGAAACAGATTATGTTCAAACATGCATAGTAACAGATTTACAATATTGTGGTAATTCTAACCAAGAAGTACCATCAAGCCATTTCTTAACATCACGCTTTGACCAAATTAAAATGGAGATGCTCCAATGATAGTTTCTGGTTTCAGTGGGGGTTTTTTTTTTTGTTTGTTTGTTTATTTTTTCTTTCATCTATGAAAATCAATTGTAACTCTTGAAAAGTCTCCACATACTGAACATGTTTCACTTGTTCCTACCAAGAAGCTATCTTTCCATCTCACTTTATTTTACATAGTTATAAAGCTGTGAAGGCGTCACCGTGTCATAAATAAAAAAAAATTAGCGTCTATCACCAGGCATGCCAGAATTAAATATGACTCTCACTGTAAAGCCACATTAACTGCTCTCCAGTTCAAGAACAAAACCACAATACCACACAGATTTGGTATAACTATGCACAACTGCTAAAAGCACAAAAGTTTATATGTGTCAATACAAACATACAATTCTACTACAACTGCTCAGCATATACAGCATTAAGCAGAATCACTATTAATTCAGCTTTCTACTGCACTTAACTGACACCTAATATAATCTTCACAAGAAGTCCAACTCCTCATATTCTACAATCAGCTATGTTTGAAAACTGGCAGTAATCCTTTCAGCAGAAGTTTTGGCTTCTCCAAACTGAAAGACCTACCAAATGCATAGTTATCTCCCAAAATGACCACCTTCCATTACCCCTCTTAATATAGGGCTTAACCTCGTGTGCACCTTAAAAAACAACTAAACTAACTAAAGACGTAGCAACAGAAGGAGAAAAAGCAATATTAAATACACTTAGCAAAGCTCATCAGATGACATCTAAAGAGCTGATATGAGTAAAAAAGATGTTTAACAGAAAAACTGCTTTCGTCAGTTATAGACATAACACCGTATGTAAAATACAGCACAACTTTCAAAAGCCATGTTTCCTTTCCAGATGTTGCAAAACTTGAGCATGTTAACACAGACTTTAAAAAAAAAAACCAAAACAAAACAAACAAACAAAAACCAAACAAAAAACCCAACAAAAACAAAACAACACAAAAACAAACAAACAAAAAAATAAACCCTAAGAATTTCCACTACAGACATATTTTTCCTAGGTGACAACATTTCCTCTAGGTAAGTTACTCTTTTTCCCCAAAGAGACGCCGTTACCCCAGTGGAGGCAAAATACTTCATGGACAGTGAAATGCCTTTTAAGATCAGGATCAATTTTCTGAATGAAGTAAAGAATCAGCAGCATTTCTAGTCCAATATCATTTCACATTTGACAGCCACAAATGGAGACTTTCCATTCTGTTGACACATACTGGAAAAAAATCACAAAAGAAACAACAACAAAAGAGACTCATCCATCACTGGACATTTTTCTGCTGGGAGAAAAGACATAGCAAATATTCTCTTAACCTTGCATGTAAACTACAGCAATTTCACTGCCCCTCAGTGTTTGAAGATTAGATCACAATACAGGTTCTCATCAAAAGTTAATATATTAGGATCAAGAGTACAAGTGAGAGGATGCTCAGCAAAACAATCCAAATTCAGCCCTGATGCCTGAGTTTAGTGCATCATCTTTCCCTCTGGTGACAAATATTTGACTGAAAAAGATAGATCTTCATGAAGAGTCTTCCCCTTTGGAGAAAAGCAAGAAAAGAAACAAACACTCCTCATGCCCGATCTAGAAATCTCCTGGATTTGTCTGTAAATTATGGCACTATTTCAAAATTAGAAGATGAATCACATACCATACTATCTGAAAATGTTTTATGTATTTTTGAGACAATGACTAGCAACAAGCATTCACCTGCTACTGTGACTTAAACATACTGTAAAACTTAAACTTTCAGTTTGTGTGTCTGCAAGAGCTCTTCTGACAAAAATCATTCTGGCTACTGCAATTACCATTAAACACAGGACTTTTATTGGCTTTTAAACAGAGGATCGGTGCTAGTAAATACCAAAACTTCAGAACAAACCCAAAAAAAGCCCCTCTCTGGAGAATAAAATGTCCAGCACTCCCTAATCCAACACTAAGGTTGTATACTAGGCCTGTGATGAATTCATTATATGATAAAGTTTACAGTTCTTTTCTCCACCATGACTTTCCAAATCATGGAAAATACAAAAGCTTTTATCTCCCAACAGCAGCATACTAGGTCAATTTGTCTATAGGCTTGCTAAGAGCTTAAAAAGATTAGGAGAGGTTTTGAGATCAGGCTTTAAGATAAGGTTATCATCTACATCAGGAATGTCTATGCACTTTTAAAACAAAAAGTTGAAACAGAGCTTCATCAAGTAAAACCTCCATTGCCAAATAACCTATACTGGAAAAATATTTTTAACCTATGTATTTTATTTGGAATGCCTAGGAGAGACCAATCTGCTCCATGTGCTGTGTGGTCTCAGGACATAGCAAAAGCTACTTTCGAACTATATATTACAATGCAAAGGTAAAAATTTAAGTTCTCCTTCAACTTTCTGCACTGTAATCCTTTACTATGTTGCCAATCACGAATTTCAAGAGGAGCTTGTCTATAAAACCGACTTCGTTTCAGAGCAAGATTTCTATCAATATAAACACCCATACCACAGACTCCGGTAAATCACCCAACTAAGTGCCCAAGACATAAGCACCACTAAAAATACATTCTAAGAAAAGACTTAATTAGACACCTCGTTTCTTCACCCTCCAGGCCCAGAGAACGATGTCTTGTTTTCTGACCTTCTCCCATACCACTTCCTAATTAGTAACTTCTTATATGCATAAACAACTTCATTCTGGCTGCCATTCACAAAGAACAACTTAGGAAAACATCTAAGGCCCTGATCCCAAAACCACACAGACACGCGTTTAAATATAAGCATGTGGGAAACTTCGGCACAGCCTTGGAAGCAGCTCTTGTGTTTGACTATAAACAAGCACATCAACCCATATGTTGGGACCACAGTCCTGAGAACATCGAAGCTTCAGGATGAACGAACCACATGTCCAAAACCAGCTCCTCAGAGGGACCCCGCTGTGGGGCGGTTTCTAAGAGGAAATTCAAAAACACGTCTGTAGGACTGACGATGAGAGCCCCGAAGACACTCAACAGGGGTCTCACAAGGCAAAAGCCTGACTCGTAACAAGCATTTTGGAGCTCCACGCCAGAACTTGATATGACCGATCACTGCGCTCCGTGAATTCCCGCAGTTACCGGCAGTCCGCTGCGAGGGGCGGAGCCTGGCTCCGGGCACGGACACGGACACATCGCCCCCTCTCTCTCTCTCTGACACACACACACACACAGACACACACACACAAAAATCCTTCCAGGAGCGGGGCGCAGCCGGCAGGCTGCAGAAGGCCGGCGGCAGCTACGCAGGGAAGAGAGGGCGGCGGAGACGGCGAGGCCCCGGCGCTGCCCAGGGCACATCAAAGTGTGATGAGACGCAGGCAAGAGGGCGAGCGCACACGATGCCCCGCACAGCGCAACCCCCGCGGCTGCACCGGCGGGCAGGGGCGCGGGGCTGGGGAGCGCGGGAGGCAGCAGCGCG
>VZTF01000255.1:110106-166861 GCA_013397755.1 Cnemophilus loriae
CTCCCCAAGGCCTCTCGCCGCTGGCAGCAGCGCTGCCGCAGGGCGTGACAACTCGCGGGGCGCGCACAGCCGCGGCCGCCCCGCACTGCGGCGGTGCCCCCTCGGGACAGCGGGAGCGGGGTCCGTGCCGGGAGCCCCGGCGGGCCACAGCCCTCCCCGAGCAACCCCTGCGCGCAGAGCCCGGAACCATCCTCGCCCTATGCCGCGTTCCGTCTCCGCGGGCAGGGACGCCGCCGCGGGCCCTTCGCCCTCGCTCTCCGGCTCCGCGCCCACCGAGTCGGCACGGCGGTCCGGGGACGGGGGCGACGGCCCGGGGGCAGGGGGCAAAGGTCGGGATCGACGGGCGAGCCGGCCCCCACAGACACGTGTAGGGAGCGGGGACCGCCCCATCCAGGCGTCAGTGGGGGGCGGTGGGTACCGGTCCCTCACAGGGACACACGGCGCCTGCCGGTGTATGCAAAAAACTCAAGGATGTCGGTAAAGGGATAGGTTAAGGATAGGGATGTCCTTAAGCTGTCACGGTGACGCCGGTTTATTCCTTCGTTGTCAGATGAACAACATTCTAGCAAGTCCGTTGACATGAGGAGACACCAGGAACGCCACTAACAGTTTCTCTGAAAGTGAGGGAAATGCCTCTGTCCATGCGTCTCTGCGATGCGGAGAAACAGCTGCGTGTGCGGAGCGAACCCTGCGGGTTTGGTTCTCAGGAAGAGTGGAATAGTGGGAAAAATGACACATGCATTAACAAAGAAAATTCACAGCGAAATTTACTAGCTAGAGGGGTGCTCTTTTTGTCCTCAGCAGAACAACAGTAATTCTCTGAGATCTAAATATGTGGACAGAGAATTTGTTTCATTTTGCACATCACAGCAGTGCTGCCTTCTCCTGTGCAATGCTGTGAGTAGGAAATGCTTCTGCAAATCCTGCATTTGCCAGCATTGCACCACTGTGCCAGTCTTTTCCCTCACTCCATGTCATTTGGTTGAGGTTTTCATCCAGTGTGGGAGCAGGTGACCATGACTCCCCAGAGGATTAACAACTCTGGGGTTTGTAGCAGACTATTGATAGGATTCCTAACAGTTTTTTAAGGTCATTCAAAACCTTACTTGATTTGTTTGCTTAAACTTCATGGAATGTTAGGTCTACAGGCCTGAAATGGGAAACAACTTCAGCAGCTCCTGTCTCCTGATTCTGTGAAACATGAGGGTCTGAAGTACTTTCCTGTCACATCTTCCACTTCACCTTTCTGAGGTGTCTGCACCTCTTTCAGATTGCTGCTCTCTGGCATGCACATGCAGCCTGCATGAAGCTCTTGGCAGTTCACAGCTGGCAGAAAGTGATGAACAGAGCCACTATTGCTTTTATGATGATTCATTTTTCACTGACTTCCTGGGGGGAAATTGCTTTAAAACTACTCACATGTTGAAGGTAATACTTAGAAGTGCATTGCGGCACGAACTTCCTTTTTTGTGAGCCCTCCGAAAATGGCAAATTTGAATACTAATTTTACACTACAGGAAGAGGTGTGAAAACAGCACCAGTCCTTCAGCTAAGACAGTCTTTCTAATCTTTTTGTATGTAGATTGTCTTCTAGAAATAAGCAAAGAAAAGATGTTTCTGCAGTATGAAGCTATTTCAACCATTAGTCTAACGCGCACTCCGGACTACAGGCTATCTGGAAGTTCAGGAAGGCTGTTTCTGTGCAATTTGGGACAGGAGTTTTGCAGCCATAGCCTGACAGTTGTGGTGCACTGCACTTTATTTGCTTCTGGAGCTTTGGTGTTTCATTTTCCTGTTGGTTCTAAATTTAAATAAAGCCTTTTCAAGATAATGTAATTGCAAAAGCTAGATCTGGATTTTTTTTTTTCCCTTTTTTTTATTTTTCTGGAGTGTAGTTTTACTCAATAAAACATACTACATTTAGTCTAATACCCTGTTAGGGTAAGTATCACATTTGGAAAAGAAGCAAGCTTTTAGCAGTGAACAAAAAGCCTTCTTCAGATCTGCTTAAGGTCTTCAGGTATTTAAAGACAAGGTTTTATGTAAGGTTTAAAACAACTATTAACTCGTTTTTCTAAACAGAAGCATACTGATGCATATCCAGAGTTACACTCCTTGGTAATTTTTATCAAACAGATCCAGGGAAACGTTATAAAAAACTTTTTTCCCCCACCTTCGTTGTGATTTTTGTTTCAAAGTTTACAAACTTGAAATGCTGCCTAAAAAAACAATACAAAATTGAAGTCCAGGTTTCCATACCTCTCGCAATGGTCTGGAAGAATCCGTTACATGTATGATTTTCAGGGTTCTTACTGTGATACAATGTTGAAAACTGCGGGATTAGATATATTGTTTCACTAAAAATTGAAAGAGTTAAACATCCACTGTGCCCAAAGCATCTTTTAAAAGCTGATAGCAGCTGAAGTGGTGTTTAAGACTTTGCATAAGCCAGGCTTTGCAACGGAACGATTTCTACCATGAATTCTTCATTGTCTGTGTTTTGTTTCTGTTGGTGCTGTTGAAATGCCTGATTATTAGAAAAAGAAAGTTACTGCAAGTAAGGCTGGCAAGATTGAAAAAACTGAAAATTGATATGATAACTGACCTGTGGAATGCCTCAAAGGCATTGGAGAGTGTTCGTCTAAAGAGGTGAGACAACCTGTGACCCAGGTGAAGTGCCTGCATAGTGGTGCCCACAGTGTGGGTAGCAGCAACAGCTGGAAGCCGCTGTGCAGCTGCACACTGTGGTCTAATCACGGTCACTGAAATCTGGAGGGACAAATTGGAGCACTTCATCAGTGGCTATAAACTTCAGAAGGGACAGGCAAGGAAGGAGGAATGGGCAGCAGTGGGGATGATGTTATTCTCTGTGTGAAAAATGGATAACACGTAACACAGGGCTGTCATGGAAAACCAACAATGAACAAGTAAAATGGGTAAAAATTTATGAGTAAAAATTGGGGTCAAGCCAACAAGGGAAACCTTGTGGTTAATGTTTACTACAGGCCACCAGATCTAGGGGAGGATATTAATGAGGTGTTTTTAGGAAGATTCACAGTCCGGGCTCGGATTCTGATGGGGGGCTTCGACCACTCTGACAACTGCTGGGCAAGCAGCACAGCAAGATGTAAGCAGGCCAGGAGGCTCCTGGAGTGCATTGAGGTCTCAATCCAGGTAATAGACAGCCCAACCAGAGGAGAAAATTTACCGCAATAATAAGAATAATAAGAAGGACTTCTAGACATATGTGGTCAGAAAAGGAGACCAAATAAAATGTAAGCCCCCAATAAATAAGACAAGATAACTGGTCTGATACAGAAAAGGCTGAGGCACTCAACATTTTTTTTTTGCCTCAGTTTTCAGTGGTAAACTCGCTTCCCACGTTTTTCAAGCCCCTTGTACCTAATCTAAGTTAAACATTCTTCAGTTTAGAGTAACTCTTCTCCAATAAGTTTTGATTTGTATAGAAAAAAATATGCAGTTCAAATGAGTATGAGGGATACAATGTGGAAGGGACAGTGCAGGCAAAAGGATAGGTGGTTTCATCATGCCACTTTATCAGTGGCAGGATGTTTCTCATCCTTTCAGTTGCTACTCTGGATCAAGCCTAATAGTCAGGCTCTATGTAGATGACAAGATTTTTGCCCTATGGTGACACAGGTTTCCCACAAGAAACTCAGGTAGAAGAACTTCAGTCATTCTAAATTTCTTATACTCTAGTCTTCAGATATAGTAAAATGCACATCAAAGAGGGATATCATGAAGTTCCTTCATGGAGAATGGAGAATATGACATTGTTTATAGTAGATAATGCAGCTTTATCTCACACTGTGAAACACCATGCATGTGTCCCTCTGTTTTTGAGCAAGTAGTAGCAGAAATATGGATCAGCTTTTTCAAATTGCTATTAGACATGGTGGCTAATATTTAAACCCGATATGAAGTGGCATGATTGTCATAGCTACCGAGCAATGGTAGAAGAGTGTAGCCAGACTGAGCGGAACATCAAACTGAAGAAAAGTAGACCTGCTATTGCAGTGCTGAAGTGCAGATTTAAAAGCTAACCTTTAGGCAGTTAGACTACTGGACTGTGTTCACTCATCTTCTGCTCAGATTTTGGCTAGCTTGTATTGAAGGGACAGTCGTGGGTGGTCTCATGGGGAAAGTGGGAAAAGGTGCACCACACCCTTTGGCCCACAGTTTCCCTCCTGCAAATACATCTTTGGCTGTCAATCTGTTGTGAACAGCTGCTCCTTTATCCCACAGCAGTCTAGTTGACATTTCACATTACAAGTTACCTTCTAATGCTATCCATCCTGTGGTTGATGAAAGAATTAGATAATTGAATTGATATGATTTTGAATTGATATTGATAGAAGAACTGATATAATGAATATTATCATGAATTGATACAAGAACTAGAAGAGTGGAGAGTTGTTATCAAGTCTCATTCTCCCTGTGTAGCTGCCAATAAAATATCTCATGGCACGTGGCGACTGACAGTAGATTACAGAGCCTTGAACAGTGTCCCTGTCCCTGAACCACCCACTGCAGCTGTTCCCAGGAAAAGTGTATAGTTAGTACTATTAATGAATAAGATGCACGTACTGAACAACACCAGCAGTATACTTTAAATACCTTGGTGTGGTATCCAGGAAATCAGGAGAAGATTCAACACCTATCACTCAAAAAACACAGAGTCACTTTGCTGGACTTTCAAGGGAACAGAATAAGGGAAACTGTGGATCCTGTGAGAATGAAACTAGTCACTACTGAGGCTTGGATACAATCCAAGACTTAAGTCTTCTTTCACCTCCACTAGGAATTGATAAATGAATAAGTGAAAGCTGTCATTCAGCCTGCATACTACGGAAAGTAACTATCTAGAAAGTATACTAAGGATTCCCTGGAACTTTATTAACACACGGATGATGGGGTGTTATAACTGGAGACAATGCTGACAACACCTAAAAAGATAGGGAGCTTGATGTCTCAGACAATGCTAACTCTTGCATTGAGAAATCTGCTATTCTATCGTGTAAACCCACAAAAATTGGTAAACTCTGCAGTAACTTGGACAGTGAGGTCCAAATATCAAAAATCTCACATCAGTGCTGGCAAGATTCTGGACTTCAACTTGGCCTGTACCCTTAGAACTAATACGGAACACAGCATACACTCAACTTGAAGAACAGGAAACCTTAAAAACCAGATTTGAAAAGGTTATTATGTAACAAAAACAAGTGCCTATTGTGATCAACCATGATACCTGCTGGAATTTTTTGAATCACAACAGAAGTTGAACAAACTGCTCGATATTATTGGTGTGATATTTTTATGGGATTCACACCATCTGCATCAGGCATATTGCTTCTTGTATTATATCCTATGATCATTGTATTATAGTGTTCTGGTTTATTAGCTTTTTTATTCTTATGCTGTTATATTTGCCTATTGCTTTTCTCTCCATGTTGAAAATACATCATATTTAACACATCAATTGTTAAATGATTCCCTGCCAGTGAGAATAATATCTCCTTCCAGATGTTGCATCATTGTGTATAAGAAATGTGTGTATAATCAACAGAAGACCTGCAAGGACTACTCTGAAAGCTAGGTTTATATTTGCTTATTCACTGATAGAGCTTCAGAGCCTGATTAAAAGAAATAATTGGTATGCAGTCTTGAACTCTGGCCAAATTTAATTTTTTTTTTTTCCCCATGAAATTCCATTAAATATCATTGTACCTTCCCTAAAGAATAAAAATGTGCAGGAAAGGAGTGAGGAACAAACAGCCATTTGATTCAAACAGAGGGATTAGCAATCCTAGTGACTGGAGCTTAGTTACAGAGTTGGAAGTGGACAGGCAAGAGTAATACCACCTTGAGCTAGAGCATTGACAGAACATTAACACTAGTGTTTTGGTTTAGGTGACAGAATTTATTGTCTGCGTTGTTTAATCTTTCACAGGCTTTGTGTGTACATCCCCATCAAATGCACACTGAAGTAATTTCTCCTATCCCAGGCTGAAGTTTCATGGAGAAATAAAACCAGAAATTTAAAAAAACTGATTTGAATGACAGAAATCATCATTAGTGACTGTATGGGTCTGAGGCACAAAGAGAATTTACAAGATGTCTACATCCCAAATTGACAGGCTCTGACTCTCAGTGCCTCTGGAGGCTGA
Organism: Cnemophilus loriae; assembly: GCA_013397755.1. Classification (NCBI taxonomy): domain Eukaryota; kingdom Metazoa; phylum Chordata; class Aves; order Passeriformes; family Corvidae; genus Cnemophilus; species Cnemophilus loriae. The sequence goes on from VZTF01000255.1 coordinate 116,295, forward strand.
GTTTCACTCTTAGGCATATTCAGCAAGTAGTAGAGCAATTACCCATTCATCCACCAAAACCAGAAAACACACCTACGGAGGCACTGATTACACTGTGACATTTATCTCCTCACTTGATAGAGCTACATATTTCATTGATGCACGTGCTTTTTTCTTTTTTTCTCCTTTCACATGCTGCATCACTTTGGTGAAAAGAAAGCATTCTGCCAACAGAGCAGGAGAACATCTGTCTCTGTTAAAGGAGAACCTGTACTGAGTTTCCTTCTTTTCTCCAGTTAGACCTCAACAAGTGAATTAGCATTTCCACGCGAATGCCCATGTGTACAGAGAAGCAAATCTAGGATGAGGCAGCAAAGATTGATGTTGCTTGTTTTGCCTGCTAGTCTTTGAAGTCTTTGTTATTTACAAACTTCTGGAACTAGTGTGAGGTTCTCAAAGCCAATTCATTTTAGTGGGTTATTTACGTTCAGACTGAGGCTCCTGCTGGTGTTTGGTGAATGTCTATAATGGGGATGGTCGGGGAGGGTGTTTGTGTGTGTGCACGAGCACACGTGAATGTCCACGTGTACAGTCTGGATAACCATTTTTCATCCAGAGTGAGTGTACGAAAAAACAAACCTCCTTGTGGATACAAAAGGAAAAAACTCCAGGCAATTCCAGAGTCTATATGTCAAGGAATGTACAGGAAGAAACTGAAAGAAGACTTTGTGGTAAAGTATTGGCTGACATATGAGCAAAGAAGCTGATTACTGATCCTTGTTTTGTTTAGGCAAGTAGGGCTTTATATTACGTAAGAATAGACAGGCAGTGACTGTTCTATTGTACTCCTTGGGGTGAATTAAACATGCGTTTTTACTTAAGTATAAAGAGATCTAATGGGAAGTGCCTTGGACACAGTCCTGCTGTCACTGAGCTGAATCTGTATGTACACTTGCACCTGCACCCACCATGTGATTGTTGGCATGGAGCACCTCAGCCCACCATTGGGTTAATTCCCCAGCACCAGCTCTGTCTACCAAAGTGGTCCCTGACCACTTGAATTACATGATCCTGCAAGATAACACTGGAGCATTTCTTTTCTCATCAGCACGGGAATCTTCACTTCTTAAGGTGGTTTATCTGTTTCTGGCATTCGTGCTTCTGGTCAGTTTAACCAGTTCGGCAGTTAAATCTTCTTGTGAACTACCCCAGGTAATTCCTCTGTCACAAACTGCCATTGCTGAGCAGTTGCCATTTGAATTTCTCCTTCATGACAAAAAACACTTTTGGTTTGACCAGGGCAAATCCTCCACATGGCCACAGACTGGCTGTTTAAGACTAAGGTTATGGCAGTGTTGTACAGATGCAACCATGACGTAGTTCTGTGGAGTGGTAGAATATATTGTCTGCTATGACTTTCAGATACATGAGGCAGAAAGACCCCTCAGGTACATTCAGTCAACATGCGGAGACAGTTAAGCAGTGATGTGTACGATAGTTAAGTGTGCGCTGTCTTACTCAAAGTCTTAATGGTTCTCTCTGTGAACAGCTCTGTTTCTTCTGTAAAATCATCTCCAAAGCAGGGTGCTGCTTATAGCTTAATTAAAGGAGGCAGGACACGGCACTAAAAGGAGACTCCCTCACTGGATGATACGCTTGAGATATAATGAATATTTTAATTTCTCTTTGACCGAGATGCCTTTCCCTCCTGATCAGCACAACCCTGCTATATCTCAGAATAGTAGATTTTCTGAATGAGTTTGGTCGAACAAATGCCTTTTTGCCTGAGGCAGCTGGAATTACTGCCAACATGTTATTGGTCTGCTCTTCCACTGAGCCCTTTCAAAGCCACTCAGATAGCCAGACGAAAGGGACACATTGGAGGACCACAACTCCTTGATTAGTACTTAAAACTAAATGACATTTGTGACTTTATCAGCATGGCTTATGAGTAACATGATAGGATGACGGCTGGTGCTGAAACAGAGTGAATACCTCACACCCTCGATGCTTTTTAGAAGATGTTTGTGTGCTGGTGTTTGATTTGCACCAGTCTGGAGTGACTGATAGTGCAGGGCAAGGTATTGCTGTAACAGATAGCAGATAACAGTTAGATCATAAGTCTGCGTGTAGCAGAATTGGGAGCATGCAAGTTTCTGAGAAGGTTTTGTGACAGAACACACAATATATCCAGACAGTGAGGAACAAATACTCCCAAGCACCAGCTTTCACTTGTGTATCAATAAGAATAAAAATCTTCAAGGGTCTCCAAAAGTCAATTTCCTATTTCAATGGTCAACAAGATATCAAAAGAGAGTCTAGAATCACTGCATTATGCATATTTTTCACAAAGATGAAAGAACCTTGCTGAAATCAGAGATGCTGAGAGGTAGCTGTGGGAATGGACATGGGGAGGAAAGCTCAGTTGGTGTTCCACCTTTGTCATGCCAAGAAAAGCGTCAGACTCCCTCAGTGTTTGCTACGGTGTCTGCCTCTCACATCATGGTGTCCAGGAGACAGAAAAGAAAATGCAACTGTTGTGGTACTGAATTAACCGTGTTGGGAAAGTGCTGGTTCTTGAATCAATTAAAATTCCTGCAGGGAAGTGCTCATCCCATAAACATCTGCCTGGCCAAGTCATCATAATGCAGTAGTGCAAATTACCTCACTTCAGGCTCCAAGTAGGTCTCGCAGCAGCTGTCCGCAGTGAGCAGGGCCATGAGGATGTGTAGAGCAATAGGCAGGACAGAGAGATAGATCATCCCAATGTGCAGGGGGAAGAGGTCAAAGAAGGGATGAGGCCACCCACAGGCATGATTCTGCCATTTGATTTGCTTGTGACATATAGCCAAAAGATTCCTGAAGATAGGCCTGTCTTTGAAATCAGTCGTTACTGAACCGGGACCAGAGAACCTCAGTCATTTGTATTAGGAACTTTATAGAGAGCACCATGGGACCCATGAGGTGCACAAACCCTCATGGGAGTTCTCCATTGAACTAAGGCGTGGGCAAGCAAGAAGGCAGGGCAAGGACTGGTGAGCACCTGAGCCACAACCTTGCCAGGGACAGGATCACCTCTACGATTCCCAGGTTTGGAACTTGGTGAAAATCTAGCATCAGCTTAAACGGGACCAACAGCACTAGCACTTCATTCCTTGTGTCTGACATACAGCTGAAAGACCTTCACTGAGTCTAGGGAAGAAGAAGATCCTAAAGCTCCCTCTGACCATAAATATGTGCAAGGATTCTAGCTGTAAGGTCAGGATGATGGTGCCCAAGATGGCATAAGAACTCTGTAGCCCCTCTGTGAGGTAGAGCCTAGTCCCCCAAGTCCAACATAACATATACTTGATAATATCTTCTACAAGCCTCACTGTACCTCACTGCCTGTAGGGAAGATGCAGATGTCAGGAGCTTGATACTGGAACAAGATCCAGAATCAATTCAGACAGTGCTGCAGGAAGAGAAATTTTAGGAAATCCTCTACAGCTGGATTGAATAAGCCATACTCAGAAACTGCTGCTGTGTTGGCCATGTCTTCTGCAGGTCAAGAAACTATGAGACCTCATGTTGTGTTCCCAGGTGTTTCCAGTCATAGTCTGTACCTCCACTCTCCACCCCAGTTCTTCCCTCCTACCATTCAGGAAGATTTATAACATGGAGGACTATGAAGCCCTTGGGTATTGTGGTACAACATTCTTGAACAAACTAAATCTCTCTCCTATTTGACCCCAGTAAGTCAACTAAATTCTTCTAGTGTGTATTTTTCATCTCTGCTGTCACCTCATTTCTGGTGCTATGTGAAGACCTTGTTCTCAGTGAGAGACCTCAGGACCCGTGCAGCTTTACCAAAAGGAGCTCTCTGAAGCAACTTACAAATGTACAGGGACTTCCTCTGCGTTGCAGGAAGTACTGGAAAATTATTTGATTTGCAGCAGAAAACTTGAAAAAGAGGCAGGTGATGTCAAGGCTAGATGACACAAAGAATGAGGCACCACATTTTCAAGAGGTGATGTTCAGTTTTTGGACTAGCTTCCAAAAGATCTAGTGGTTTCTTTCGAAGACTCCAAAATCAGATGAGATTGTTTTCCTGGGAGAATTGTTAGACAAGCAGTCTAAAGGCCTGATATTGACGTACTTGGAAGCCAAAGATGAAGACAGAATTGAGGTCTAAAGTGACCACCTCTGGTTTGTAAATCTGCAATGCGTTCACTAACTAATGGAGGTTAATTTATTGTGTTGATGAGCAGTATCTGGAGGAGAGTCGTAGACATTTCCTCCTCTATATTTGCTTCTCTGATCAAACCTGCAGAGCTTTCTGGAGTTACGCATATGATCACAGGAAGTCCTGGCCCTTTTCTTGAAAGAACTGCACAGCAATCCAGCAGTAATGGGATATACTCCTGCTGTGTGTATACATGGATATGGAAATATATATATGAACTTACACATACATCTGTACACAAATACACCCAGAGGCACAAAAGGATGAAACAAAGTCAGGTTATATAGAAACTTCATAATCTCTGAAAACTCCTCTGTAAATAAAATGTCAGTCCTTTTTTTGTAAAAAAAAAAAAATCCAAAAACGCTTTTGCCAGTAAGTAGTCATGATCACTGCTAACTGGGACACAAATCCCACTCTGCTTATTGCTGCTTCTTAGCACATCACTAAAAACAGCCCAAGCAGATGAGTGCTGCTCTCTGCAAAATGCAAATTCCAAATCTATGCTGCTGGCTGTAGCTTAATGCTAGGAACTCTAATGTTTTTCATGCTTTCAGCACATAGAAGAACATCAGCCATGTGACTGACTACTGTTACAGTCTTCGTTTTGAAGATGTGGGCTGATTAGTGCAGTGAAAGCTGCTTACTCCCCCTCCTTCTCCTGTCCTCCATTCAGGCCAAGCAAGATCAAATTTTGATTTACTAATGAGAAACTGGAAGTCATTGGACCGCTCTCCTCACACTACAGGTTTATTAGTCCTTGTCCTTTATCAGAAGAGGGACTGCGTTTTAGTCGATTAAACATTAGAGGAGTAAAATGTCCAGATAGCTGGAAATTATTTAAGAAGGAAATTTTAATTTATGTTTTGTACGTTGGTGATGATGATAGATGAAAGATGCATGATGGAACCCTCTTTTCCGGGAGCCTGCTAAGGGGAAGTGGTGAACGGATTCCTTGATTTCTTCGCTTGCCTGTGCAGATTTTGCTTTACCAATTAAACTGTTTTTATCACAACACATGATTTTTCTGGTTTTTAAGCCTTCAGATTGTCTTCCCCATCCCATCGGATGTGAGTGATTATGTGGGGTTTAGCTTCCTGCCGGGGTTAGCCCATCACAATCTGCCAACAGTAAGCTGCTGCCATAGCATCTGATGGGGGGAGCTTTCAAACAAAGCAAGAGAGCCATAAGACATGGATATATGCTCTTTTTTCCTGATGTTGCTAATTTTAACTTTTAACCTGTGATTTCTGAGCAGAAACTGGGGCTATAGTCTGCAGGCACTTGTGGAACTACGGTGACATTCTGGTAAACCACTGGTTCCAGATTCTTCAAGCAACTTCAAAGGTGTTTTCCTGGGTGAAAACACAGGTCCAGACTACAAAGCATCTTCTCTTGCTTCTCCTGGTGAACAATGGCATACACTTTTCCACACCTTCTTCATCAGCATTATTAGTTCAATTTCTTCACATGTGCAGGGGACCCCGAAATCTAGCACTTGTGGCACAATGATATGTTGAGCCTTGAGGCTCAGTGTGAATGTTAGAGAAATAATTCCACAACTAGCCTCATATACCTAGTGGGATTGCTTACTCAGGATTGACCAAGAGGGAGCTTCATAGGCCTGCCTACCTCTCTCAAAAGTAAAAGATTCAGCTGGAAATGTTTAAATGCCTGCATGACTCAGGCATCAAAGTCCTGTTCAGAGATGTTGAGGTCCAGATCTTCAATGGCTGTCGTGTGCCAAGCTGAGATTTAAGCAGTGATTGTGCCAAGCAAGAGTTCATCACACTGGCTAGATGAATGCACAACATTGAAATTATGCTCTTCAGGAATCTCACAAGACTTTGTGAAACTGGCTTTTTCAAAGTAAAAAAAAAAAGTAACTTTCTGCTACTTCTTTTCATGGTTATCTGTTAATTTTCAGTATTTTATAAACCTATATAGAACATCTATTCAGCAAAACACAGTTAAATGTTTACCACCTCCAGAAATCCTGCTTTAAGGAACTGTAACAAATGGAATTAACAATGTTAATTAAAAATTTAATACCTTTGAACAAATTGAAAATTCAAGGCATACTTAAACTATTAATGACAAAATCCTGCAAAAATGAGCAGTGCTAAAATTTGGGAATTGGTCTTTGCTAGCCTCAGCATTATCATGGAATCATAGAGTGGCATGGATTGGAAGAGACCTTAAAGATCATCTAGTTCCAACCCTGTTCACCATGGACAGCACTGCCACCCACTAGATTAGGGTGCTCGGGGCCACATCCAGCCTGGCCTTGGGGTGAGGCATCCCCAACTTTTCTGGGCCATCTGTTCCAGTACCACACTACCCTCTGAAAAAAGAATTTCCTCCTACCATCTAATCAAAATTTACACCCACACACACACTTTTAAAAATTATTTTTAAAGTTTGAAGCCATTTCCCCTTGTCCTATCACTATCTACCCGTGTAAGTTGCCATCAGAAGTGTGGTCTGCCCACCACTGACCTTTCTTTTGGGCCTGTACAGAAGCACATTACAGCCCTGTCTGTCATCATGAGATGAGGTTTTTTTCTCACAGACCATTAACCTTCTTCATCTTACATGATGGACCTGCTCTGGATGTGAATAGTGGTTTCCCCACCCCGAACCCTATTTAAAAAAAAAAAAGCTTATGACAGCATGTTTGTCAGTTTTTACCGCTGTTACACAGAACATCAGTTCTCTTGTTAGAAATATTAACCACACAATGCAAAACATTTGCATTGTCTAAATCAGCAGAGATACTTTTACATTTTCAATGAGCAGAGAATATCTTTGCGGCAAAGAAACACAGTGACATTTATATGTACCTGCTCAGACAGCACTGGAAGCTGTGCAAAACATTTTGCATTTCCTCTCCATCACCTACACACTCCTTACTAAGGATGAGTGTTGATCATGCTGGTACAATTTCCCTTGGTACTAGGTACTGCCTTTTCCCCTGTTTCCGTTTCTGACTTCTGATATTTTTTTTAATACCTGGTGGTGATTACAGAACAACACTGTGTGGGCCTCCAGCATATAAAAAACTCTTGTGGGTGCCTTTGGTGGAGCTGAACCTTTCCTTCTATTGGAGTCCAGAGATTAGTTAATGAAATGGTACTAAATGAGAGGCTGAATCAGAAATATTATTGAGCATGAAGGCACCTATATATAGAAGTATTTAAAGCCATTATATACTTTTCTCTACAGTGGTCACACCTTACCTAAAGCCATTAAACCTTCATGGCTACATTTTCTTCAGCAATAGAGTAGAAATGTCTTAGAGTGTGGATTACACCTTACAAGAGGCTTTTGAAGCCACCCTGTTACTTGGATGCTGTAGTAACAGAAATTAAGGTCTTCTGTGCATGGCAGTTCACAACCCCTTGTGGTTTATGATAAACGCAACCAGTCAGCAAATCAAAGACTGGAATAAACCACAAACTTCTCTACGAGCTATGCTTGGCAAGCTGAAAGTTTGCTTCCAGCAACAAATAGTTGTGAACTGCCAGTGTTAGACAAGAGATCAGTTCTTAGAAGATATGTTTCCAAAACTCATCTGTGTGTTGAATGTAGTACCACGGAATGCAACAGTGAGTGGCAAAGAGAGGGGAGAAGCTTACTGGTTGGAGCAGAATTTTACCTGAGCCCAGCACTGTCTGCAAGGTAGATTCTTCATTCTATTAATAGCTGCATTTATTCTACTAGCAGCACTCGGGGGGGGAAATGGGATATTTGGCTCAAATTTGAAACAGTTGGTAGTTTCATTAGTATATTAGAGTGTTTCTCTATCAATAGCTACATGGCAGGATTTTCACAGAAATGTCTCAGCATAAGAGAAAACTGCAACAATTTCTTGCATGAACTAGGCATGCAGCAACACTTCTAAGTCATTGAAAATGCAGGTTTGGCACAGTATGCTTCTCTGCATCCTGAGATTCTGAAAGCAAAAGAAGTGAAAGTGTTGATGTGAACTAATTGCCATTGTTCTTGTATTCCCACTGCCGATATGCTGTTTAACATTAGGTGTGGACACAGCAGTGAGCCAGACATGACTGAAAGTCTGGTCCCTTTTCAAAAAGATACAAAATCCACAGTATCCATACTGACATTATAGACCTGGGTAAGCCACCTGCCAACTGTACAAACTTGAAAGTTGGCAGTTTTAACTCCCATGGCTGGTGTTTGCCTTGACAGAATAATGATTTGATATTTTTTGCTCCCAACCTGGGGGCTTAGCACCTTGCTAGACCACATTCCTGTCTTGCTGTATGGAAGAGGAGATGCAAAACACCTTCTTCTGGCAGCAGCTGCCCTGTGCTCCAGAAATGGGACACAGCTAAAGCCTGGAAACCATGGATTTAAAACCAGGCATAAACGCAACAGGTGTCACAAACACCTCTGGGCAGGTCCAGTGTCACAGGCAGGACTGGTATCTGCTCACAATGCTGGAGCAGATGCTCTTACATGCAGGCAGTGGAGACCTTGCAGCAAACCGTGCAGACTGCCCTGAGCACTGGGCTGACAACTGACTCTGCACGGTGCAGAGGCTTCCAGCTTCTCTACCAGTTCCTGGACCCCTTGAGATCTGAATGTCCTGTTTCTCAAAAATGTGCCTGCTTTGTCAAAGTGGACCTGATGTTTTTTTCATCAGGCCCTGGAATCTCAGCATTTCATAGAGTCATAGAATGGTTTGGGTTGGAAATACTTTAAAGATTGCCTAGTTCCAACACCCTGGCATGGGCAGGAATGCCTCCCAGGTCTCTCAAAGCCTCACCCAATTTTTCCTTGAATGCTTCCAGAAATGGGGCATCCACAACATCTCCGGGCAACCTGTTCCAGCGCCTGACCACCCTCTTAGTAAAGAATTGCTTCCTAATGTCTAATCTAAACTTTCTCTCTCTACATTTGAAGCCATTCTCATTTGTCCTGTCACTACATTGTTGTAAAAAGTTCCTCTCCAGCTTACCTATAGGGCACTTTTGGGTACTGGAAAGTTCTGTAAGATCTCCCTGGAGACTTCTCCTCTCCAGGCCTTTGAAATGCATCCCTCTTAGCCTGTTTTCATAGAGAAGGTGCCCCGTCACTCTGATCATCTTTGTACCTCTGCTGGTCTCATTCCAACAGGCTCGGTTCTTTCTTGTGTTGGGGGTTTATGTTGCACAAGTCTAATGTTTGTCCTGCAGTTTGCTGCTAGCTAAACCGACCTGTGTTCTTCTGCCCAATAGCTCAGAACCATAAATTTGAATCTGCAGTCAGATCTTGTAGGAAGTCAGCTGGGAAACATCTCCAGGGGGTATCTTTCACTCAGAGATTCATGATTCACTCCTTCTTCTCTCTGTAGACCACATCACTGAGAGGATTATTCTGCCAGCAAGAAAAGCTAAGGAGATCAGGTATATTCTAGACTTTGGAAATAACAAGCTTAGAGAACATGTAGTTTCAGATCCAGGATTCATTTGTTAGAGAACTGAGTTTTTAGGAAACTGAGTAGTTTGCAAACGTTTTCACTCATTACTTGTATAAAGCCTGTGCTTTCTAGTGGAGAAGAAACGGTACTCTTTGCAAGTTGTTTCATTATCTGCCTCTTAAAAACACAAATGTCACCACCTATCTAAATGCTTGTCTTTCAGAGGAAGAAAGCCTGAAAAGAAAGAGATAATCCCGTTTAGGACTGTAGTGCTGGTTTGAACTTTTTCTTCTGCATTATGGTTTTTGGAAGAGTATGGTTTAGATACTCGAGAGATGCTACATGTTAGACTGAGTTTTAAGACAAATGGAGAATTTTAGATGTTGCCATTCTTGTGGGAATTTTTGGCACACAGAACATGTTGTCTTCAGAGACTAACGATGATCAACAGTCACCTTGGTATTTGTTTTTTAATTTGGTCCTTCCTGAGTAATAATGCACCATTATCTGAACTTCTATCAAGAAGATAGAGTCCTTTTTTGTAGATGCTCCAGGCTGGTCTTACTCAAGGGTATGTTTTTCAGCTGGCCATAATTTCCATTGAGGCATTATTCCAGTATGTCAACCAAAAAAACTGATTCAACATTTCCATCTTGTTGTGTCATTCTGTTTACCCCTGCAGACTGTTTTTACACCTGGGCTTTTTCTCCTCGAGTACAAGTCAGCCAGAGTCCCTCCTGTTTTATCATAGTAGCTAAAGAAGAAACTGAGATGTGTAGTGAAACACATAGTACGCATAAGAAGCTTTCCCTGTTGAGCCTTGAAGAAACTCTTGTACTAGATCTATGTGTGCAAAGAGCGACACAGAAATGTTCCCCAAAATTCAGAGTTTGGCCAAAACAGCTCCTTCTCATTTTTGCCTGAATTGACATGATTATCTAATTGCAGTAAAACACAGCACTGTTAGTCAGCTTGCCCACACCAGGAGTTAGTGTTTTCTCTTGCTTTGAATAAATCTGATTGGTCTGCTCGCCACTTGTGGAGGAAGTGGCTTTATAGTCTGAGTGAGGGCTATCAGTACTTCTGTCCGAAATACAAAAGGAGAAGAAGGTACCCTGGCAGCTATTCATGAATCTTGTTCCGCAAGTTACACTTGCATAGCAATGAGTGTGGTATCAGAGGCTGTAAATTACAGGTAGCAAATTAGACTGAATGATGCTGATTAGAAACATCTGTTTGCATACTGATACTGCTTTCTGGCAACGAGCAACAAAAGAAGTAACAAGTTGAGTGAGGTTTGGTAGCTGTTTGCCTGCTTGTGGTACTGGATCTCCTTTTGTGCTCAGGTGCTCATGTTCCAACTTTGAATAAATATTTAGATTCTCTCTCTAGTTATAAGAAAAAAAGCTGGATAGAAAATGGCACAATATCTGTGGTCTTTCATATTGATACTTAGGATAGACCTGCAAGCTGCACGGTCTTTTAGAGAAAACAGGAAATAGTATGAGTCACTTAGGAACAAGAAATACATGTTGTTTAAACCACCCATAATCTGGCACAAAACCTGCAGTGCAGTTCCTTTTTTAATGTGAATACCATTGAAAAGGATAAGCCAAGTCACTTTTGTGATATTGCTCTGTTTTAATACAGCCATGTAAAGTGTAAAACAAAACCTTCGATCACACGATGGTACTCCAGCTTTCCTCAGATGATTGTCACTTCACGTAGAACCTCTTACACATTTCTTCTAGAAAAATAGAATGTTCTCATAAGAATATTAAATTTTTTCTTTCTTCTTCTAGAGCATTGGTTACTAAATGCTACATACATTCCAGGTGGGATTTCTTTTTCTCTGTCTATAGGAACAATAAATTTTTTTCCTCATACTTTTGCAGAAACCTTTAGTTACAGTCAGCATGATCTGTCAAATATTGCTGTTGTAGATAACTTGGAGCAGTAAGAAGTTAAAACTTTTGTATCTCACCTTCTGAATGAAAACACCACTGCTTTCAAGTATCAAATCTCTTGCTTTCACGTTCGGAATGTCCTCAGTAAGGTAACATCCTAGTCTCAGATGAGTGGTGAATGTTTCCTATTTCAGTTTTTCCCCTATCTTTTCCCTAGAAAAGGAAGATTGGAACTTCATGGGTTTTTTTTTTTTTCCCCTCTTAATTATAATCTGCTGGTTCTATCTTGCAATATTCAAACAGAATAATCAATCTTACAACTGAGAAATTGTATTGCTAAGGTCTTTATGCGAGAGTGTGATTGCTGGTCTAGTCAAGAGCATCTTTACCAATTACTGCCATGGAAACCAGCATAGATCTGCAAGGACCACCTAAGGACTATAGCTGTTATTTAATTTTGGAAATGGTTTAATTTTTTTTCCATCATTCCAGATGGCTGGAGAAACTATGATTGCTTCAGGGCTGCCAAAACATTAAAGTGGAAAAATGTGAGCAATTCCTTGGTGTCAGCCTTCGCCCTGCGCATTCTAGTTGCATAACTTCTGCTTGGGGTGGAAATATCTGGTAGTGGTCACTTTGATTTGGCAAGCTGGAGATTTTGCTCCTGAGTGTGAGATTAATTTAGAAACTTCTTGCATAAAAGTCTGCATTCGTCTGTTCTGCTAGCCTGGTTCTCACTGAGGTTCATGCAAACCCTTTCATGAGTATGAGGAAGCGGGTTTCCAATGCGAGTCTTCTTAGCCAGTAAGTTTCATACCACACATTATAGGTCTGTTAGGAAAAACAAGTTAAGGAGAGCTATTTTGTGAGTAGAAAATTAACATTTCACCTTCTGTCTTTTGCGATGAGAAAATAACTATGATTACTCAGCCAGGGCTGGCAGAAAGGGCAAAATGCCTGAGGAAGTGAAAAGTGTTGAGGCCACAAGCAGCCAGACTGAGGGAAAGAAACTTGGAATTTCTCCAAGCAGTTTCTAAACTGCTGTTTCTCCAAGACCAGGCCTTCGGCTAGCACAGCCTAAGGACCCAGGATCTGTTGCTTGCCTGAGGTAAGCACAGTTCCTGAGTGGGGCCACCTGGTACTCTAAGAACACAGTTTTCCTCTCAGATTTGTACTGCCATCCTGAGGACCTGCAGTCCTCGGACATCACCTGTGAGAAAAAGTTTTTTAAAGCAAAGTTTCTTGTGGAAAGCTCTCTTTTAGAACTTGATGAGAAACCTGCACCATGAAAGGGAGTGTGAGACGAGCTGTACCCTGTTGTGCTCACATTGCTGCAGAGAAGAGAGGCAGACTTTGGCTACACACAGATCAGCGTCACTTTCTTTTTTAATACCAAAAATACTGAGTTGTGCCATGCTGACATGGGCATAACAAACACTTCTCCACTCATAATGTGGAAAGAAATGTAGTCTTTTTACCCAGGGAGCTTTCAAAGTTTACATCAGAGAAATCCTGTCATGCTTCTTCTGTTTGTTTTCCCTTACAAATCGGTGGTGTGAATTTTGTAGTTACTCTGACAGAAGATTTGCAAAATAACAGGGAAGATACAAGGATAAGCACATCTCTGTGACAGGAAATATATTCACTGCTTGACCTTTAGTGATGTCAGCTGCCACCATTGCCTCATGGCTGATCACAGTAGCTGGACAGACTACAGGCAATAAAAGTGGTCAGAGGTGTGCATTTCAGGTTGCTACTAACAATACAACCTAGGACAAACCATGTGTGAAAATCTCTTGTATGTGTCATTTCCAGTTAATTCCTAGACGATAAACATGCTATTTCAAGTGCTCAAATTATGACAAAGAAGTCGTGTCTCAGCTCCTCTTTAAGTAATGTATTCTGAGTATAGGAACTGCCATACATTGGAGTGCCAAGCAAATGATTTATACTCAAGAGATGCCTTTGCTGATAAGCTTTGAGGTAAAGAACCCAGACTGGCACTGGTTCTTGGCTTAGGAGGCCTCATTCCTTCCGGCACCTCATCAAACTGCCCTCTGAAAAATTCAGCTACGCTCCTCTCAAAAGCCAGACTGGCAGCCTCTCTCTATCAGTCCTGGGGGCAGGCACTGCTGGAACCTCCCTGCTTCAGTGACCTTCCCAAATGTCTGTTCTAAACTTATTGATAGCAAGTCTGTACTCATCTGTTCTTAGGCCAACATCAGGTTTTAGCTCGAAAAGTTCCTCACCCAACACAGCATTTTATAATCTGATATTTATACAGGAAGCAATCAAGTGCCTTCAAGCCTTCCCTTAACTGGAAGAAACAACCATGCACTTTTAATCTCCTTTCAGAAGATCTGTGAGTCTGCCCAGAACCCTGACTGTAGCACTGAGCAGTAACAGGAGGTATTAGGAATTGTTCGAGACCAGCTTTGCTTCAACCTGTAAACTGAGGTTTCTGAGCCTCATGCTGTGCCTTTCAGATTTCTGACTGCTTTTTCCTCCATTGAATTTTTTTGTCTAATCTCATATTTTAGTATCCAGGATAGTCTGGGGTCTGTGAGTGGCATGAAGAAACAGTTACATCTGCATTCTGAACAAGCTGATTTCTTTCAATGATGTCACAAATGAGTGATTTAGGTCATTTAAAGACTCATCACTGAGGGTATTGGCAAAAGCACATTCAATATAAAATTGTGAAAGCATGACTTAACAAAGTTTGGTGGCAAGGTTCACCCTATGACCTACTAGACAGATGAAGCGTACGTAGGACAATTGCATTATGAAGCATACTTAAAACAATTGGATTAGAATCAGTTTAGAATGATTCACACAGACTGAGGATGCAAAAGGATAAGGAAGCAAAAGGGTGAGGGAGACCCTCCCGCTGAGCCATGAAGTTCAATGAGTTCCCCTGCTTTCCAAACTCCTGATGGAGCCTAGGTGTAGCTGAGCACAATCTTAGTTCCAGCCCCTTGGTCGATGGTTTATGTCTGAAAGATTTGGCAGTGCATGATAATTGACAAATTTAACATTCAGAAAGAGAAGCAACAGGATTTACTACAATTGCAACAGTGATTTGATAATAGATTCAAGATGGCAGACTCATACTTTACTTGATAGAGGGTATTTGAATCAATTCAGACACACACAAACCCAGATGTGCATATGGATAGATACGTAAAAGGTACCCGTTGAGATTGACACTAAATGTCTTTGCATCTCTGTGGGTGAAGGGTTGAGCCTCAAGGAGTTGGGTACCAGCACAGGCCCTGTTTTCAGTTTTCAATGACTGTCCTGGGTTCTCAAACCTGTGAATTGGTGAGTTCCAAGAGACCCTGTGCAAGATGCTGGTGCAGCCACTGCAGCCCAGGGAAGCTCAAGGGGCCTCACTCGGGACTGTTTTTCGCAGGGTTGCAAGTTGCTTGGCTTTAGTCACCAATCATTCTCCATCCTGGCCTCAATCCAGATCAGTAATTTTCCTCAAAATTTCAGTAAAAATAATATTATTCCACTTGGGCTGTGATTCAGGCAAATAATGTTCCAAGGCTTTCAGGGTTATCTCCTAGTTATCTCTTGTCCCCTCCCTTGGTTAGGCAACAGAATTTCCTGCTATGGACCAGGATAAGATGTTCCTGATAAGTTCAAGGGGAGATTCATCACTCTGGAGCAATTAATCAAGGACGAAGCCTAACAAAAATTTCTGAGATCTCAAAGCAGTCTAGGAGACAGCAGGAATGTACAATCACATGTGCTAGAAGTCTCTTTTAAAATGGTGAATTTAAATAAGCTACAGATCATTTGATCTGAATGATCTGGAAGTAGACTGAAAAACTAAATTGCACTGCTTCACACCTGGATATGTATTTTGTACTAGCAATCCAGTATATTGGCTAAAAACCTTATTCATATGAATAATCTCTGGTTTTATCCTTCTTATAGTGTGGACATGGAATAAACAGAATGAAAATAAGGAAAAACAAATAAAATAAGTCATCACTGTAGTATAAATTCCCTGGTATTACAGATCTTCCATACCTCACTAAGTCTTATTTTAGAAAACACTATTTTCTCTCTTACTCAAGCAATTGCAATAAAAGCAATAACCCAAAGATACATTGACATCCAAATTTTAAAAATCCTGTCCATTATCAGATCCCATTCTCTTCTCCCAAGAATGGGGGAGAAAGGAAGAATCTCCATTGTTTTGAGTGGGAGGTGCTAGGTTGCTAGTGGTGTGAGTTGAGTTCTGTAAAACTGAGAGCTCTTATTTACGAGTGAGAATGCCTGGGAGCTTATTCCCTGGCCCTGCAAATACATCCACTAAATTATCCCAAAGCTTTTGTGATCCAAGGAGTGCTGTAGTGCATGCCTCTGCTGGAAAGTTTGCCCACTGAGCTGGTCGTTCAGACTGCTATAACAAAGGGGCCAAGAGGCAGTAAGAAAATTTCGCCACAATCAAGGTGTACTGGGCAGGAAAGCTGCTCTTTTGACACTGTCCTGGAGTGGAGTTTCACTTGTACTTTTCTGTAACACAGCTCCTACTTAGTCTTCCGATTGCATTATCCAAAGTCAGGTTCACGTCCGTAGCAAAGGCAAAGGTCGATAGGAAGCACCACCACTACAAGCAATGCCTCAGCCTGTCCAGTTGGCTCTCGTGCTTCTCCGTGGCGTGAAGACAGTAAATAGCTCACACAAGTGTTGACTGGCTCCACAGCTTCTGTTCAGGTTGTGCCAGGTTTTTTGCTTTCCTAGGAAAGTTGGAACATAAAGTACCATTAAATGAGTGGAAACCTGAGAGTAGGAATGCAGGAGCCGAACTAAGAGTTTTCACGTGGATTTTGTGAAATCCGTGGAAACTGGGGAAACTGGGAAAGTGGGGAAACTCCCCCTCTTTGACTTGTTTCCTGACTTTTTATATTATTTCAGGATGAACAACTGTTACTTGGGCTTTGTCAGATATTCACAAGGTTTTGTTGCTATACTAACTTTTACCTTCTGTATTTTCTTGTTCCATAGATAGGTTTTCCACTACGTTGTCCAGTCCTATTGTATTAGACCATTAAAGCAAGAATTACATATTTTTTTCAGTTTTATAAAACACAACAACATTCTAGAGTCTGACCAGGCATCCAAGAAACAAGTGGTAACAGCAGGTAGAAATTTAGATTAAAAACTGAAGCGGTAAATGTCAGTGATGTCTAATTAATTGTGTTCACATTTCTGATTCTATCCTACAGCTCAGATCCTATTCTACAGCTGTGTGCTTAGGTAAACTCAAGACATATTTAGGAATATGGAATGGGCCACTGTAGTGATCCTGAAAAAAAGATTATTGTTCAGAGATAATGATCCACAAAACAACTATCCTGAGTAGATCCTGGACAGTGCTGTCCTTCACTGTGCAGAATGAATGCCTTGGCCTTCAGTCCTCAATTGGTTTGACTTCCATACTTCGACTTTTTCTGCACAGAACTCTGCATCTGTTACATCTTCACTGATTTTGGCAGAATGTAGTGAAGGTACAGCCCAAGTCATAAGATTCTCTTGCTAAGCTGGATAAAAAAATCATGTCCACTCGAACTTTTCCCTATATTAGCCACTGCAAACTGACTCTCCCCTTCATCCTTTTCTTCCTCAGAATCATGAAAGCCAGAGTCCATGGCCAGGTCTACAGCGCTAAGGTCTGAGTCCTTAGGTGATTTTTAAAAAAATTTTTTAGTTAGGCATCAGAAACATAATTTGAGGTGTGCTGAAAGCAAAATTCTAATCATAAGCACTGAGTACTTCAAGAACTTGATCATGTGATATGGTTAGCAAGTAGAAAACCCCGTTTTCACCATTTTCCCTTTCCCTTCTGAAGCTGTCTTGGTTCCATGCTGGCCGTGACGCTTCTTGTCTGGCTGAGAGTTTTGAACTTAGGAGACAGCAAAGATTCTTATGTTCCCTATGTTTAAATCATCTTATGTCAAGAAGAAGCCTGAAGAAAACACATGTAATTTTTAAGTGGATGTGCAAAATAAGTTATACAAATGGAAATTAACCTGAGAGCATAAATTCATCTCTGGGGATTCCAGCTGATAAAATATCCGTCACTGGGCTCTAAATGTCGTTGAAGTCCTTGTTTCAATTAAATATAAATTATTCTGATTTTCATGTAACTTAGTAATTATTTATTGCTATTGGTCACATGACTTATGAGAAAACTTTCAGTTTTGTAACTGTTCACTTTGCAAATTGCTTGCTCTCTAGATCAGTCAGCCTCCAACATGCACCGTGCCATGCAGCAAGGGCCCATTGCATACACGATCCCTTTTGGGACTTTCAAGCAATTACAGGTTTTTCCTGCAAGGAACAGCCCTATTATCATTTACTTCTACAGTCAAAACTGTAATGAAGTTCACTTGAAGGCATCTTTCTGCACGTTTAAAGGCAGGAGTTGCAATCACTACCTCCAAGTGGGATGAGCAGGCCACTGTTGCATGGAACTGGCTGAGTTTATGCTGAGGCCCAGAGATTTCCACATCTGTAGGGCCATGCCATACATACAGACCAAAAAGGGATAACGTAACAGTTTGGTTATCCCTGCCTTAGGCATAAGCAAAACACATCTGTGGGATGCCTTTTTCTGAAGACCTTGGGTGCACCTGGTAGGTAATGCAGGAGTGTGGGGAAGTCCGGTGTGTACCTCAAGAGGATTTAATCTTGGGTGAGAATAGCCAATTAATTGAACTGCATTATGTTATTTGCTGTATGCATATATATATATATATGTACGCATACCATATATTATCATTTCCATGGCTGCTATACACCCTTCCTCACACTAGGTGCTTCACAGTATCCATCTCCACAACTCCAGATTTTCAGTCTCCCCAGTAATGAAGAATGAACTTTGATGAAATTGAACGAGCGTAGCGGCGATGGAATCAGAATTGTCTACAACATGCCATGATTGGACACGACACACCATCTTTCCTGCCTGATTGTTATGACGGTCCAGGGTCATGGATTAAATGAATTCAACAGACTCTTATAGGGAGGGTCCATAGACTTAAGGAATGATAGCAGTGGGTATATCAACCAAAAGATAGGAAAAGTGATGGGGTGCTGGGGAGCATGGGACCTGGTGTGACAAAAATAGTATGGGATAAGGGGTGGATCCTTGCCTGGTTTTTGCTGGGATAGAGTTAATTTTTGTCTTGGTAGCTGGCACACTGCTATTTTGGATCCAGTAAGAGAATAATTGGTAGTTGGTAACACACTGATGTTTTAGCTGTTGCTAAGTAGTTCTTTCTATAAATCAAGTAGTTCTCTGTTTCCCATGCTCTGCCACATGAGCAGGTGTATGAGGAACTGGGAGGGGACACAGCCGGGACAGCTGATGCGAACAGGACAAAGAGATTTTCCATCACATAGAGTGTCATACTCGGTGTATAAACTGGGGGCAGCTGGCCAGGTGTCACTGGTCACTGCTCAGGGATGGGCTGGGCATTGACCAGCAGGTGGTGTGCAATTGTATTGTGCATCATTTGTTTTTCTTCTGTTGTATTCTTTTTTCTCTCTCCTATTTATTACTGTTGCTGCTGTTGTTGTTGTTGTTGTTGTTATCTTTACTTTGTTTCAGTTATTAAACTGTTCTTATCTCAATCCACAAGTTTTGCCTCTTTCTTCCAATTCTTCTTCCCATCCCACCATGGGGAGGGGTGTGAGTGAACAGCTGCCTGGTACTTAGTTGCCAGCTGAGGTTAAACCATTACACGTGGTTGACACAGGTTGCACCTGCTTAACTGAAATTATCTCATCACAGAAGGATCAAATGCATGCTGCAGATGTGGTGTTGGTTCATCAGTGAACCTAGTGTAGGCAGAAAGAGCCAGAAGTTCATGGAAAATGACCTTGGAGAATAGGTTCCTTTGATTCTAACAAAGGCAAAATGAAAGGGAACATTCAGGGTATCCTGAAATATTGTAAGTCGGTTTAGATAAATTATATGCATATTCATCTCCCCAGAATTAGTAAGAAAATCTGCAGTGTAAACTTTGACTTCTAGAAATATTCAGGAAAAAAAACCCCAGGAGATAAGAATATCTGGGGGGAAAAAAAGGCAAATAATCCAGCAACGTAACAATTAGTATAAGTAATCCATAAAAATGCATATAAAAGCATCCACTCAGTCATTATTGGAGTAAAAACACTTATCTCTAGAACATGCCATTTCAAATACTCAATCAAAACCATCTGGAGAACTTTGAATGCTAAATAAGGTCCCTTTCAGCCAGTGCAGAGGATTAATTCCTCACCACTGCTATCTGGGTGACAAGATATATGGCATGAGCAGTTGCATGGAATTCCTCAACAATTTTTTCAGCAATAACACAAAAATATAGTCAATCAAATAACTTACTCTTCTTTGGATCTCATCTCCATGCCCCAGTTCCGCAAAATGCATTATCATTTTTTAAATCCCACCTACATACTAAAACTCAGCTTTAATCTATGCAAAAGCCACCCGAGGAAAGACAGACCAAAAAGCAGTGCTGAAGCTGTTCTGAGCAGGAGCAGGTGCTGAGTCAGTGGTGGTGGTTGTATCTTCACTCTTTGTTTCTCCTGTCTCTCACTGCCCTAATGATGCTGTGTGAAGCTTCATAGCCTGTGAGGTTCAGAGGATAGCTCTTTTTGAAAACACTCTGTGCCCAAGACTTTCAGATGCTATTGCTAGAGGACATGTAAAAATGCTATTCATGCAAATAATTAGCCTTGTGCTTCCTGAAGCCTTCTCTCACAGCTGGCCTCTGGGGGGAGCAGAGGGGCATGAATATGCAATAGTTGATAGAAGTATTGAGTCAGCTATAATAACATGACTAATTTTACCTGGAAGATAATATCTTTCACAGCTTTCATGCATTTCAGAGAATGCTGCGATTTGGCCTCCAGTGGCTTGGGGAATATTTTATTCTCAATTTCCTAATATTATTCTGGATCTCATCCAGATGAGGAAATATATTTCCTTAGTAAAGACATAAGCACATCCGTTTGCAGCTATACTGCTTGTTTTACAGGAGGTTAGATGGGCTGCATAATATGACATAGGAAAAATAACGAAAATTAGATAACCTAAGTAAGATAACTTATGCAGAAATCCAGCATCAACATTGCTTTTCATTGGAGAGACATAGCAGACCAGACTCAGTTATTGTCAAGAAATGAAAAATACCTGTGAGCTTTCCCTGGCCTATCCATCATGTTGGATTGCGCTTTGTGTCACTAAACAACAACAACGACAACAACAAACAAGCATGCTTGTCAGGCACTTGTTAGTGCATGTTGAAATGAGTGCTGTACGCCTCACTCCTTTTTAGAAAAGTATGGATAACTCATTGAAAAACTTTTCCAACAATAGCACTGGATTGGGAGAAAGAATTGCAAACCTGAGATTCCGGATTATGCCTGAGTACAATCATAGATGTGGCAAATACCTGGATCTGTTCACTATAATCTGGCTAGGTAATTTCTATGTTTTCTCAAGATGTTGTGTTTCTAATTGCAGGGTATCTGAATGCTGTACAAGTGTAACAATCTTTATCATTCTTTGCAGACGTCTGAGGGGTGGCAGTTGTGTATCACTTTTTAGAGTAGTTGCCTAAAGATTCATTGCATCTGATGATACATTATTCCTCATTCTTTGCTCTTCTCGAGTTAAAAACCCCGAAGAGACACAGATTTCTTGTTAAATTTAGTGCTGAGATATTTCCGCATTTGTTTTCATTAAACGTTCCCTGATCCTTTTCTGACCCACTCTTACTGAGAATGTGAGCTCTGGAAATGTTGGTGAACCAAGACTGATCACTAATGAGCTGGAGCTGACCTCTGCACTTCATGGAGATGAATTTTATCTTGCATTTATTCAATTATGACCCAGACCCTTGGAAAAAAAATAGGGTCTTGTACACAGATAACTGAAGGCAATAAAACTTTTAAACATATTTCAAAAGTCCTTGGATGAAGTTTTTATTTACTGCCCTTGCATCTGGATTCTCACTGAAATCTGAAATTCAAGCCATAGAAATACAAGGTCGGTATTTCAACAAGAGAAAAAGGAGATAATTATTATGTACAATTGAAGAAAAAATTGAAGAAAAAGAATCTTGAATGGGTAAAGGTGATATCTGGCCTTATAACAGATCCAGTTTTCACTGCTTGTCTAGACCTGACAGTGTAATCTGAAACACTCCTGTGAGATCATCAGATGGAAGATTTATACCTAGTTGGGATTCACTTACTCTGACTGAAGAAAACCAAAGTTTATGAGAACTTCTATAGGAGATCTGCTTCTTACTGTTATCAGTGTCCTGGTTTCTGTGTGATCAGAGTGGCCCAAGTTACGTACCACACTACTTGGGTAACTCTCAACTGCCACCAGCTCCATCATCATTACCAGGGAATCTTACATGGGCCATGCTGGTCTAGCTCAGTCCAGAAGATGGTATCTGTCCCAAATAGCCTCCACAAAAACTGACAGCTTAGCAAACAGGCAAGAAGCTCACGCAGCAAGAACTTGGCATGAAAATACACCCCAAAGGGGCAGACACAGCATTGTGCTGCGAGGAGGAGAGATGCAGTTAACAAAGGCTGCCCCCTCTTGTCGGCAGCATAAATGCACTTTGAGGTCAATGGCGGTTTTACTACCAAATGGTAAAAAATTGGGAGCGGCGTCCCCTGCACTGACAGTGTGATTCCCCTCTGGAAGGGATAATTATGTATGGGCTGTTTACTCCTGGGAAAACAGTTGAGTGATATCCACGCCACTTGCAGAAAAGCATAGATGAAGTGGGCTTTCCCTGTAAAAGCATCCAATAATTAGGCAGATCCACATATCCTTTCTCCCTCACTACAGAGCATGAAAGGACTGGATGGCTAGAAGCCATATTTACCTTCTTCAGCTACTTTCTCTTCAGCTGCCTGTGGAGTTCCAGCAGTGCAATGGAGTTTGATGAAATTACAATGATGTAAACTTGACAAGGTGTTCCCACGTCTGTTGGGATGCAGATGATTTTATGACTTTTCCAGACTTGCAAGGCATTTAATTGGGCAGGCATCGCTCCCAGGAGAAGGTATTTTTAGTTCTGTAGAATAATGCAGTACTTCCACAGGTCTGATTTATATCATACTCGAGCTATCTGAACTGTCACACATTTCTCTTGCACTATTGCTAACTGCATGACAGATCACACCGCATTTGTCCAAAGTGTAGCAGCACATGCACATTGCCTTGGCATCTGTCTCCCGCTTATTATTTTACATCTGCTGGTTGTTATTCAGAGCTCTTTCACATTTAAATGCATGTACTCACCAGGAGCTAATCACCAAAACTTTCCCGGAGTGCCATTCTAAAGATGGAAATGATTGGATGGGATACCCTTCCAAACAGATTATTGGCCATATCGCCATGAGGAAAATCGGACAAGGAAAAGCTCTTCTTTGATCATTCTGCATGACTTTCCCTTTAATGCAATTTTTAACTGTCATTTTCAAACTTTTCTGCACCTTTCCCTGTAACATCCCATCTTTGACATTTTCCTCCAAGCACCAAATCTTGTGAAGCTCTCACAACATCTGAACTTCTCTGTTACATCATCGAAGTACCTGCTTTAAAGAAGCCATTCTTCATTAAATCTTGCTTTTCCACACCTTCTGTATATACAACTGTAACAATTCTTTGACATACTCTAGTTTTTCTAGGTGGATTCTAGAGTCTGGGTTTTTAAACTAATGTTGTGCTGGATCCCTCCTAAATTCACAAAGGTCTTGCCTAACAGAGAGACCTTGTAACAATCCTTCCTTAAACCACTCCTCCTAACTAGCACTTTCAGATGTGTGTTTTTTATTCAGATTACCTTCCCAATTTTAAAAACTCACAATTAGAGTTTTGAATGAATGATTCATCTATTTTGATAGAAAATCTTAAGCTGAATATTTTTTATTATTGCAAATAACATTTTCACTTATTTTTCCCCCCATGATGCTTACAATACTTTAAACTGGAAAAAATATTCTAGCAGGAAATTAACTACAAGGAACAGATTTTGATGAAAGAGGAAAGAACCTATTGCTTCGTGAAAATTTCTTCTTGAAAACAAGATGTAAAAATGAAGACAGTTGCTTTTCCATAAAGAAAGGCAACTTTCACCATCTGAGCTAAATCATAGTCTTCAGTTTGGAACATATTCTTCATTCTATGTTTTTAGATCAATTCACAACATCATAAAGCTTCCCTAATGTAATGACACTCTTCCCAATATTTCAGTCAGTCACATGATGAAATTCCGCTTAAATTAATTGCAGCTCAAAGCCAAGCAAATACAGTAGTTTTTTCATTCAACATGTGATTACACTGTGGGACTCAGGAGATAACTGACTGCAAGAAAATACAAATTTTTGAGAGAATTTTCCAACTTTAGGTACTGTTGAACTTGAAACAACTATTCTAAATGCTATGCTTGAAGTCATCTGGAATGCTACTGTAAGCTTCTGAAAGATTTTTTGTCTGAAATTGACTCACTTTATATAATAATAAAGATCTAATTGTAATTACAACATTGTGACCCATTCTAATTCTGCGAAGGATAAGGATCCTTAAAAGAACCTGTCCCCGTTGCACTGGGTAGCATTGGGTAACAAGTACCGCAGGATGAAATGCCCAACAAAGCAGCTCCAGGACTGGGAAACATTTCTTCCTGGTACAAGAAGGGCTGTCACCATTTCCTTCTCAGAAGAATTGGAGCTGTGAGGGGAGTGATGGAGTCAGCACTGGCACCAGGGCTCAGGGGTTCCTCTTGGGATCCAGGCCCTGAACCGACAGCCCATCCAGGGCTGGATTCCAGGTGAATCACAGCTTTGGAAGGCCCAGCTAGCTTTGTAGTATCCCAAAGCAGCTGGTCAGGGGCCCAGGTCAAAGAGGGATGCTTGCTGGGTTCTCAGTGTGTTCCTGTGGAAATTCTGCCTTCACAGGCCTTGTGGCAAAGCCCCCAGAAGAGAATGGAGAGTGGAGACACAGCCCCACAGAGGCAGGGATAAGGTCTGAGCTTCAGTGCACTGCCTGGCTGAGTGTCCTCACCTGTCCCCACCTGTGTTTCCTTCCTCAGAGGAAGCCCAAGGTTGCAGAGTATTGCCTGGCCCTGGGAAGAGGCACATGCAGGTTGCCTGAGTGGAAACGTCTTCATCAAAGAAGAGATGTCAGGAGCTGACTGAGGCAGGTAAGCCAGCTCGCAGAAGGCTCACAAACAGCTGCTGGCTGTACCTCAGCAAAGGGCAACAGAGCCTGGGGAGAAAAAAGCTGCCACTTTGCTCTGCAAACCTGGCAGCTGCTCCAAGGCACATCTCTGCTGAAAGCCTGGCCAGCTGTACACTGTGTTTCCCTGGAGCAGATACAAAACCTGTAACCCGGTTCTCACTGCTACAGTTGCTGGCAATCATGAGGACTGACCCGCTGCGGCCAGTTAGAGAGCCAGATCCCGTCTCTGCTGCAGTCTTTGCATCTTTCAGAAAACAGCCTAGGGACAGAAGGCTCTCGGGCAAGCAGACCTCCAGTGAAGGCACCTCTAGGTCCATTAGGAAGCAGAGGAACAAACCTTCACGTCTGGGACAGGCAGGTTCTAGTGGGTTGCTGCCCTGCTGCTTCGGCTTGGGGAGGAAAGCAGAGTGGAGAGTGGTCAGCAGTGCCAACTGTCAGCTGTGTGGACCCGAGAGAGGAGGTTTCAATGCCTCTTCCTCTGCTATAGGGAAATGGAAGCTTTTGTGTGAGGGTCAGCCTGGAGTGGCAGAGGACAGGGCTTTCCCTAACATTGCAGGGGTGAAGTTGAGGGAGATGGGATTCTGAATGCAGTTGGGTGACTCTGGGCTCACAGAGGAGCATGGTGAGTGTGCTGGGTCTGGTTGGGATGGAATCAACTTTCCAAGTGGCAACCATCATAAAGCTGTTCTTTGTACTTGTAGCTACAATGGTACTGATAGCACACAATGTTTCGGTCATGCTGAACAGGGCTCACACAGCATCAAGGCTGTTTATTCATACTCCATCCAATGCCCAGTAGGCTGGAGGTGGGCAAGAGTTTGGGAGCATACCTAGCCAAGACAGCTGACTCAAACTAATCAAAGGGGATATTTCATACTATATGATGTCGTACTTTGCAAAAAAATAGAAGTTAAGGATCGTGTGAGGGATTTGTTATTAAGGTGTTTGTCTTCCAAAAGTAATCACTACACATACTGAGGCCCTACTTCTCAGGACTCCACCTGACGATGAGAAAGAGAGAATAAATATTTTTGCTTTGCTTTGCTTCCAGGCACAGCCTTTGGTTTTCTTCATTGAACTGCCTTTATCTTGACCCATGAGCTTTTTCATCTTATTTTCTCGCCTGTCCTGTTGAGTAATAGAGCTGTAGGTGGCCACTTGGCATCCAGCCAAGGTCAACCCACCACAGTCCTTTTTGGAACCCAGCATGTGGATTGAGACAATGGGAGTTTTGAATCGAGCATGCTACAGCTATAGCAGTTATTAATTGTCAGGTTTCTGTGTCTCTGAAGTTGGCTGGCTGCACTGAATACCTCTTTATTTTGTTGAGCTTTGGAGCATGTTAATACAAATGTTGCGCACTTAACTGTGCTGGCGAAGTTATCTTGCAGAGAGAATGAATACACCTTCCTCTTTGCTGAGATTGATATTGGTGGTTTTACTGCATGGACTTCCAAGGTTCTTGTTCACCCTTACGTGAGGTGTTTAATAGTACTAACTGATATTGTTGGGTTTGTGGCAAAAACACCCTATTCTGGACAGTCCCGGAGGCCCCATGCATCCTTGGCACAGACTACCTGAGGACAGTGTACTTCAAGGGCCCAAAAGGGTACCAGTCAGCTTTTAGCGTAGCCCTCACAAAGCCCACAGAGAAGATTAAACAGCTGACTAGCTTGTCTGGCCTCTCAGAACATTCCTCTGTTGTGGCCTTATGGTGGGTGGATGAACAGCAGGCTCTGGTTGCCACCGTGACAGTGCACCAGCAGCGGTATTGCAGCATCTGAGATCCCCCGGCTCGCACCTGCGGGCTGATTCGCCCATTGGAGACCCAAAGAGAGATCAGCATCTTTTAAATATCTCATATGGCCCATGCAATAGTCCCTGTTAACTTTCACCCTCTATAGGTCATGCTGCTGATGAAGATGCCATGCTGCTGATGAAGATGTCACGCTGCTGCTGAGTGCCGCTATACTTGATATGCTGGAGGTCCCCATGCCGGCTCGAGTCAAGGACAGACAAGTGGTATGCTACAGCAGATATTATCAATGTTTTTCTTCTTAATTCCTTTGGCAGCAGAAGCAACAGTTTGCTTTCATGTGAAAGGGTGTCAGTACATCTGGAATGAAACCCCCCATGCTGGAAGCACAGTCCTACCCTTCGTCATGGACTAATCAGAACTGCACAGTTAGCAGGATGATCCTCCTGAACATTTATCATACATCAATGGCATCAACAGGTGGGATAAAAGAGTGTGCCAGATGGGCAGCGGGGTTTATAGGGGTGGGAGTCAGTGATTTTATTTCTAAGGAATTAAGTAACAGAGTCTCTAGAGTATGGTGAAGAAGTCAAGTCTGGGGTTTTTTGGTGTTGGGAAAACAATTGGGACTAGCAGTTAGAGCAAAGCAGGGCTAGTGAGCAGCAGGGCATCTGGGCTTCCTGGAAAACAGCAGGATCTAGTGCTCCTTTCCCCAGCCTCACCTCTTACAAGACGCATCTTCTGCCAGTTGTACCTGTGCTGAGGGTTGATGGCTATGTCTGCTTCCTCGGTGTTGCAGGTAGTTTTGCAGCTATATCCCATCACTTAGCTGAACCTGGAGCCTCAAAGGGCCCTGCTGAAGTCTGCCTCATGAGGGAGCTGTGTTCCCAGGAAAAGAGAGTGTGAGTTGATTTCCCCCCGTATATCAGTCCTAGAGACCCAGAATGCGGTGGAAGGAAATCTCCCTTCCCTCTTCCTGCACTCCCTATCGAAGGAGTGTCTCTACACACCCCCAAGTTGTGTCCCATAGAGACACAAGAGCAGGGAACATGAGGATTTGAGGCTGTGGGGGACAGGATAGGGGGACGTGAGCCTGCGGAAAAGAGGATCACTGCCTGTC
Organism: Cnemophilus loriae; assembly: GCA_013397755.1. NCBI lineage: Eukaryota > Metazoa > Chordata > Aves > Passeriformes > Corvidae > Cnemophilus > Cnemophilus loriae. Next base: position 144,004 of record VZTF01000255.1, read on the forward strand.
TGTGGGAGGGATCCACTTCTGGAGGAGTTTCCTTATGCTATGTCTCTATATTGAACAGGGCCCCACCTCAGGCCAAGCTGGGGTGTGTTCCGTCCTCACAAGGCTGGAGGACGTTCCCTGTAACCCAGTAGTGTCTTGACCCATCGAGGCTCGGAGAGAGTTGGCAGTTCTGGGCAGAGAGAACACACACCTCTATCCCCTCCTGCCCCTTCAGAGTCCTGGAGATTGCACTGTCTGACTGCCTGTATCAACACCAAATATGCTGAGAGTGGCCACAAAATTTCATTTTGCATCAAAATGTTCATGGTATTTTTTTAATTTTCCAAGATTCAAACCAAAATATTTGACAGTTAGATTTCAGCTTTTCAAGTAGGTAGGAAAAAGGAGAAGGAATGGGAGATCAAGATGAAGGAAGGAAAGAAGAAATGCATCGGGAGAGACAAATATAAAAGGCGAAATGAGCACAAGCAGGCCAAACACATCTTCCACTGTCATTGTTGCTGTTGTTGAAATAACCAAAATTCTAGGATTTAGTAACAAGAAAATTCAATGTGGAGAAAAATCATGATATGATGAACATCAAGTTAAGATTTAGCATAGATGAAAAAAAAATTAAGAAATTGCAATAGTCCCCACTAAAATTGCTCTGGGTTTGGTTAACATGCCATTTCTTTAAAAGCAGGAAAATTTTGTTTTGCCCATGAACCAGCCTCCTTCTCCAGCCACTGGGTGGCCACAGCTGTAAATGGAAGACGTAAAAACTGAAGGAAGGATGCACACGCAAGCACTCAGCAGCTCAATGCGTAAAAAACAGAGCAGTTCAGCAGCTTTGGCCATCCCAGAATAATACCTCTTTCTGTCAAGCTCCATTTTCACATGACCTCTAAAGAAACACAACCTACAGCTGGAACACCATGCAGAGTTATTGTTTTGTTTGTTTGTCTCTCTGTTTGTTTGTTTTTTCAGGTGTGATTCTGAGCCAGCAAGTCAGTCTCAGTCCAGTAGTAAAACAGCAGGTGCATAAGGACATAGAAAGCTTGAGGCTAAGCCTGAAAACCAAGGTGATGTGTCAAGATTAGGGTCAGAATCAAAGAGATACAAGGCAATGAATTACATAAGTGAAGATACTACAGAGTCGCACAGGTAGGGGTCAGCAGTAAAGTCTGAGCTTAAAAGCAGCTTCCAAGCGCAAAAAGGGCCTGCTCTCATCTTTAGTTTTCTTCACAAGAGCTTCTATTCGTGACAGAGCGACTCTGCAACTCAAACTCTTCCCCTCAGCCTATACTCAGCACCCTGAAATCAGATTTATTCAGGAAGTCACATGGTGACAGCACAAAAGACAAGTAAGGGAAGAGACTGTTTAATTTGTTTAACAGAGGTGAAGAACAGCCTTATAATAGCAGTAAAACTGGTGCAGCTAATGGCTGGAGGATGTCTGGGCCGTAGTAATCATGAAATGATAGTATTAAGGAATGTGGTTACAGCTTGGGCTTCTGTAGGGAAGGCTCGTTGACAGAGTGTCTTGGGAGGCACTTCAAAGAAGGTATTGAGGTGCTGGGGTGAGTCCAGAGGACGGTAGTGAAGTCGGTGAAAGTTCTAGAGCATAAGTCCTATTAGGAGAGGCTGAAGGACGTAGGGTTGTTTAGTCTGGAGAAAATAAGTCTTAGGGGTGACCTAAAAATCCCTGAGATAAAGTTGTAGCTAGCTGGAGATTGGCCTTTTCTCCTAGGCAATTACAGGATGAGAGGACACAGTCTCAAGGTGTGCCAGAGGAGGTTCAGGCTGGATATCAGGAGGAATTTCTTGATGGAAAGGGTTGTTAAAACATTGGCATGGGCTGTCCAGGGAGGTGGTGAAGTCACCATCTCTGCAGGTGTTCAAAAAAGGACTGGACATAGCACATGGTGCGATGGTCTAGTTGACAAGGTCGTGATCAGTCAAAGATTGGACTGGATGGTCCAGAGGTCTTTCCCAGCCTAAATGGTTNGATGGAAAGGGTTGTTAAAACATTGGCATGGGCTGTCCAGGGAGGTGGTGAAGTCACCATCTCTGCAGGTGTTCAAAAAAGGACTGGACATAGCACATGGTGCGATGGTCTAGTTGACAAGGTCGTGATCAGTCAAAGATTGGACTGGATGGTCCAGAGGTCTTTCCCAGCCTAAATGGTTCTGTGATTCTGTGCATTCTTGAAGGACAAAGGAATCTAGTCAGGCTGGCAATTTTTGAAGAAAAAAATCTTAAAGGTGCAGAAGTACCATCCCTGAATGCCAAAAGACATGTGGTGGAAGTGGGAGTGGGGAGAAGGAAACCAGTCTGAACACGAGTTTTGGCTGTAATTCAGTAAAGAGTTTATGACCTTTGGAAGAAGTGGGATTCCACTCAGGAAGACTACCAAGATCCAAATTTGTTTGGAGAGAAAACTAAAAGGGCCAAAGCCCGACTAGAACTTAATTTGGCTACTGCAGTAAAAGACACAGTGTTACTATGAATACATCCAGTGAGCTGAAAGACGTAGATGGGAAACAGAATGATGGGCTAATAATCCAAGGCGAAAAAATTAACAATCTGCTACACCATGTAGACACACATAAATCTGTGGGGCCAAATGAGATCCTCCCAAGGGTAATCAGGGAGGTGGTGGAAGTGCTCACTGAGGCGTTTTTAATCACTTGGCAGCAGACCTGGCTAACCAGGGAGGTCCCAGGAGATTGGAAGCTGGCCAATGTGATGCCCTTCTACAAGGACTGGAAGGAGGATCTGTATAGTGCTGGGGCACTATAGGCCTGTCAGCCTGGGGAAGGTCATGGAACAGATCACGCTGAGTGCCATCACATGGAACGTACAAGACAACCAGGGACCAGGTGCAGCCAGAAAGGATCTACGGAAAGCAGGTGCTACTTGACCAACCTGACCTATGACATGATGATCCACTTAATAGATGAGGGAAAGGCTTGGGATTTTATCTATCTTGACTCCAGCAAAGCCTTTGACACTGTCTCCCACAGCATTCTCCTGGAGAAACTGGCTGTTCACGACTTGGATGGGTGCACTGTTCACTGGGTAACAAAGTGGCTGGGTGGCCAGGTCCAGAGAGTGGTGGTGAATGGAGCTACATCCAGCCAGCAGTCGGTCACAAGTGTTTTCCCCAGGGGTCAGTGTTGGAGCCAGTTTTGTTTAACATCTAATTTGCTGATCTGGATGAGGGAACTGAGCACACCCTCAGTCACCCGCAGACAACACCAAAGTGGGTGGGAGTGTTGACCTGCTGGAGGGCAGGAAGGCTCTGCAGAGGGATCTGGACAGGCTGGATTGATGGGCAGAGGCCAAAGGTGTGAGGTTCAATAAGGCCAAGTGTCAGGTCCCGCACTTAGGTCACAACAACTCCACTCAGCACTACAGATTGAGGGCAGAGTGTCTGGAAAGCTGCCCAGCAAAGGACCTGGGGGTGATATGGTCGACATCTGGCTGAACACGAGGCAGCAGTGTGCCCAGGTGGCCAAGAAGGCCAATGGCATCCTGACCTGTATCAGCGACAGTGTGGCCAGCAGGATCAGGGCACTGATTGTCCCCCTGTGCTTGGCACTGGTGAGGCCACACCTTGAGTTCTGTGCCCAGTTCTGGGCCCCTCACTTCAAAAAGAACATTGAGGTGCTGGAGTGTGTCCAGACAAGGGCAATGGAGCTGGCGAAGGGTCTGGAGCACAAGTCCTGTGAAGAGCAGCTGAGGGGACTGGGTGTGTTTTGCCTGGAGAAACGGAGACTCAGGGAAACTTTGACACTACTGGGAAGGTGGCTGTAGTGAGGTGTGGGTCAGCCTTTTCTCCCAACAGATGATGGGATGAGAAGAAACAGCCTCAAGCTGCACCAGTGGTGGTTTAGACTGCCTCAATATGGAAATAATTTGTTGCTGAAAGGGCTATCAATCACAGACCAGGCTGCTCAGGGAAGTGGTTCAGTCGCTGTCCTTGGAGATATTTCAAAGACGTGGCATTTAAGGACATGGTTTAGTGGTGGATTTGGAAGTGTCAGGTTAAATCCGGGACTCGATGACCTAAATGATTCTATATTGGTATGTTTCTATGGAAATAAAAATAGCCTTAATGTGTAGACACAACAGACAGATGACAAGATTTTACAGGCTGTCCTCTCTCTTAATAGATCGAATTACTGGAGGTAAATAATAAGATGGTTTCAGAGGAAAGTTTACTACATTTGTGCTGAAAGGAGATGATGAATGAACAATAAAAATCAAAGACATTGTTTACATGGCTCTTCTTTTCACAGAACTGGTAATACTCAGGTTGAAACCATGGTCCATCCTCGCCCTACAAAGTTACTAACTGGAATACTTTTATTATAATACTTTAACACCATTATATCACATGACTTCATATTTGAATGAATAAGAAATTAATAAGAACTAGAGAGTGCAGGGCTGGTTTTTGCAGTCAAAGACCAAAACAAGTGCAGAGTCTAAATGAAGTCAGATCTAAAAACATTTTAGACATGGATATGTGTGATGTGAACCATGAGAAACATGACCTTCCTGTTCCACAGGACAGTCCAGAAGAGAAGTTGGTTTGATCAGTGTAGTGGTTCCTAATGCAACTTCCTTGTCCTGTTTGGGACACCACACAGTCTGAGAGAGAAGTCAGGAGGGTCAGTGTAGCAGTCCCAGCCTTACCGTGTGTAGTTTCTAAGGATGTAGGGTCCCTTGTGTTTCTCCCATGGTATTCCTGAATTCTCCCCTTTTCCTCCCCAGGGTTTTGTTTGAGGTCTCTTCTGAGTCTCTCTGGATTCTCATCAAGTTTCTTTAGTCTCTCCTCATAATCTTTCCATCTGGGTTATCTCTTGTAGGTATCTTCTGTGTCTCTCTTGAGAGATCCCGGACAGTATCTGTTACAGACTGGTAGAGAATGCCTGGTTCCTGCATTCATATTCTTTCAGTGTCTCACACTTGGCTCTTGCCTCACTGGCATTCACAGTCTGCCCTTTCTGAAAGTATCTCCAGACTTTCTCCATGACACTTTCACAACTTGCACAGCAGTTAACAAGCTGTTTACTTGTACATAGTTCCCTTATTCTTCTCTATTCTTTCATAGTTAAATTTCAGCCAGGCCCAGCCCATATTACCTGACACAATCTAGCCCTTACTCTATAAACAATCCTGTAACTCTTTCTATATATTAACTTTATATAATCATCACGTTTCAGTCATCCCCACGGCTTATGCGACTCAGGAGATTTCCAGCCATCCTGTTGATATTTCTAATGTGCTTAGAACCATTGTTTCTTGGAGGCAGACTTGGGGAATGGGTTAATATAATCAACCTGCCAACAAGCTTCACCGAGCTTGTGTCTTGGAATTGTCAGCAGCAACAAATGCAATTCAGGGACCCTGAAAGCAAAGGCAATGTTTGGTCTAATCTTATTACTGAACTAAATACAAGGTGCAGAGTGCTGAAGTCACCACAGCATCTCTAGATTGTGCATCCCTGGTTCTCAGAGGAAGCTCAAGGCTCGAGACAGAGAATCACACGCTACAGAAAATTGGCTTGTACATGGTCATCCCTTGCAACATATGAACATTTTTTTTTCAATGGGACTTCTATTTGCTTCATTTCAGATCAACAGCTTTGTTCAGCTGCTGCGATTTCCTTCCTTACTTTCTTATTACATTCTTACTGGGGACTCCATAAATAAGTAATAAAAGAAAGCAATATGCAGTATTTTATGTGGGATCATTGCAGATCATTAAAAAAGAAAAAATGTATGAAAACCAGTTGAATCTCCTTTTTATTTCCTTCACCCCTTGCTCAGACCAGGACTGCAGACAGTTCTGTTTCATCTGTTTTGTTTTACCCCCTCTACAGGGATAGTAGAGTAGTGCGTGGGGTGAAGTCTTCAATTTTTTTATTTAAACTTCTGTTAAGACCTTGCTTGTTCTGCTCAGGCACCACTTAAGGTACGACCCGAGGAGAGCGTGAATGACTCACCGCAGCAGAGGACCGAGTCCACCAGAGTACAGCTTAGCAGTGCAGCAGTGTCAAAATGGAATCAGAGCCTGGATAAAAGATGCAATTTGTAGACTCCACCAACATTGCCACACGATGTTTGTGTTGCCAGCTTGAGCCATGACATCAAGATAAAGTGCAAAACCCAATGGGACGGTGAGGAGAAGCACACAAAGGTGTCATCCTCCAAGCAGTAACCATTTTCCTCAGAGTATAGATTGAGGCCATGTTCTTTGAGAAGCTGAAAATGTCTGTCTTGTACCTTTGCACTTAAGACAGCCCTGAGATTTGCAGCCTGTCTCTGAAGATTTAATTTCAAAGTACGAGAATAATCTGTTATCAAGTACAGAAACCATGGTGACGACTGCACTTCCACAAACCTAAATGATTTTTCCAATTATGGAAGGAGCTGTGAAATGCAATCTTGGCCACTAAAGCACTCCTACACATCATACAGATGTTCACAGCTTTTAACATGCTGTGAAATACTCATCAAAATAGAAGCCTAATTAACACCTCTTATAAACTCTGCAAAAAGTGACTCACCGGTGTTATGCTGTGAGCAGCACTAACTGGATTCCTTGGACACCACCAGCAATATCATTCACACGTGCACCCATGTCAGCCCTTGTAAAGGTGCACATTATCAAGAGAATTAGTCAGGGTAGAACTGTGACGTATGATTTTCCAGACTCCAAACTACAACCTAATGATTACTTTCATAACACAGTTAAGACACATAAACACAAGTTGTTCTAGAAGGCTGCTTCAATTATTAGCTGTTCATGACAATCTGAGTACACAAGGACAATCAGAGGAAGAAAAGGGAGAGGTTTAAATTTTTTTTAAAATAAACTTTTAATGTGCTATATAGGCATGATCACTACAAGATCTTCCACCTATATGCAATACTACACACTGTTAACACACTGCATTTTCACTGTACATTAAAAAATCTGGGAAGAATATTCCTTCACTGGAAAAATATCATACAATCACTTAAATAAACAAAGACAACATTACAGTGCAAAAAAAATTCCTGGTTTTATTTATTCTGCAATTACCGAGTACTTTCTAAAAGTCTTTTAGAAAAATAATAAAAAAAACCTTCCCATGGACAACCAATATGTTCTGAGATGATTTCCTCTTGCTGAACCAAGAACCTCGATCTGATCCTTGAAGCTGTAATAAGCTGTATACTCATTTGTATGATGCATATTCACATGATCTGTATGAAAGAATGGATCCCAACCCAAAATTTGCAGACAGCAAAAAAATGGCACTTGCTGGCTTCATCTGACTTTTGATCAGACCCATGACAAGAAAGGTCTGGTACAACAGTTATCCCCATGAATTAAAGACAAAGTGCTTAAGGAAGCCAGACAAGGCCTTGGTTAAAGATGCTATTGGTTTCTACTGGTAATTGCTGTTAGACAGAGTAGGGGCACACTTTTTTTTCCTTTAAAACAGACCATGGGACAAAAACCATGCCAGATTCAACAGGCAAAATAAGAAATATGACATATTTCTGTCCCAAAGCGCATGATAGTGTTGCTCGAGCCCACAAAGCCCAAGACTCAGACAGAGCAGATGTCACCTGCTTCCTAATCTGTGTGAGCTCTGCCACCTTCATAAACTCCTACTCTGGTGAGAGAATATACTAACTTAAAAGTGCCTGTATGCTCTTGTCAGTTGGATGATGTTAAGAGAATAAAGAGTTATGGAAAGACTTCAGGGAAATAAAAAAAGCAGGTAGGTGAGTACATGAAAAAGGGGATGTTTGTTTTCACTTGGAGAGGAATGTTGTCTCTTTGTCCTCCATTGTGCCACCCTCCTTGGAAAACTGGAAAACCTATTTCAAAGCAGCTTCCGATTCTGGGTGAGACAGACGGTTTGACCCACTACCATTGCTGCACAGAATGACACTGGACTCTTCACATACATATCATCCACTTCTGTTCAATCTGCATTGGATGTCATATAAAGAATAACGCAGGCTTGAAAGGAAACAGAATATTTAGCACCAGTGACAGTATATGGGTCATCCTTGAGGTTCTTACCAGATTAGACAATACTATGAAACACTACTTTTACAGGCAGTAAGTGGTTATTTCATTACAATTTTCAGATTTGCACTTCTTCCTAAGCACACATAAAAAAATAGTAGTAGCTAAGAAAGCTGAATTAAATAGCACACAATTTCACAGTCCTATTGCTGTCTGTAAAATACATAACCTGCATATAACCAGTTTGCTACTATACCAGCTGATGGTTTAATGCACAACATTCTAGACGTATGTGGGAGATGGCACAACATGAGGACTATAAGGCTATAGATTCCCCAGTTCCAGCTTGTGTACAATTATAATTTTTCACTTTTCTCACTGAATGAGCACACAGAGCATGTAGAAAAAATGTCCCAAGTGGATGGGCACTGAGTTAGCAGGACTAAGATACAGAGCAGCTTCTACAGTGCTTCTGGCTGACAGTGACTGAAACACAGCAGGAGGCAGGCTTCCGCTTGTGGTGAAAAAGAACACTGGCCAGAAGGTATGTGCCAGTGGGGCTGTGCCTTAAGAATGCCTTGGTAGACCACAAAAACAAATTCTGCTCTGCTACATACTGCAGTTCTCACAGCTGCAAAAGCCATCTTGTGGAAAGGCAGTGTGACACACGTGTTAGCCTGCTACATCAGTAGGACAGCTGTTTGATCCAGATGAACGAGCAAGTGAAGATTTTGCCTACTAAAGCTTTATAAAAGCCTTTGACCACCCTCATGCATAAATACTAACCCACATATCAAAATGACTTATCCTAACTACTTAAAACATTATGGTGTAACTGCCCCAAACAGAATTAGCTGCCTGTACCTACAAATGAAACTTGCAAATGAAGACAGTAAACATTAAGAGATTATTGTACCAAAAAGGATAAAAATATATAACAAACTACTGTTTAATTACATCCCCTATTCATAAGTAATTGACCATGATTTGCTCTCACAAAATTATTTTAAGATTGTGTGTCTAAGAGAAGTTCAATATTTGACTACCCCAAGAAACCGCATTAAAATAATCCCAAACCCATCAAGCTATGCGACCAGAGCCAGAGACTCGCCTGCTAAGCAGCTCCTTCTCAGGTCCATCAAGAACACCCTAGGGTCCCTCAGAGTAAGGTTACTCTTTCTCACGGAGAAGTTTCTCAGGGTAGCAAGAGAATAAAAGTTGTTTTTTTACTGCTGAGAAGAACTTGTTGATTCTTCTCAAAACAGGAAGGAAGAACTTTTGTTGGGAAGCACTTTCATTCACATAGAAGGTCTGGGAAGGTTATCTACTCTTCTTGCACTAAAATAAGTGTTCTTTCTCTTACGCAGCATTACAGCTCTAGAGGTATGCTGCAGCACAATTGTATCACACACACAGTCCTGTAGACAACCCTGCAGAGAGCCCACATTCACAAGACTAAAGGCTGCCTCTCTCCATTATAGACTCAAGCTCTGAATTCTGGCAATGAATTCTGTGCAACCCATCTTATCTCTCACCTCCCATCCACAGGAAGGGGTGAGACTAGGTTATTAAAGAGTCCGTACAGCCACAGGGTAGAGCAAGGACAAGTGTTCTGCTCCTTTGATAGGCAGCTTTTTTGTGGTGTAGTAGTGGATGACTTCAGGAACACTGTCGAAGGGAGGGCTGTTCTGACCCAGGATGTATTTCTCTTTGGTTTTCGTCAGCTTCATATGCATAAAACCTTGACTGCTCCTGCAAGGAAAGCAAAGTGTAAGTTCATGCTTGTGCATAGGGAAGAGGGGCGCAGCACCATGACAGGCTCTCCTTATGGAGGGGAAAGTAGGAGAACAAAATGCCAGTAGTTACTGGGTGGCAGGCCAAGATGGTGGCCAGACTGACAGTTTCCAACTGCTAGTCGAAAACCCCCACGGACAGTTCACCACAAAGGCAGCCTAAGGTAATATTTTATGTTCAGCACCTGTGCTGCCTTGATCCACATGCAAGGCTCTCACACAGAAAGAGATCCAGAGGTGTGCCAGAAGACAATCCATTTCCTCCCCACGGCCCCTCTCTCCAGCCCCTTCAACATTTTCCTATGAACACTTACTTTTCACTACAGCCAGTTATTACTTCTGGACCCAAAGATATCCGTGGCGCTGGCCTGTCAGAGGCCTGAGGGTCCCTTCATAGGCACAAGCAGGCCATGAACCTTGCTCAGCTAGGCAAGACCTGTCCTGTTCTATGCTGTGGATGCCTCAGGGCAGACCTTACCCATTCCACCCTGGCAGTAACTGTCCAGAACACATCTCTGTGTGTAATCTGGAGGTTTCAGGTGGGAAAACCACTCCAGGTGAGCATGTTCCCAAGGTTCATGGCATACTACTGCGCTACACTGAGCACTATACTGAGCAAGGGCTGCTGTCCTGTGGTCTTTCTGCAGGCAGAAACCACAGTGTGACTTCCACAGCAGAAGCGTTCAATTCCGAGGTGACCGGTCTGCCTGCACGATGCACTGCCTCTTTGAGGGAAGACTCATGATTAAGCAGGCAGGAGAAGAGTGTCATGGAACTGCCCTGCCTGCTCTCAGCAAAGCAACCCATTCAACATAATGCCACTCTGATGGGTAGCACCCATGTTGCCATATAGCACCTGGGGTAAAGCCAGCCTCAGCTCTTCCCAGAAGTGACCCTTCAGTGTCTGCTGTCTTAACATAACACATCAGCTACTTTAAGAGTGTAGAGTTCAGCCAGGGCAACACAAATGCAAAGAATAGCTCCTACACATCACGATGTTAAATGAGGCTCAGAAGGTTTTTACAGCTTGTTTGATGTCTCAATCCCTAACCTTCTGGCTCCAAGCCATTGTTTCTTCTAGGTGTGCCTAGGAACAGAGACAGTAGTGTTAAAACTGGAGTTGGTCTGTGTCAGCAAAGAAGCCGAATTCAAGATGACACAGAAAGCTGCAGCAGGAAAACAAATTATGTTAAAACCAGCTTCTCTAAAATCTGCCACATTCTAGTTAGCAGGTGCAGCGCTCCCTTCGTAAGTGCCTGTATCATAACCAAGCCCATTTCTTTCAGATGTATTCAACAATTCTCTGAAGAAGAGAACTTTTCTGGTGGGCAGAAACCACTGCAGGCACCGTAATTATGGCTTTACATGCTTAAAATCTTGCTTTAAATATCAATTTCTTAGTGGGAAAATATATTTTTCAAGTCATAATTGATCTCTAAATTATTTCCCTTAAATAAGAGCAACATCTTTAAACACTTATTATGAGGACAGATGTACTGCTGTCTTTCTTCAGTTCGCTATGAATCAGCTTTGCAACATGACTCAAAAGTGTGCAGATAAATTAATGGAATCACAGGCGCATGCTAATTTCAGAAGTATAGCAAAGACTGGAGAACAATCTTTTAAGTGCACTTTAGTGCAGAAAAGGAAAAGACACAAGCCTTTTTTAGAACAGGAAGACAATGCACATAGTATAAACAAATTGCTACAAGCCATGTATTCATGACAGAGCGCTGTTGCTTCCCCAAGAAGGACCTATGTATATATTCAGGTTTGAGTAGCACATAGTCATTGAGCTTACACAAAAAGAATCTCTGCTATATATCCTGACAGGTGAGCCTTCTGGAAGGCCACACGGTTTGTGAGGGTGAGTGAAAAAGAATGTGAGCTAAAAGTTATGAATAGCAGGCTAATGGAATGTAGACAAGGCAAACCTACAGCTTCTGCCCTTGGGATGGAAAAAACCCAAGCAGCAGCGCAAGCTGGGGCACAATGGGCTGGAAAAGGAACTATGGTAGGGAGGACACATGGTGGGAAGGAGAATGATTCAGTGGTCTGCCCATGAAGACCCACTGCAGCCTTGAGTTCCACAGCAAAGTGCAGCCAGCTGCTGGAAGACAGTGAACTACTTCTTCTACAGAGCACTCGTGAGGCTGCATCCATAACTGGTGAGAGGGGTGTCCTATAATAAAAGAGATGTCAATACTGGAGCATATCCAGAGCAGGACCACTAAACGGAGTCTGGGGATGGGAATACATGATGTATGAGGATAGGCTTGAGGGAATTGTGTCTGCTGACCCCGAGATTAGCTCAGTTGGTTGGAGCACGGTGCTAATGATACCAAGGATGTGGGTTCAATCCCTGTATGGGCCATTCACTTAAGAGTTGGAATCAATGATCCTTCTAGGTCCCTTCCAACTCAGATTATTCTGTGATTCTGTTTAGTCTCCAGGAGAAGAAAAGGTGAGATGGAGGGTATTGGGTTGCAATCACCCACTGCCTAAAAGGGAGAGTTACAGAGAAAACAGAAGTTTCTCAGTCAAAAAGCACAAGCTGCAAGGGAGTTCCCACTGGACACAGCGACTTCTTCCTCATAAGAGTGATAGAGCCTGGAGACAATGATCAGGCAGGTCAGAAGGGTTTCATCCTCACAAGTTTTCCAAAGCACTCAGCAACCCGATAAGCATGTACTGCTTGGAGCAGGGGATTGGACTGGACACCTGCACAAGTCCATTCACAACCAGATCTCTCTAGGCAACTGGAAGGTATGTGAAACTGACTTCAAAGCTTTGCAGTGTCTCACATGCAAATTTTCTGTTCTGTACACACAACACTGTCATTCTACACCTGACAGGCACTGTCTCCACGATAAAATAAACAATGTCTCTTCCCCTACAAACAAGGTGTAGAAGTGTTCCTTTGCACCCAATCTGTGAAGGTCACTACCGAGCTCAGGCTCCATTCTCCATAACCAGCTCCCATCTGCTGCTTTGAAAGTAGTGAGAATGCTTAGCTTGTTGGATTTTCTGTAGAAGTGACAAAATCCATGCTTTCTGCTAACAGCCAGGACCCATTATGGTTTAGGCTAACAGCAGACTAGTAATACACTTTTAAATATTTTTATTCAATTCGTAATTTTGAGACACATCAAAAATCCCATGGCCTCTTTGTAAATTATACTGACAGGAAGAAACTTGTAAGTTTTATAATATTAGAAGAGTTACTTCCAAGAACAAAAATCAACAGAAAGGTGCAAGTCCAGCATCTATCCAGAACCCAGAACCACCCAAAGTTTATGTCCTCAGCTTTGGAAATCAGGACCACTTCTACAGAGTGTAATGACAAAAAAACATAGCTTGCAGTTTCCTTTGCTATTCAGGGAAACCACATGCCTGTTTATGAGTCCACAGGATCAGGATGTCAATAGGCACCACCCTCTCTGAATTCAGCTCTGTACTTCCAGTGGCTACAACTGTGCAGGAACTACCTGACAGAACAGAAAGCAATGCCTGTTGCTGTTTTTACTCACAGACGGCACATTTAGTTAACTTGTGAGATAATCCTTATCTAAAATTAAGAATAGTCACATTTCCCAAAATTGAAATGTGAGTCAGGAAATGAAGTGGTGTGGGCACGGTGCACACTGCTGCTAGAGCCTTGGGAAGGGGAAATTCTGACTGGAAGGATTAGCTAGTAGAGTCCAGTTGGTGCCTGGTCTTCACTGAGCAAGACTGAAACATGACAACCGTATCCTGAGATCCTGTTCTATTGTTACGTCAGGAAGGCACCTCTGTGAGGCTGATGTGCACTGAAGTAATTGCTGAACACCTAAAACATTTATAAATGAGAAATGGCTCTTGCTCTTTTATTTGCACATCTACTTCTACCTTTTTCACCAGTCTGCTTGTGAGTAAAGAACAGGTCTCAGACAAAGAATCTGAAACTAGGTATTTCAATAGCAGCCAGGAATTTCTGGTCACAGCACAGTCACCACGAATATAGGTCTCAAATTTTTACCCAGCCTTCTGCAATTATAATTGGGTTTAAGGAGAGAGTGGGTGGGTATGAGTGAGCCAAATATCTACAAGCCTGAAGGAATATAGAGAAGAGGAAACACAGGAAACAATCCGGGGCTGACGGAGGAGATTCCAGAGAATGTACAGCTGCCCCTCATGCCTTTGGGATCATTTTGTTCTGGGAAGGTAGATCATATTTTTTCCTTGTTCTGCTGTGGAGAATTTAAACAATGCTGACGAGGCTTAGCTCCTTAGATCACAATCCACAGCAAGATGCTTTTAGCTTCAAACACTTGTCACCAGCAATAACAATTCCTTGTTTCTAACTGAGATGAGCCACATAAATGTGTACTTCAGTAAGACCTTCTCTGATGCTCCCAGAGATAGCTAATCCACATGCAATTAAATTTCACTGGGTAAATTACACCATCTCAAAGTGATAGACATTGACATGAGCAACTTAAACTACCTCAATGACTGTTTTATACACAGATGCATTTTAATTTAGCAATGAAGCTATTTTCAAACTAATTTCATTATATTTGGAATGATAATTTTTGGAATTTGAATCAGACAAATATCTCACACAAATTCCCCATGCAAGTTAAGTCTGTCTGGTCCTCTCAATGTCCACAGAACACAAAAACTTTTCCTGCTATTGAAAAAATGGTCTTCAGAGGTGTCGCCATTGTGCAATATTCAGTTCTATTAAATGAAAATGAGCAAATTCTACCATCTTTTCATTTTTCAAATACAGATAATATTTGAGTAGATTCTCATTGCTGTGTTTTGGGAAGCAATCTTTTGTTACTAGAGAAAAGGAAACTCAAGAACTAGAGTGAAGTGGCTTGGCTTTGGTTTTTGCTTTCTGTTTTGTTTTTAGAAAAAGCTTGTCACATGAAACAGAAGAATAGATTTTAAATCACTTTTACTTAATCTCAGTACTAAATCAGGGTGTGATTCTTACTTTTCCTCTGAAGCAGAAATGAAACATTTAACTGAAAAAGAAATGCTGACTCGCACATGGTATTCAAGGGCCCTGAGAAGCACAAACACACCTAATAGACAACGGTGAACATTGTAGTTCTGTGCAAAGAGACTACAAAAGGATACTAAAGGCATGAACTCAGCTGTCCAAAACAGCAAAACATAATTTTAATTGTCACCTTTTCCTCCGGAAGTTGTGCTCTGGTTGAGTAACAAAAATCACTGGGCTGATGCAAGAATTAAGTGAAATACTTTTCAAAAAAGGTCATATTCCAAGACTTTGAATTTAAGAAAAAATTTAAGCCTGAGGGAAAATTTATTACAAAGCTTGAGCCATTAATGCTTCAATGATTGAAAATATCTAGAGGACACCTATATCAGAGAATACACAGATCAAATTACAAAAGAGACAACAGGAACTGAACCACAATTCTAAAGCAGATGTTCATCTCAAGGCAAATCCCTGCATTACAGAGAGATCCCAAAAATAATAGCAAAGGAATAATGATTTAAAATACACTCCTACAAAATATTTTTCTTCTCGAGGCCTAGAATGGAATTTTAAACTTATAAAAAAAGAGGATCAGCTTTGGTGCTATTTATAAAACTGTTTGTTACCACCAGGCCTGTATCCCAAACCTACTTGGAAGGTTAGGTTCCACATCAGACCCTATCCTGCACAAAGGAAAGAAAGGGAACGTTTCTCTTTGCACCTGTGCAGCCTATACCAAGGTCAAGGGCCTTCTTTTTCTCCTGCACAGAAACCTTGACAATCTTCCTTAGCTAGAAAATGAAGTGAACTTATGATCCTGTCATGGGCAGGAGAGTTGGGCTAGATGATCTTTGATCATCCCTTCCAACCCCAGCTGTTCTTCCAATCTGTTTTATGGTTATGTTGAAGACAATGTCTTTAATGTACCTTGCTCAGCCTAAGCTGGGTAAGGCAAACTCAGAGCAGCGCTAAGACTGGAACACTGCTTATTTCCTAATTCTGTAGATTTTTCATCCTTAGTCCTGGGCTTTATACTTTGAAGAACTGTAGCAATGCTGTACGGTTTTACTGCAGTAAAGCACACAAAACAAAAGGAATAAAATTCCCAAACAATACAGTTCCTCATTCAGCCTAAAGCAGAAGCAGCAGGAACACTTCAAATTAGAACCAGAAAAAAAATTAATCCAAGTTTATTTAGTTAAGTGGACACCGAATGAAGACTAAAAATCTCTTAACATCCCCAGATAGGAAGGTACTAATTCAGTGACTGTAACTATACATCATGCAGTCTGACAGTCGAAAACTCTCCTTCGGAGCTAAACCAGTGCAGCAACAAGCTGGATAATTTTCTCGTACGGCACCAGAGAAGTTAGGGCTTATAAATACATTTACTATGGTCTACTGACAAGTACTTACTTCAGTGAAAGAGAATAGTCATGCTTGCTTGTTTGACTATTCCTTACAAGGTAGCTACACTCCTTACATAAACGTAACAGGTTTTCTGCATCTGTCCGACTGATTGCTCCATGATACCATCTAGAAAAAAGCAAAGAGGTTAATACACACACAAATATTCCCACTCATGCTGCTTTCACTACTTAATTTTTTAAGGTATGAATTGTTACCAATAGCACGTGGATATATTTAAAATCTAATACATTATGGATAAAAAGCAC
This sequence comes from Cnemophilus loriae, assembly GCA_013397755.1. Classification (NCBI taxonomy): domain Eukaryota; kingdom Metazoa; phylum Chordata; class Aves; order Passeriformes; family Corvidae; genus Cnemophilus; species Cnemophilus loriae. The sequence continues at coordinate 160,488 of VZTF01000255.1, forward strand.
TAGATGAAGTTATTACAAATTGTGGAGGCTTGTGATTCCTGTCAGCCGAGAGGAAAAACTCAGATCAGGAAACCATGCAATAAGATTGGTGTACATGTTTATGTAAGAAATTCCCATCTAGAGCAACACATTATAATCTGTGTTGCAAACAGTAGATCCATGATATACACAATTGCTCTATTGCATCCATGGATACATCAGTTTTTAAACTAATATCCAAAATAAAAAGACAGCAAAAGCAACGAAATAGAAGATCACACATGGAGAATATGAACAGTTAACAGTGGAAAAGATTTGCTAAAATAAATCTTTGAAAAAGGAGAAGAGTGATAGAGTGTGAAGATCTATCAAAAAGACACATTCTAAACAAAGCTGCGGCAGGCAACTCTGAGAGCTTTATATAAATCTCTGGTGGATCTGTGAAGTGGGTGTGAACAACTCCCGGAAAAAAGGAAACTGGGAGAGGCGAGGTGGGTCCTTCACTGAACTAGCCACTGCAAACAAAGAAGCTTCTCAGCACATGCTGCTCTGTATCAGCTTTCACAATCTCAGACTCCATGAGTAAGGGCTCTGACCCTTCCCCTAAGTTTCCAGCGCAATGTAATGTGCCTGGCCCTGTACTGTGTCAAACATGTCTCGGAGGAAGATCGCTCCCTCCCTGCAATTGCCAGGTGCACTTTGGAACACTGTGTGACACTACCACGTCTGCCTAAGCAAGACAATGAACACATCAGAAGTGCTCTCTGTCTGTTCTTACCAGGAACTGTTGCTTGCTTTGTGTAAGAGTTTTACTCCATTTGTTTCTACTCTAAGAAAGAAGCTCCAGCTAAAAGATTAATGAATAAAGATCAGATAAATCTCTTTGACAGAAATCATGTTCTTAACTACCTTGTGCTGGTGTCTCCACTGTCATATCTGATGAATGTGCTAAGAAAAAAAAAATATGTTGGTGCCCAAATTAAAAATTCATTGTGTGCTTGATTAGAACCAAAGTCTGCATTAAAGGGAACTAAAAAGAGGCTACACTTTATATAGTCAAGACAGACTAGAAAATGATGCCCTTCACGGCTTCATCACTTCACAAATAAGATGCAGACACAGCTGCAAATGATTTCAGGTAGTGTCCTCCTCATCTCACATTAGAAATTTACTGGTGAAGGATATTTCTCAACAAGCAATTTAAAGACTAGATTGCCTTCTGAGTGTGAGGGAATAATATTAACACAAGTGTGAATCAGAAAATGGATTTGGGAGACTTTAAAAACTATTCCTATTAGCTAAAATGATCTTTATTTTCTTTTCTCCCCAAAGGGCCAAATAAAACAAAAGTGAAACACTACCTTACTAAAATAAGGAAGATATCCTAGACTCTGATATTCAGAGAGAAATGGAAAAAGAACACAGGGCTGCTTTGAGGAAGAAAAACCTGCTTTTAAGAGTTGAAAGTAAAACAATTGATGAGAGAACATCTGATTCAGATGTGACGTCTGGAAGCTGCTTTGGCTACACCTGACAGTAAACAGCAGTATCCAGAAGTGTAATTGTGTGTGAGTCATATGCCCATGTAAATGGGACACTCTGATTGCTCCTGTTCCAGCTACCTAGTGCGATAAGCACAGTGCGATAATCAGCTTTATGTTCCTGAGTGATTTACTGTTCAACTGTATTGGGTCTGTTTGTCCTGGGTGTGCTTATTTTCCTAAATGTCAGCATACAGGCATTTGTGAAGAAAGGTCAAAGATTCAAACATCAGTGATGTGGTCTTAAACAAGTGCAATGACAGCTTATGAAAGACACCAGTGCAAAAGCATGGAATAACCGGAATGTCTTCGAAGATATCCTGGAAAACACAGGCACACAATGCAAACCTGAAAGCAAAATTCTGACATAATCACACACTTTGACCCTTATCAGGACCTCCTTCCAAGTCTGTAAGTACCCTGATTGTGGTTTACAGAATGCTCTTCCTGATGCCCCTTACTTTGTCAATGGTCAGGTTTCAGCCACTAAGGGGCCACAGCTCCACTGAAGACAGGAGAGCAGCATCAAGTATACAGTAAGTATAATAAGTTATTACAGCTTATGTAATGCACAACTCTACTCTGCTTCTGAGTTAGAGCAAAACAGGAAACCACCAGATCTTGATTATAAGGCTGGGAGGGATTCACTTTCAATAAGACAATGGAAACAGCAGAACACACTTTTTCTTTACACTGTTATTGAGGAAATAGAATGAATTACTTTGATTCCCCTGGGTCCGTGAGTTACTAAGTTCATAGTTACAGATTCCTCAGTCACAAGTAACTAAAAATATTTTCTTGATATACTAACACATCTTGGTATTTCTGCCTGTTTGGGGAATATCCTAACCCACCTATCCACTTGCCAATTTGTGTGTTTCATTTCCTTTAGATCTTGTATTCCTTTCTGCAAAAACAGACTCCACTTTTGCACAAAAAGAAGAAAGTGTTTGGCATGTGCTGTGGAGATGTCTCATACTACTAAAAATTGAGTAATTCGAATTATTATGAATAATCTATGGTACAATAAACGTACACTTTTCCACTTTCTGACACATCATTGTTGACTGTGCATTCATTTTAGGTTTGGTCCATCATACTGAAGAATCAAAAATAACTTCATGTCACTGGCATTAGAATAGTTAAGAAGGAAAAACTAAATCTGCAGTTTTCAGTTGTTACATGTAACTGCAGTTACACTAAAAGACAGAATGACACAACAACATATTTATGAGTAAAAAATTAGGTAACAGAAATTTACCTTTCTGCAGTTATTTTAAATGCATTTGGGGCTGGGTGAGCGACTTTGGTGAGCTGGAGCTACCCAAATTGGAGGACCAAATTTAAAGTTAAATTTACAGCCTTTTAATCATCTACCTAACAATATTAGTGACTGATTTCACAGTAATGGTTACTACTTCCTCTACTGGAGATAAGCATACAATCTGTCAATGGGCAGATGGTTCAAAGGCTGAGGTTAATTAGATGGAACATGACAACATACAGATGATATTATTATCTGTTTCAAACTTAAGCTTCCAAATACTGCCTGAAAAAAAGAATGTCAAAGGAAAAGCAATTTCTGGAACTACCTCCTCTCAAACAACAGGGGAGAATTCCCTCCTACTGAGGATTTGAAGTGTAAAAGGGTTGTTAATCCTTTTAACACCACTAGCATTAAGGAACACAGTGTTCTCACAAAATGCACACTCACATCCATGCTAAATTATGCCCTCCCTCTCCAGTGCAAATAAATTCTGCCTCTAACCCAGAATGACAGTATCTCGAGTGGACTGCCTCCAGGGACTCAAGACATAGCTTCTTCACTTTACTGCATGAATCCAGTGGCTTCTCAGTGCCCAGAAATATCAGTCTAACCTTTGTAAATTGCTCCACATGAGGATTTTTCTCCATGTAGCAGGAATTCTGGCCACTTCTCTGAGGCTGCACCTTTAGTATGATACAGGACAGTGGGTTATTCCATCACACAAGCCAGTCTGTCCAAATTGTTCAAGGAAGGGCCCCTGAGGTAGGACACAGGCCACTCTTGTGGATACCAAACATTCACTACACGGAATTCACCCAGAACCTGAATTTGGAGCTGATAGAAGTGCATCTAAATACCACTCTCAAGTTTGACACCACAAGGGTAGAAACAACAATCTCTTTTCTGATAACTGTTTAAGTGGTCTTATCATTCTCTCCCTGGAGGAGACTCACAGGCAGATGCAAGGCAAATCTGATGTATTAGAAACACACTTTGCAGCCACAAATATATGGAATTCATGCACCTTTTAAGCAGAATTTGGTTATATGTGATATACAACCTTTTTTTCCCTAATGCAGTATAAACAACAAGGTTGCAAATGGAATAACTGCACGTACTTGACAGATAAAATTCACTGTTCCTGAGGTAAGCTTCCTGTTTAACACTGCTTTGTTCCCCCACAAAAGTTACTTACACTTTTCAAGATTAATAAGAGTAGGTCTCTGGGGCTTTGGGGTACTGAGGAGGGAAGCTGGACAGCAGGATCTGGGCACTTGCTGCTCCTGTAAGCGGGGAGGCAAAGAGCTAGAGAGCAATTACTGTGCTTACTTACATCTGCTTTTCCAGTTGAATAGTTGGATCTATTCTCTCTCCCAGGATCCCACAGAATTCTGGACTGCCATGTTTGATGGGTTTAAAGCCTCCTCCAGGTGCTCTTAATTGCCTGTGCTGGTCATTTGAGGGAGAAGGAGATGCTTGCCGTTTCCCACTTCCATTAAACTGGGCTGCAAGATACACAATAATTACCTCTCCAGGCAAGGTTAGCAAGGACCAAAAGAGTTGCAGCACTTAGAGAGGTTTTCACAGAGAATAAACATATACCCACTAGCATTAAGATGCTTTATCTGCAAAGTTCTATGTATCAGATAAAGTGTTTCTTACCATGCAAAGAACAGTACTAAAACTCTCTTGCTTTTCCAGTAACAAAATTCACACTCTTCTAAACCTTGTTACAATAACTAGTGCTTATCTTGACATTTGATACTTGACATTTTATACTTGATGCTTTGATCCTCCAGAGATGATGCTCTTAAACAAGTAACAGTAACAAGCCTTCAGTCACCTGCCATAATTCCAAAAGCAAGTAAGTGAGAACGTCAGTTTGCCTCAGGTTATGTGGTATCATCCTAACAGTGATCTGGGGTCAAATCAGGCAGCTAACACCCATCTATCCATATCAGAAATACTGTCAAGCAGCAAAGAATTAACAGTGCATCCATTTACACGCTGCTGGCACAAAGCTTTTGCCTTTAAAGTCTAGGAAACACAGACAAAAAAAGAAAAATAGCTTTTCATCATTTCTCTCACTAACTACATTATTCCAAGAAAAGCTATACAACTTATTTTGCAAAGCTGTAACTTATTAGGGCACTGCAACAGCTGTAGCTAAGCACATACTAATGATGTCAGCATCCTCCTTCTACACTTACAGATTCCACATATCTGCAATTTAAAAAAAAAATTAAAAGACAGAATGTTGAGAGGAACAGTGAAAGAATCTACCCACAACATATTCCTGACTCTCATTGCCTTCTATGGTTTGTTGCTTCATCAAAAACTAACACTCCCAGCTGCAGATGATTGTATTTTAAGGTCATCTAGTGAGGACCAGGCGGAGAACCTTCACTGTGTCAGGAGGTAAAAATCACACTGCTCACAAGCACAAACATCTCAATCAGCCCCTATGTGAGTTGCAACAGCAATAGTGGGGAAAAATGTTACAAGGAAAACCGAAGGGACTTCCTACAAAACTTACAGGCCTCATGCATTTAGAAGTGAACTCACTGTAACACAGTCAAATAGGCACGTGGGTGGTAGTATTTAGTGTTTTAAAGCAGTCTTTTAAAGCAGACAGCTGCAATGTTCAAGTTCAGAAAGATAACGCACAGAGACATGTTGGATGAGGAAAGTGTTTCTAAGAATTTATTTATGCTTTTGTCATGAGGCTTAGGACACTTCCAAATCCCCCCTCTACTCAGAGAAAGCCAGCACAATTTTTTTTAATTCCAAAATTTGGGCAAACATATTCAATCATATTCTTAAGTATGCATGGCAGAAATATGCTGATTCTTTCTTAGTATAAATTCAAATTTAACCTCATTACTGGATAATGAAAGCTGATTAGCATAACAAGGAGAAACATTGCATGTGTATACTTGCCCATGACATACATGAGTATTATTATTTTAACTGTAAAAAAACCACCCAGATGTAACTTGGGTACTCTCTGAAAACCAGAGAGCTTAATGTCACCTTCTGAACAATGAACATTTTTCAGACACCAAAAAACTGAGTTCACAAAACAAACTCACTGTAAACAACTATATCTTTACAACACAGAATCATAAAATGGCTTGAGTTGGAAGTGAAATTAATTATTATCTAGTTGCAACTCCCTAACAGCAGGGAGATGCCACCACAGGCAGTGATTTCATCTGCTAGACCACATTGTTCAGAACCCCATCCAACCTGGTTTTGAACAGTTTCAGGGAAGGGCCATCCACAATGTTACAAAGGGCAACCTTTCCAGTGCTTCACCACCTTTGATTAAACAATTTCTTCCTAACATCTAATCTAGAGCTCTCATCTTTTAGTTTAAAAATATTCCCTCTTTTGTTATCTCTATATGCCTGGGTAAAAAGTCACTAACATGATGGTTAGACGTAGGAACTGTTCTCTAAAAACAGGACAAAGTTAAATTTCAGATGCTTTTGAATGTTGGGGGTTTTTCCGTGTTTGAAAAACTCAGACGTGTCTCTGGACTTCTGGCCTTTTCTTTTTTTTTTTTTTTTTTTTTTTTTTTATTA
>VZTF01000255.1:166867-209759 GCA_013397755.1 Cnemophilus loriae
TCTTTTTTTTTTTTTTTTTTTCCTTTCTTTGCGAATTAATTTGTCAGGAAGAAGCAGTCTTGAAGGGATATCCAGGCAGATTAAAGTGACAAGTGTAATACCCAGTCAGGTACCCGCCCACCCAATGTCGTAATCAGGTTTGAGTTTTGGCTGCCATGAATCCTCTCTTAAACAAGGCTAAAGTATGCTCAGCCATTGCAGTTATGGAACTGACTGCAATACCTGACACTTCCACACTCTCCATGTGTCCTCTCTTCCATTGCCCTGTAATTCCTGACATACCCCTGTGACAGTGGCATGCCAGAACTCCCTTGCTTTAAGTCCGTCAGGGTCCTAGGCAACACCTTTCCGTGCAACAGCAGTAGAAGCCAGAAAAAGTCTGGCATTTGTAAGTCCTCCTTCCATGAGCCTATGATCAGTGCTGGAAACTACTACCAAATGGCCCTCTTGATCATTGAGACCCTTTTTATAACAGAGGGCTACATATTTTGTAAAGCAATACTAAGATGTGCTTTACAGACTTCACAGGCATTTCCTTTACCCAAAGGTTTTCTGTGCCCACAAGATAGTTTGAAGGGGACCGATTTCTCATAAACTCAGTGGAAGCCAGTGTCAGCGTGACATTCTTGAATGGGCCCTCTGATGCCCATGCTATCTTCCATCTATCCAGTGGGCTCTCCCTAGTGTTATCTCCTTTTCTAGCCAGCTTCTAACCTGGAAGCTACTTTGCTCCTGTTACTTTGCCAACCTTAACTCTTCTGGGCAAACCAGTCTGCCCAGCTCAGCAGGAGTTCTAACAAGACCTGCTCACTTCCCATAAAAACCATCAAAAACACATTTTAGCTTCAGCTGTACAGCCTCCAGTAAAACAAACCCAAATTTGTTTGTGAAAGAACTCCAGCTGCAGACAGTCAAAATGCTGCATTCCAGTTCTGCTACACAGAGACGCATCTTTTAGCGCAGCAAAATTGCTAGGCTACATATAGCTTGCTCCATCCACAGTGCCAGCATGACACCAGCCCCAGCCCCATGCTGAGGAGTCAGAGCACAGACACACTTCTCTCAGCTTCAGCACATTTCATAGTTTGTGCACACTTTCATTCTGACAAACCTCAAAGTCCAGGTTGTAGATAAACAGGTTTTAGCTATGCTTCAGCAACAGATCTTGAAATCATGGCAGAAGAACAATTTTTTTCCTCCAAAGACTTGCATGAGTAATTAGGTTCATGATAATTCTAGTGTTGCTTGCCATTTTGGTTTGTTTCTATGGTCTATCACCTGGCAAATCAAAAACATTTGCTGCATAATTCTCTGTGTCTGCAATTCACATCACAAATGCCTGTTCCCTTCAGATGAATTTCTCAAAATAGGAAAGTTTCAGCAGAGGTTCCCTCCAGGATCACCACAGTTCCATGTGATTGGGAGATGGTAATTGTGAGCCTGTAAAGTGTGACTTACCTATTGCTATAATTTTTAATACCAGTTAGACCAACACTGCACTTTTCAGAAAAATCCACCTCAGCTAAGAACTGGAAAAACTCCTTCCTGCACTTCGTACATCTCAGCAGAGGGTCAACACTCCTCCATTGCAAACCTTCCACCATTTCAAACTTCAAAGCCAGACCTCTTCTTTCCTTACTTTAAATATTTACAACCCCTAGGACCAAGATGAAGTCTAGAGACAACAGACGAAACAGCAGCTTGCAACTGTGCTTGCAGCCAATCCTTAGACATTTCTTTGTGACAAGTAACCTTGTACCTAAAACAAATTAATCTATAATGAATGGCAGATGTAATGAGAGAAATCTAATTAATCTCAAAATGCATTTACTCTTCTTATTTTAAATAAGAATTCTCCATGCTGAACCTGTAAGTAATCCAACCATATCATAATACCATTTAATTAAACCTCTCTTTAGTCTATTAGTTCTGTAAAGCAATACTTTGCTCTGTGTGCTTTAATAACGACATAGTACTTGAAAGAACATTTACACATAAGCCAATCATAAAATCTTGTATTGGACGGACCTTGTTAATTTGCAGGTCTATGTAAAAACTGAAAAGTAGATATAAAGAAAAAAATTGACAAAACTAAGTTTCCTGTTTTAAAAAACAACTCAAAAAAACACATATTTCAGAATTTACCTGATACAGACCAAAAAAGTGGGCATGAAGATGAACATAGAGCTTAAGACAAACTCCAAATGAATTAAAATTCATCAATTTCATATACTATTGGTCATATAATATGACCAATACATGAAGAATAATGTTTATGATTTACATATGCATACATATGACTCTTAAGACTTTTAAAACAAATAATGCAGTTTCTGTAGCTGGTGTATTGCTATTTGAAAAATTTGTGAAACACGAACTCACTGGAGACAGATGCATGTTGGTCCCACAGCTTGTATCTCAGCATTGCTAAGCAATGAAGTTGCTGGTTTTTGAAAGAAAAATTACTTCTGGGTAGCGCACAATCACCGTCCTTGTGTGGGAAGCTATGTGATCAGATCAGGTTGTTTATCCAATCATTTCTTCACACAGGATGAAAAAAATCTGAAGATGGAGACTGCAAGAGCTCCTTGAGCAATTGTTTCCAATGCTCAGCTGTTCTTGCAGAGAAAAAAACAACTATTCCTATACTGAGTCAGAACCTCTCCTGACTTATCTTATATCTCATCTTCCCATCATACACCTGCTCATTTGTGAAGAAACTGGCTCCATCTTATTGAGGATCTGCTCACAGGCATTAGAAAGTTCCCATTATGTCCCACCCAAAGTTTTCTCTTCTCCAGGCTAAGTAAACCCAGTTCTCTCAGCATCTCTTCACATGTGCTGTCATGTGCTGCACTTTCTCGTCATTTTGTTGGCTCTGTGCTGACAACAACATTAATCAACATCCCTCTTATATCAGAATCCTGCCACAGCATTACACATAGTTCAAGAACTGTGAAGTAAAGAGGAACAGTCACTTAGCTTCATCCACTGGTTTGCTCCTGTTCACACAGGCTAGCATGCTGCTAGTCTTCATCATGGTGAAGAGCATAGCTAGCCACATTTAGTCTACTTTCCCCCAGGAGTCCTTAAGACCCTCCTAGCAAAGCTGTACCCCAGCAAGGAAACCAGATCTAGGTCCGTATCACTGCAGAGGGTTAGTTTGCTCCAGACACAAGTCTTTGGCTCTGTTCTCATTAGGTTTTGTAAGTTTGTTATCAGTCCATTTCTCCAGCCTGTTCAGATCCCACAGAATGGCAGCTTTGCACACACCCTCCCCTCCCTTGGCTATTATTCCAAGCTTGATAAGGGGCATTTCCTCTCCTTCTGCTCTGGGTTACTAAGAAGTATGCTAAACAGGAAGGGTTCCAGAACATATCCTCGGAGAAATCATACCTGTAACCAGATTCCAGGAAGAGTATGAATCACTGACACTACCCTTCGAGGTGAATGACCCTGATAGGTTTTCGCAAATGTAGTAGTTCACCCATCTAGGCTACAACATTCCAAACACAGCTGATGCCATAGCACAACATGCTGAAAGCTAAAGTCAACACAGATGACACCTACTGCTTTCTTTCCATTAAGAGATTTAGTAGTTTTAACACAGAAAGCAAGCAGGTTTGTCAAGCAGGATATACCTAGAGTAAATGCACACTAACTACTCAGTAATCATTGCTCTCAGGCATCTTCCATACTCCCTCCCAGAGCCACATCTCTTTTCTTCCCTCCTCACCCCCAACACTTCATCACACTGCCCCTTTGAGAATTGCTCCACAATTTCAGGAGCCTGCAAAGCAACTTCCTCATCACAGAGATACTCAACAATAAACACTATCTACATCCCACCCATTAAAATGGGGATAGAGACAAGGAGTGGTAGAATCGGAAGTCTTAGTAATATGAAACAAGTGCTAAGATGATTGACAACAGGTCAGCTGAAGTACCAAACAAAAAGTGTAGTGTTCCATATTTCTGCAGCTGATAAAGATTTGAGATGACCCACATTTACTTTTCAGACATTTCTTCACACACACACACACACACACACACATACACAACAAAAGAGCATAAGTACTTTATTTACCCCAAAGGCAAGTATATATGCTACGACTGTGACAGAGAATTTTGAGGCTGGGATCTAGGAATCATACCTGCCAAAGCTGGGATGGAGACTTTATTCCACTCCCACGGCTGATCATACTCATCTGCAGGCCTGTCATCATCCTGTGGCAATTTGCTTTCTCGTAAACGGTGACTCACCACACTTTCAGAATCGGATTCCACACCACTGCCTTCTGGTTCATAGGGTGTGTCATAGAGCTGCATGTTTTTCTGATGGGACTTCATGCCTTCCTGCTGTTGAAACTCTGTTGGCAAGGAGGAAAATTGCATCAGAATCACTACTAACCATGTCTTATCATTACAGTCTATAATTTCAGAGCATTCAACTTCCACCCACTTCTTAATAGCCACATAATTATAGAGATGACAAGCTTGTACAAGACTCCTAAATTCTACATTGGTAACTGGCTGGAAGCAAAAGTTTGCTCCAGTTAACAACCACAGCTTCATGCCTCCACCAACATTTCCCAGCTTGTGCAGAGCCAGACCGCAGGAAGCACACAATCCCTGTCAGCCGGTATAAAGCACACTTACAAGCAACCGTACATAAATTCCCAAGAACACTGAAATTTGCGTATGGTTAACTCTTCAGGAGGAGATCATTCTGAAGTGAAATTTGAAGATACAAAAATAAATTCCACAGTATAATTGTATATGCTGATAAAAAAAACTTGCCTGCATTTATGCCTACAGAATATCAGCAAAACATGAATTTGGACTAGAGCAAGAACACTAAACAAAAGCATTAGAGCTTAGATCACATCAAGGGGGTTGTAACAGCAGCTCTCAGCTGCCTGAAAAGCAGTCAGAACCAAACCTCCTTGGGCAGAATCAGAAGAAGCAGCAAGGAGAAACAGGTACAAGACGTAGCTCAAGAGATCCGAGTGGTACATTGTGGGTCCCTTCTTCCCGTGGTGTGTGGCGCAGCCCTGGGACAGGTCACCAGGTAGGTCACAGGAGGTGTCTCCATTCTTTGGAGTTTACAGAGCTTTGGTTAGGCAAAGCCATGGTCACTCCATCTACTGATACAAAACTGGGTGGAGTGAGTAATAAGACCACGTGGCGGTGCTACCATTCAAAAGTGACCTGGGGGTGCTGGAAAATGGCAGGCTAACAGGCTAGAAAGCTGTTCAGCAGAGAAGGACTTTGGGGTCCTGTACGACAGCGAGTTAAACATGCACCAGCAATGCACCCTCACAGTAATGAGGGACAACCTAACCTGGGCTGCACTAGGAGTGCTGAACGCAGATCTAGAGATGGGATTCTTCCCCTCTACTCAGCACTGGTGAGGCGCCATCTGGACTGCTGGGTCCAGTTCTCACCTGCCCAGCACAAGAAGGACGTAGAATACTGCAGGAAGTTTCAGCAAAAGGCCATGAAGCTCAATAATGGGACTGAAGCACTTTTCATATGAGGAGGGACTGAGAGAGTTGAGACTTGCTAGCTGGGAGAAAATAAGTTTTAGTGGAGAAATTATCAACGCATATAAATACCTGATAGAACAGAGAAGATGGAGACAGACTTTTATTGACAGTGACCAGTGACAGGCCAGGATATAATAGGCATAAATCAAAATATACGCAATGCCATCTGAACACAAGAAAACACATTTTGACTGTGATAATGGTCAAACATCGAAATAGGTTGCCTGGAGAGGCCGTGAAGTATCCATCTTTGGAAATATTCAAGATCTGACTGGACACAGTCATGGGCAACCTATTCTGATCCTCAGCTGATCCTGCTTGAACAGGATTTTTTATTAGATAATATCAAGAGGTCCCTTCCAACTTCAGATGTTGTGTGATTACACCGACCACTGCAATGACAAAATAAGAATGCCTATAATGTAGTAAATTGCAAAGTTATGAAAAGACTCAGCGAGAGAATTTTTCAGGCTACAAATGAAGCAAAGATCTACAGCAGTTCTCTCTGTTACTATAACAAAAGTCTTAAGTCACATATCAACAAGAATATTACGATCAAGTAATTTCTGCAAACCACTTCAAAGTACAGTGAAAAGTCTGCAATATGACAGTGCCCTTACTCCTTGAAAAAAAAATTATTTGATTTATACATTAAAAATAGGGTAAATTTGAAGAAATATACACCAAAATTGATGAAGATGTAAATACAAGCAAGATATGTCCTGTTAATTTCTAGTTATGAACAACATCACAAACAATGCTGCATTGAGAAAAAACTGTAATAGAAAGAATACACAGCTCTCTTGAATACTTTGGATGAAAAAGATAAATATTTTATTTCTTCTAAAGTCAGAAAATTGGTATGTATCTGTTTGTCTTTCAGTACTGTGGAGTCAGCCAATGCTAAACCAAGAAATGTGCATTTCTGAGGAACAGAAGCCGAGGTTCACCCAAATCAGTTTTAAGTGTCAAACATAAATTTGTGTGCCGAATACAGCTATGCAATTGGCTCTTTGTGTGTGAGCATATTTCAGTACAAGAACTCTTGATTGACATTTTTCTTTTACCCAGAAGATCAAAGCATCAGATCATACAGAAAAGTTTACCAGTAAATAGAAGGTGATTCATGTTCAGGGAGCATAATTAGAAAAATTATGAACATTTGATCCTAAAGCAGAAAAGTTTTTCTAGGAAAAGCTACAACCTAGAGGGAGGGAAGTGCAGGGCAAGGAGTTGGACTTAATGATCCTTGTGGATCTCTTCCAACTCGGCATATTCTGCGATTCTGTGACATATAAAAACATATGCCCACATGCAAATACACTTATACACACATATATCCGATCTCTTTTGTAAAACTTTCTATAAATATGCTTGAAAATTCATCTTTGAGAGTATTTGTAAATAAAAGTAATTTTACTAAGAGTTAAATCAGAGAAAGTTTCTTTCAATAAACAACAGCACAGCTGAATCTATACCATAAGCAGTATTAGCATTATACAATGTGCAAACTTCATATTCAAGAATCAGGTAGTAAAAGACAACAGAACATCTGTGATGAAGCATTTCTCATGGTAATTTTACAGCCTCTAATAGTGACAGCTCTAAGAGCTAAAATAGTCATTGGATTGATTGGGAAGTAAAAAACTACTAATTTAACTTTTTTTCTAGAAATTCACTTTTACGAACTATATAACTTGAATTCTTATCGCTGATAAGAAGTACATTTGTATAAAATTCAGAATTAAGTTAATAGCCAACAGAAGAAGTAACAACTGGAGTTTTGAAAGCACTAATTTTGCTAGCAGTCTGGAAGACTCCCACAGACAATTCTTGTTCTCACAGATCAGCGGTTATAACAGAATCAGGCTTCAGAAGTTTGGGCTCCTGTGTAAAACCAGGAACCTGATCAGGAGAGGTACAGAAACTGAGACGAGACTATGAGACACAAGACTCAACTTGACATCATTCTTCCCACTTGGTGAACAATTCTGATACTCATATACAGAGCACAGCTCCACAGGACACGCAGCCACATCAGCCACACTAAACACCTTAATAGCCCCAAATAATTCAACAGCATTACACATAGATGCACTGTGTTCCTGAAAATAGTTCGGAGAGAATTAGGGGATATGTCATCAGGGAAGCAGAACAGCTATGAAGCCAACAAAAGGAAATGTTGAAAACATTACTACTCGCTTACAGAACCCAACAGGTGAATTTCTACAGCCTGCCTTCCAAAAGGATGTGACAGACTGAAAAACAACCAGATCATTCTATAATGGCCAGATGCCAATAGATATATCCTTCATCTCAAACTCAAGCATTCAGTAACAAGAGGTCAAACAATGTAGTTGCACCATTAAAAAAAGTTCTGATAACATAAAAGCCCATTTTCCCAAATCAAGCACGTCTGTAAATGTCATCAGGGAGTAATAAACTCAATGACATTTTACAGCCACTTTCCAACATTTCTTTTGATGAAACACTAGGCAAGCAAAATGCAGGAGTCTTACTGCCACAATCATGTAAGGAATGTCAGATACAGAGAGATTCCCTGAAGTCAAGTGCTTGCAAGGGTTTTTGTTCTCCTGTGTGGTTAAAGGCAACGAACAATGACTCTGAGCAGGCTGGGAAGCAAAGACAGTTTCCTGCATCACAGTACCAGCACATTTTGCTTGTCTACATCTAATATGCAGGAAGAGTCTTAACCTGCAAGAGACAAAAGCACTAAGTTATATCAATTCCCTGATTTTTTCAGCCTCTGCTAGTCTATTGGGAAATCTTTTAAACAAATGACATTCAATAAATCACATCATCGGGTGGTAAGACAGACATATGCGTTTCTTTATTGGTCTGACAGCAATCAGTAATTTATGCACGCCCCACTGAAAACCAGGTTAAACTATAGCGCAATTCGATACAGTCACATTAACTTACAGATTGATCAACAGCAGCACAATAAAGCTGTTTTGACTTGCCAATATGTCAGATTTCAAAGTGTACTGGCCCACACATATCAGCTACAAAAGTGATAAACCAGACCCCTCTCCAGCTCAGCTACAGCTTTCAAGACTGGTGCCAAATTAAAATGACAGTCCTACCAGTTCCTCAGATGCTTTCTCTAGCCAAAAGCCCTATCCTAGTGAGACAAATCTGACTAAGAAGGTATCATGCTAAAAACTGTACTAAGATACACGGCCAACTTCTGAAAAGCTAGCACTGAAATTGACTTTTAAGCAAAGTACAAGGGTTATCAACACCCTTTGTATCTGACAAGCCTAACAGAAATGCTCAGGACAGAGAACAGAATTCTACTGAAGGGATTTTACAGGGGACATTTAACTGCACTCAGCTCCATTCAACAGTACAGAACTCAGAGTTTATCTGGCCACATTGCTGAATAAAGCTTCATCCTATTTCAGAAAGCATGAAACAAAATACTTGGAAATACTCCTAACTCCAACAAGCAGCTGTTGCTAGAAACCCCTTAATGTAAGTATAATGATTTTCAAGGTCATTTTTGCATACACTTAAATTTGTTCAAATACATAGTTATTTGCAGGAAGCCCAGTAGATTTTTCATTCATTTATTTAACACACATTAACACGTAAACACTACACTGGAATTAAGTTGTATAGAGTACAGCTGTCAAGCTGTCAGCTTTAAGAATTTCTGTCCTCCTACTTCTGGATTCAGACTACAGGTCTCCTCCAGATGGTTGCTTCTCTTCTGCTCTCTTTCCAGAAGTCAGCATTTAAACAACTTCAATCCTACTGACCTGGATTTCGTTTCCCACTAACCAAATAAAAAACACAACCAGCTGTTATCTACACACAAAACTGTAACCAGCCTGCAGTGAACACCAAATGCTGTGCTGCTATTCTGACTGAGTACATTTGTGTCACTCAAGTCTACCAGATAATTCCAGTGACAAGGATCTCAACGTTGAAGCGACTTTATCTGGAACTCACACAACTTTTCAAGGCACACAGGCAGACCAAACATTTATCATCAGAAAGATATGGATATTTAATTAAAGCAAGCAAGCAAACAACTATACTCTGAATAGAGTCCACTTCTTGCATCTTTTCCTCCTGTATACACAAAATTCCCCATAGGGAGAGGGAATGCTTCTGCAATGAGAGAACAGGCTAACCTGTCTTCAACTAGGATAGAGCAGAATTATGAACAGCAGACCTTCTGGAATGTGGATTCAAACACTTCATATTCAAAAGCCCTAAAAAGGCAGTCCACAAAGTGTTTGGAGGACTTGCTATAAGCACACAGGCTTTCTATGGATAAGTCTGGGAAAAATAAAATAGCATATTAAAAAAAAAGAAGATATGTGAGAACATAACTCAGGAACAAGGCCTGTTTGTGGACAACAGCCAATTGCATTCCTTGTATTCTCACCTGACATTGGAAAACAGAAGTTATCAGTGGAAGCAGAAAGAAACTTGAAAACACTCAGGTGCACACTGAGAGGTACTGGTGAGTATCCACCTGATGCATTTCCCCCAACATTATCCTGACAGCCTGGCAATCTCTAGCAAGTAAAGGTCACATCAGAGCCAGATCTGATCACAGAAAACCATGTCTCATCTGCAGGAGTCCTTGCTATCAAGGCACAAGTTTTTCTGAAATGGCCCAAATCTCTGCTTTACACATGTTCTGCTCTTGAGGCTTCTAATGGAAAATCACTGAACTGGCAAGTAATCACATTGAAGGGCAGTGAGCTGTTTGCTCCAGGTATATGGGTAGGCAACACATCAACCAGTAACTTGCCAGTTTGCCCAAGGCACAGGACAGATTAATGCAAAGATCACCCTGATATGAACATCCGCTTCCATTGAATTAATTCCCAGATAAACAGGTCAAAATACCTAGCCAATTGCTTACTCAATCCAAGCCTCACCATCAATGTTTCTTTTCACATCAATTTTGGAAAGACAGTCTGAAAGTATTTCAGGACTTGTGATGCAGAATTCTCATTTTATTACTGCGAAGTCTATTCACTAGAGAAGCTAAGTTTTACTTCTGTTCAAATTTCGCCTCAGGTCACCAGAAATCAAACTGCTTTTTCCTCTGCTTCCAGATCCAGCTGGATGCTTCCAACTGCTGTGACACAAGGGAACACCAATTATATTCCAGTGGCAGGGAGGGCTGTTTTGCTTTGAGACTGCAGCAACTGCCACCCAATTGTAATTAGTCCAGATTTTGCTGCAGGAAAAGCTGGATATGAGAAGATCTTCCTTCCCTCATCTTTTCTTCTGAACAGAAGCCAAGTGACTCAGAAGTGAGCCACTTTCCAGGAATGAACAGACATTTGTTTCCCTGCCTTGATGTGAGGGCTTGGCATTAACCCCATGATGTGAAAACCAATATGTTCACATTGCCTGCATGATGCCGGAAATACTACTAAAGTCCAAGTATGACTCATTACCCCAGGAAGAAGCATTCAAAGCAACCTTACATTCCAACAATCCTGATAAAGAAAAGTTGTTAGGCCAGTCAGAGCAGGGGCAGGCAGGGAGAAGACCGTTTATGATAAGTATCAATAAAATAGCAAAAAAACCCATTAATATTTTCCACAGAAGGTATGTGCCAAATTAAAACAAGCAACCATTACCCTGCCCAAGAAGACAGGAAGCACACGTTTGTCTTTGTGGGTGGGAAGGGTGAGGAAGAGGAGGGGTGGGTGTTGGTGGAGTTGAAGGAGGCTGATTAAAAAAACAAAACACATGGGAAGAAAACCTAAATACTGGTGGCCTGGATGGACAGCCGTACTACTTGTAAAGGACATGAAAATTATCCTTGGAGATGTATTTCTCTTTTGGCAGTGGTAAAGAAATAAAAAATTAAATTTCTTCCGTTCCCTGGAGGCAGAAGTTTATTCTACAAAGCATTCCCCCTCAACACCTTATTTTCTGATAAGTAAGCAGTGATTAAACTCTTTAACTGTCAGTTTAAAATTCCTGATTTCTTCAGATTTTGCCTCTTTGGAGATGTTTTGATGCTGCTTACCTACTTACTCCTTGCACATTTTTCAGTAAGACACCGAAGAAGAGTAGGGATGCCCTTTTTATTTAGATGAGGTGACAAAGAATCCAAAAAACTCCACAAGTCTGTACATTTACTGCTGCTTGACCAAGAGCCAACTCCAGATGCTGCTACAGCCAGTTACATCACAGTGGTATATTTCCTGGTTTGTTTGTAGGTTTTCTTGACCTGTCTGGAGTATTGACCTTTGGGATTCAAGGATCATTGTTTCATGGCCTAAATGGAGCAATCCAAGTAGCAATAGTGCAAACCAGAAAATTCAAGATCCTCATTCCATACTCCAAAACGTCTAAGCTGTGTAAAAGAACACTCATTTCTTGTGGTAAGAGGGAACAGAAGCCTTCTGGGAAACAGAGTGCTGTGCCAGGATTTCCACATAAACCAGTTAGCACAAGGGTTCTCATCAGCCTGGGACACAAACTACAGGGTCCCAAAAGATTTGCTTTAAGATTAGCACAAACAGAATAAATTCTCCTTGAAAGCCACCCTAACGCCAAAGTCTGTATGCCTACTTTAAACAAGCTAAAACTGTCCCATGTCAGGACAGATAAATTTGTAGTGAATATGACTGTTTCCCGCAGTTAGATCAGTCCTGCTGCTCATGACTGCTACTGATGACCCCCACACCCTTGCAAGTGCTCTTCATGAACACAGTATCTCACCTTCACAGGAATCACCTTGAGAGAGGACAGGAGTGGAAGAAGAAACCATTCATAATTCAAATGCTCTTCAACACTTACACGGAAGGAAAATATTTTCTTGCATCATGTTTGCCTGTGAGAGTCTCTGTTTGCTGAAAGCTTACTCAAAAGAATCAAATGAGATAAGCACTGACTGAAATGATTTTTTTAGTGAATATAAATGCATATATATATTTAGATATATATTGCAAGGAATAACCAGATGTGAGAAAAAGGGAGTTTATACGACCAAGACAAAACAGGCAACTGTTTCCTGATAGCTGGAATTTTAATTCTATTAGAATTATGCAGAAGGGAGTTATCTTTTCTGCATGCAACTGACTGAGCACAGCCTGCTAGGCATGTGGGAGAGGGCAGAGAAGGATAAGTAGATAGAGGCCTCCCTCCAGACTTCCTCCCCACTATGCCCTGTGATACAAATAGTGGGAAGAAGTTCCCTACAGGTATAACTTACATGGCACGGTAAGGCAGTAGACTTATGTAGCCAGAAGAAATGCCACATCTGATTTAACAAAGTCGGATGAGATGTATTCTCAGCCAGATGAGACATGTTGTCTTATTTTAGCCACCTGCTAGCATTTGCCATAGAGAGTACAAGGCAGGGAGAAGAACTGCTACTTAATAATTCCTCAAACAGATTTATTCCATAGACCTGGTGGCTATGTCATTAAAAAGAACACAGAAATGTGAATTGCGCGTTGTTTTCATCCAGCCTGTGAATGATTGTGTCACTATGATTAAAAAAACTGAAAACCAACCAAATAAAAAACCCCCTGAGCCCTCCAAACCCCCCAACCGCCAGCTCAAAACACAGCCTGAAACTTCCCTGATAACTAATGCCCATTATTTCATCTTTATCAGTAATTTTTTAAAAGAAAAATGCTAAGAAAACAAAGAGAAGCCAAAGCTTTGGAAGCAATATCTGATGCATTTGCAAGAGCTCTTTCCCTCCCCTTTCCCCAGCCAGCATTCCAGGAAGAGCAGGCATTATCAGTACTGTTTCCTCCTTTGGCAAGACTTAAAAGCCACACAGCATCTGCATGCTAAACCATCTGGTTTTTCTCCTGTTCACTGCAAGGAACAGCCACAATGATTATTTGCCACAGTGATAATTTGCAGTTTTCCAACTGGCAAGTTGCAGGCAGCAGAGATCAGCCACCATGGTTATATGCAATTTTCCTCACTTTCACATGCCTTCCCCTAGGGAAGTATTGTCCTAGTTGCAATCTTTCTGTTCTGTCATTCAAGCTGAGTTACGGGGATAATCTAGGAACTCCGATCACACGACCTCTTGGACATAAAAGCTTTCAGATGTAACTCCAAACATTAAACGCCAATGTAAATTTAAAGTCCAGCACAGTCCTGCACATGCATACCATAAGGGTCATTAATTTAGACATAAAAAATGGTCTACATTTGCTGTTCAGCCCTGGAGAAAAAATGGTTTAATTTAGAATTCTACCTTGCCACGACTAGACGAAGAAAGCTGCTCAGTTGTCATTACATGCAACCATAGATTTTACTCATCACAATCCAAGGCCTTGCATGCATTAAATGGCAGCTGACAGCACAGAAAAAGGGACAGGGATATGAACACTGACATTACTGGGAAAACGTTTCAACTCATCCTCTTTGGCCTATGATCTCTTTACTCACTGCATCAAGTAGGTCAGAAAGAGATTGATAGAAGGAGAAACTTGTGTCTAGCATTTGTAGGATTTCAAATACTCTGCTCTGAGCTGTGCAGGTGCTAATATTCAGTACTTTGCCCATGTTTGCAGATTTATCTGTAGTTATTATACCACTCAGATAAACCCTGACTGGATATCCATTCCTAGTTGAAAGCCCACTTGCAGAGTAATCTGTCAGTTACATGGTGTTGGGTTTTCCCCTTGGACAAGACTTAATGTAACAGTACAGAGCATGAAGCAGTGTTTGAATGTATGCAGTATACAATCTATCACATAATCACTCAAGAGCATTTGTGCTCACACAGATACATAACAGCAAATAAATCTGGTTAGCATTCAGCACAGGATTGTTAAGGACAGGTGCTTTAAGGAAGCAAATGACAGTCATGTGCAAACGTCATAAATCAGTACGTTTTTTCACTTCTTGCAATCGAAGTATCACAAATCCGGAAGAGCAATATTTAATATTTTCCACCTAGGTCAAGCCAGAAAATGTCATGTTACAAAAATTCATTGCAATCATGATCCTGATGCATACAACTGAGTCAACGCTTTCTGGTAAATTTTCCAGTTACACTCTCACTTTCCAATATGCATCTCTAAACCACTAACCAGTGTGCATGCAAATGTTTACAATGCACAAAACCACACCCATGGAGACAATTGTGGAAGGCTGTCTTTTTTGCTGGTTTTTTTGTTATTTGTTTTAAGAGACTGATACAAAAAGATCCTTTTAAAAATGGTTAGGAGAGGCTGTCTTTTGATACAGTCTATATTCTACCATGATGCCAGGTTTTCAGGGATGGTGCATGTAAAAGCCAAAGGAAATGGCAACAGTATGTGCTACTCAGCAAAAATATCATACAAAATCAAGGATATATATGAAAGACATCACCTTTTTTTTAACTTCATCTCGCTCTTCCCTTTCTATTTCAACTGAGGCAGCAGCACAGACACCTTCTAGACAATCTCAGGCTGCATTAGAGCCATAACTGCTTCTGCAGGACTTGCTTAGAAAAAGCTCACACTTTTCTGTCTTGCAGCCCATCCCAGACAAGTAAAACTGTTCTTAGACTGTAAAAACACAAGAGCCAGAACAGCACAAAACCCACTGCTTCGTCACAGAGATTTTCAAATTATCCACTCCACAGAAAATGAATGCAGAACTGAAAGCAAGCCAAGTTCCTTCAGGCAAATCTGATTTCCCCCATGTTTGCCTGCGTTGGTCTTAATTGCTAGTGTAACCTGCAACAGCATCAGTTCTGCATGCCTACATCCTGCTTCATAAGACCAAGATGTACGTTGACTCTCCCACTTCAAGGCACCAACACATGAAACTGAACAATGCACAACCTTGTTCAAGACCAGATGAAGACAGAATATTTCCATCTTCTATTTACACATGGATATTATTCAACAAATTTAGTCACAGTAGCACAGTACAGTCCATCTGCAAGCAGAAACACACTGAAGGCTTCCTACGTCTTTACCTGAGTAGGGATAACAAAAATTAATGCACATATCAGCACACCAACACACACCAAAACCACATGAGGCTTACCTGACCCCAGCCAGAAAGAACAGGCTGCTCCTGCAGACAATTGCCTCAAATAATTTTAGCAGCCAGAATGGTAATGAACAGCTGAGTTTGCATAGATGTTTGAGCAAAAAAGCACTTTCAAGCAGAGTTCTTCATAGCCAGAAATCAGAGAAAGAGAGAAGCTGTATGTTTTTGCCACCCTACATAAAATGCACAGAGCACAAAAATTATGTTCCTCACCACTTCTCACTGAAGTTTTAAGTTCATTCTATGACACTGCTGTGAAGCCACATTAAACTGTTGGTAAACCGATGTGGCAAGATGTTCAGTCTCTGTGGCAAGATATTCAGTCTTTGTGGCAAAAGTAGACATGGAACTAACTGGCTGAATCTTCAACTCTCATTTACTTTTAAGACTATGAAAGCACTCATGTGGTTTGGGTTCCCAAACTGAAAAGGCCCAGGAGAAACTGTAGCTACTACATTACAGCTGATGTCAGAAACAGACTTCATTTACTGAAGGTTTCACTCCTATTTTGCCACTAGGGACTTCCAGAGTCTGGATGCAAAACCAGCAGGCAAAAATTTTATTCATTTACTAGCAAGCTAAGCACGACAAAGATGACAAAATATCAGAGCTGAAAGGGTATCTTGTTCCTTCAAAGAACTACTCTGTTTACCTCATGCTTAACTAATACTTCCTGTACCAGATTTTTTCAGCTTACTTAACTCTTCTGTACCATGCAGATAAAAAACTCAAAGTGATTTGAATAAGTGAGAATATAATATGAAAGAATTATTGAGAAAGGTCTTCAGAGAAAAAATTCTCACTAGTTTAGGGGAGGAAAAAAAAGGACCCCCAAGCAGGACCTTTGAGTTGAGCACAGCTAGCCGGGGAAAGGGTAGAAATTCCTTCTGACTTCACAGCACGTGTAATGTCCATTAGTTGCCTTTAAAAAACAATAAATCCAGATTAGCCTAGAAATATCTATTCCCAGGATTGTCATCCTGACACTAGCTTGTTTATTAAAACACTGCTCTTAAACATTTTCACATTTCCTTTGGCTAAAAGCCTCTTTCCAAAAGAATAAGAGGAAAGAGAAAAGGAAAACAAAGAATAACTGAAGATACATGCAAGTGTGACAAGGGATTTTTGTATCACTTTTTGTCCCAAGTGCAAGTCTCATTTTTTCTTTTGGTATCACTATTCCAGTTCCATATAACAAATCCCTGTAAAACTCATCAGCGACAGTCTACATCTCCCATACACTGCTGATTCTTCATGTAACAAATTCCCTGCATTCTGCTTTTAAGCAATGTTGCAAGAAGCAATAGAGCTGGCATCAGTTTGAGAAGATTGAGAGCTGAACTGATAAGCTGGCAAGATGTATCCCTGAAGTCCCCCTGCCTATTAAAATAACACTCCTCCAAGTCAGACCCAAAAACGAGTTTACAGTGTTCCCTTCCTTTGCTGTGGCAGACCACAATGGTATCAGTCACCTATGCTTCCATCATACCTCCACCTGGAAAGCACCTGGAATTCCTGCCAGCAGAGTCCCGAAGTGCACATACAGGCTGAGTCCTGTCTGGAAGCCCATCTGTTCAGCCTCTGCTCCTTCCCCCCAAGAAGCGATAATGAACAGCTGTCAAGAATCATACTCCCTTGCTGCAACAGAGTGCTTTCAGCATGGATTCTGCCCATCTAGGGTTACCGTCACAAAACCCGCATATTTGTGGATAAGCCCCTGCTCAAGCTACATTTCAGCAGACTGTTTCCTTATGCCTTACAGTCACCTGTCTGGTCTGCCCAGAGATAAAGTTTAAAAGGATCAATACTGGGAACATACTGTCATGGTGGCAAAGCTGGAAATCAACTGAGACTAAACAAGCATGGGTTCCAGCAATCTAGTCTGGGATATGCTGACTCTCACAGCCACTTCTCACTTTCACAAATCAGTTACAGGTTCACGATATAAGCTAGGTTAAACAAGATCTCAGAAAGTCATCTTGTTCAAGGTCCTACTCAAAGAGGCTTTAGCTTTGAAGTCAGACAAGGTTACTCACATTCTGGTATCTCAGTCCAGTCTCGAAAATTTTCAAAGATGGAGACTACACAATCTTACTAGGCAACCTCCTCCACAATTTGACTCTCCTCTTAGTGAGGTTTTTTTTTTCCCTGTATTCAATGAACCTCTTATTTCACTTTACATTCACTGCCCCTAAGCCTTTCCAGGCACGAAAAGGACAGACGGAACACTGATTAAATCAGAAGGAATCACAGTCTACAGCAGTCTGATTACAAGGGGAAATGCAAAAGAGTTTCATTTTTCATTTACTTTATCCAATCTAAGGTTTTACACAACTCACACAAATCCCTACAGGACAGCAGAGGATCCCTTCACGGCCATATACCTTCATGTTCAGGCATGTTATACCTAAGTGAATCCTTTGCACCGAGATGAAGTACATCTTTTCTAACCCACTAGATGACCAGAGAAGTGAGACACCTTCAAATTCAACATACCTGGTACTAGAGGGTAGGGGTTCGGGGAAGGAGGGTAGACATGAAATGGGAGGGAGATTATAAGGACTTGAACAGGTCAGCAAGACACAAAATGAGAAAACAAGCAGCTCTTTCACCTTTGTAGCCAAAAGAATACCAATATTCCAATGAATACTTCACTGAATTCTTTTCACTGTAGGGTCATAGTTCTCTTTGTTGTATTTCTCAGGAGACAGCTGCTGGAGTTCTAAAATTACAGATCCTCTTGGACCACACAGACCTCAGTGCTACTCAAACTGCTGCCAGGAGCATTGCTGTCTTGAAGGGACAGGCAATTCACATCCAATATTAAAAGCACCACTGTTCTTAAGAAAAGCCGTCCAAAACGTTGAAGCTTATCTGGGGATGAGGAGGATCGAGTAGAGGGAAGACCTGTGGTAATCGGCAGGTGAAAACAGACATAGAATCAAAGTAGCATATTAAGAAACACAAATATACCTCCCTATGCCACAGGCAATACTGCATGCAAAGCACATGTAGGCACCAAGGAAAAAGCACCTGCATACATTACAAATGTTGCTTGTCTTAGGAAAGCAGGTAAATTTTGTCACACTAACCATCTTGATCAAAAGTAGCTTGAAACTACTGGCTCCTTGCCAACACAAGTCTTCCAGACTGCACCCAAGGGTTAAATAGCATTTTGAGCTCATCGGTTTCTCTTTCCCAAACATTCAAGCATCCATTCCCTCACTTTGCTTTTTGTGGAAGTACATAGGCCAGATTTATCAGACAGTGAGCTAGTAAATCGAATGAATGAAGTTACAGTCCGTCAACATGCACCTTTAAGTAGTCTACTATAATTCTAATGTACCTTTCCAAAGATCTGGACATTTGTTTCCATTATTTTGGACATAAGCTTTGTCTTAATGAGAACAAGAGTCAAGAAACTATAAAAAGCTCAATTTATATTCAGGCTTGTGATTCAAGTTTCACATTTAGTCCATTTCCAGACTATATCAAATAAAAAGAGCGAGATGAAGGTGTTGAAACAGGGAAAAAAAGCCACAAACAAAACCAACATTAAATTAAACACGTAGTACTAAGCATTAGAGAGAACACCTTACATCTTTCTAGGGGAGGAGACACCTTTAAACATAGAGAAATTGTATTCATTTTATGCACAGCTGGTTTCCAGCCCAGTTATGCAACTAGTTATAGCAACCACAACACACCGCAGTCTCTCCCAAAATGAGAAACTAGGCTCTATCCTTTCTGGCTTTATCTTCTCACAATCACTGATGGGGTATGAAGTGCTCATGAAGATAGGAGGAGAAGTACTGATGATCCTGGCAACTGGACATGCTTCTGAACTGATAGAGTTTCACAGCAGTCGTGAGATCTGTTACTTTGCTCAGAGAACATAAGGACTTCTGTTGAAATGGATCCAGCACTATTTGAAACATCTCTCAATTCATGCACATTAGACCTAATGCCAAGGAAGAAGTTCTCTTCTGTAATTGTTCCTAGATAATTTCTCTCCTTTAAATCATTGCCCAGTGGAATCTCTGTCCAAATTCCAAATGAAGTAAGAAACAACTTGAAATAGATGCTCAATCCCAGGAGGTTTCTAGTTAACATTACATCTAGCATACTTTAAAGAAGGCGCACAGCTGTTCAGAGCATATGTCCTCACTTCTCACGGGCTACAGGGAATTTTGCACTACAGGATAGCAGCAGGTGACAGTAACACTATCACTACACTCCAGTTGATGGGAATGCTCAGAACATATCAGACATCCCTCCTTTGTCACTTCTAGGAAGAGCTCCCCAAGATTTCCAGTGCTGCTCTATAGGAAACTCCCAACTTGTAAATAAAACCATCTTCTTACCAGTCACAAGCTTACTTCTGCGTGCTACCGATCTTCTTCAAACCTTACCCAGTGGCTCCCCACATTGCAAATGTTGAGATGAGAGCACATATACATCAAATTTCAAGACTGAAGAGTTACCTTGCACTTTTCCACACTTTTAAAACAAAAAAAAATCTTAAAACTTGTTCTACTAGAATGACCAGCATGTAGTCTATTCACATCATCTGGAAACAGGACAATAAACACAGTGCTAGTGAGGAATTCACAATTCCACATGAGGTGCATTGACAATGGATTGATTCTCATTTTGGGCTGATTTCCAGTCATGGCTAACCTACTGTTAGACCCCCAAAGAAAATCAGAACTGAAAAACACAAATGTAGGAACAAGAGAAAGAGCTTAAAGTTTTTTGAAAACAATGCCAGCTGTTGAGCTTAGTGGACGAACACACTGCCTGTTCTGTGCTGGCTACAGCTGTCTGCCATGTTCAAGTACAGACAGACAGCAAATCTTACACAGAGCCACTACAGTGCTTAGAGATCTGGTTAGCTTGCTAGGCTCAGTGATTTTCAATAGGCCTGAAATATTCTTCCTTAACTTCCCATGCTGTACGTGCTAATCCAGGCCTCCTAATCAAAGCCTTTATCAAAGTAGTTATCTCATTGCTCTTCTTATATTATTTGCAGTTGTAAACTCGGTGCCAACAAGCAGCATGCCAGAGGCCACCTGGTAAAGGCTTTTACAAGACCTGACTCACCACCAATGTGCTGTAGTGACTATTCAGATGAAGTTACATGTCTGAACAAAAAAACAGCCTTTCTAGTTACAAGGGAAACTGACACCCAAGACCTTTTGAAGTAGGTGCAGGTTCATGGGAATGCTGTTTTCTCCATACTCCCAGCATTTCTGTGATAGCTTGCATGAAGACTGAGCTACTTCTCCCAGCATGTCCATGGGAAGCCCTCAGTTAAGGCAGGTGCACTGTTTTTGCTAGGCTGCCTGTCATGCATTAGAGATTCCATTGTGATGCAGCCATGGACTCTTATCGCAGCCCCTAGAAAGAAGCACTGAAGTGCAGGAAGGCATTTACTCTTCTAGCACTGTCTGTACCTAGAGAGGAGTCTCAGCTTTCTGCATCCTCAGAGAAAGAAGGCCAAGCACAAAATCTCTAAGTGTGAGCTGATAGACTTGCTCACTGCTGTTCTACTGCACAGCCAGGATGATGCATATAGAAACAGGATGATAAATACACAGAAAAGAAGAAAGGAAGCAGATGCTAATGTTGTGAGGCTATGAACAAAGCTGTGATTTTTCTTTTGGAATTCTCTCTAATATTCCCTTGTTTAATTTTTTAAAAGCTTCTGTTGATGCTTACATTCATTAAAGCCCCCCTAGATGAAAACCCTGCCCTTCCTCATCACACACTTCCTTAGTTTATGCTCACTTTTGCTAGTACTGCAAATGTGTAATTGCTCATTGGTTGATGAATGCATTGAACAACACAGGCAAGAAAACAGGTATCTCTGTACCATGATCCTAATGCTCTAGCACATCCCTAGGAATAGATTCCAGTTCTTCAGGTCCAGTACACAGATCCTTCTGCCACATCACTCGCCTAGCCCTGAAGCATGCACACAAGCTCACGTATTCAGTTTGAAACTTGAATTCAGCTTTCCATTTATGGCCAAAGCCTTTTTGTGACTTACTTAGATTTCCCAGTCTTTAAGGGGTAGTGGCAGCATGCTTCTGTGTTGATTTGGGACTTGCCAAATGCACATTGAGCACTTACCCTGATCTCATGAGTTAGCACATCCCACCTACAAGATCTAACATGCCCAGTCTCCAGGACAAATGTGTGACTAGACTCTTGTGAGAAATGCGCCAGTAACAAATTGAATTCCTTCTTCCTGAAACACCTACTTTGGCTGTCCAAAAGGAGATATTTTATGCCTTGAGGAACCTCTAAATTTACCCTGATCAGAACAGAGGCACAGTGAATATTTTATCAATAGTGCTATGACAGCCTTCTTAAGTCTGCACACAATACAGCATTTGCTCCATGAGAAACAGCACGTGGTATGTTACATCTCAGGAAAAGTAACTGTTTGCAGAAATGCTACCCATTCAAGTCTTCAGAATTCTGAGACACAAGAAGAGGGTTTTCTCCCTGGCTACCATATCCTTGAGGCAGATGCATGAACTAGAGGCCAGAACCACATAAAGAGGCTGATGTGTCTGGCCCAGTCCTAGGTCATACCTATAAAAGCAAAAGAAAAATGTGACGTACATCAAAACTCTCAGGGCACAGACCTGAGGCATTCCTAGATCTCTAAGAAATCAAGGCACTGATGCACCACATGCTTAACCCGACTTTCAAATCATTGTCCTAACTCAAGCGCTTAGCCTTCCCTATCTCTCCTTCCTTAACCATTCCAGAGAACAGAAGATACAATTCCTGATCCAGAAGAAACAGAAGTGATTTTGCCAACATACATTTCTCAAGGTAGGCATCATATCCCGATAATGATTTCTACTTCCTCTCACCAAAGAGCCCCACTCCCACCCGCCCCTTACCCAGCCAATTTTTGATGATGTGGTTCCAAATTATTTTGAGACTTAAAACTACCTTAATTTTACTGTTGTTTAAGTAAGCCGAATTTTATATTATGGCATGTATCACGCTAGGCACTTCACGCTCAAGAGATTATAAGCTGTTCTGATCAGGATAACTTTAGAGGTTACTCAGGGCATAAAATATCTCCTTTTGGAAGCAAGATGCTCTCTTCAAATCCAGCCACCAAGAAGGACAACAGATGCAGTTTATCATCTCATTCTTGTAGCCAGCGTTCCTTATCATACCTTAGAATGCCACAGTTCTTTGTGCAACAACTTGCCTGACAGCATATCTCCATCTGAATGATGATCCAAAATTGGATCCTTCTCCAAAGGCAAGTTTTAGATGGACTCTACGACGCAGCACACAGAAGGCTGTGGTATAGACAGCCTTGATCTGGCATTTGACTGCAAAGGTTTCATGCAGTCTGAGGACTGGTGTTAATTCCTTCTGAAAGGCAGAGATGCCTGGAAGAGCTATGCCAACATGCATAGCTGTCGGGAGAAAGAGGAAAGTCATGCCCACAAGGCTATGGCTAGAATATGGCCTTATGACTTTTAGGGGATTTTAAAGGCAAAAAATTGCACACATTTTCCCCAACCATAGCCATAGTCACATCCATGACCTGAGGAAACCTTTTCTCCTCTCAGGTAAGGGATTACCACAGAAAACAAACAGACCCCTCTCCAGGATTTGACGTTCAGTGCAGGCTTATGGGGGTAAATACTCAGGTGGAACCTAACTCCTCTTCCCCTAGCATTCCCTGAGAGGAGTGGATGACAGAGAAGTCTGGATGTTATGGTCACCAGCACTCTGACGTGACAGTGCCTCAGCCATTCACTTCTGTTCAAATGAAGCATCTCCAGCCACTCCTTCTCTGGAGAACTCTCTCTCAAGCATGAAGAATCTCCTACACCTGATCCAAGCAGTGATGCTTGATTACAGTCTAGGTAAAGCAGCACAGGCTTGTTTCTGTGACAGGCCACATGCCACTGCAGCAGCTACAGACTGACGCTGGGGAAAAGTAAGGTCCGCCTACTCAGGATCCTTAGAAATCAGCATCGTAGCTATCTCTGTTGCTGTCACACATGCATGATAACAGCCAGTCCAGAAT
The DNA here is from genome assembly GCA_013397755.1 of Cnemophilus loriae. Taxonomy (NCBI): domain Eukaryota; kingdom Metazoa; phylum Chordata; class Aves; order Passeriformes; family Corvidae; genus Cnemophilus; species Cnemophilus loriae. Next base: position 190,517 of record VZTF01000255.1, read on the forward strand.
CTCACTCCATGCATAGTCCAGGATACTTCACATCATGTATCACAAAGAACTTCCTTTATACCCATGTCGTTACTCTGGGACATCAAATCTCCAAATAGGTTGTGGACAAGGCAAAGATGCAACACGTGTTGCTGTGGCTTTGAGTGCACACCCAGCCAAGCTGAGACTCTCACCACGCAGCACTTCAGGAACTGGATTGCCAGGGATTCTCTCCGAACCTTTGGCATGGATTTCCTGAAGACACGACAGACACTTATGAATATCAATACCACAGCAGATGTGTTTGGCTGACAAGAGATGATAGCTTCTTATCAACATGCATTCGTTATCAACACACTCTACCTTAGCCTCAGGTCAAGTCTTTCTTTGAGAAGTCTTTCCAAACCTTGTCATAAACATTGCTTTTTTTTCCAGCAATCACAACCACAAATCTGGGGAGACAGTATTTTTGGGGGGCACTATCAGCAGAAGAAACTTCAAGCCTGGCTGAACCCAATTCTAACCACAGACAGAATGGGAATAGATAGGCCATCCAATAATTAATTGAAATAAATCAACTCCGGCACTGCCTTTTCTCTTAAACTAAACATCTGCTCAGAACAAACTGCCTGACAACTGCAAGACCACAGAACTCTTAGGAAGAAAGGAAAAGCTCTGAATAAAAATATTAGTTATTTCAGACATCATGGATTCCTATTCAGATGTAAGCTTACTTTCTCATACTGAAATCATACGGTCTTATTTCACATGGACACCTGCTTTTGCCTAATCCTCCACTAACTCAAGGAGCATGTAGCACACACGAAAGTTTTAGGGTCCTATTTCAACTACTCTTACACTGAGTTCCCAGAGTTCAAGAGTTAGGGTACACCAGTAAACATGATAATAACTGGTGATAATAATAGATAACTGATAAAAAGCTGTTTTATTTTCTGTCTCTCCCACGGTGCATTCTGCTGGGGTATGCAAATTCCCTCTCTCTAGGATTAAGCCATGTTAAATGCAATCAGAAGGACTTAAACAGATTAGTCAGGCTAAACAGATAGCCATCCGATGTTCTTCTATTCATCAGAGAGCAAAACTAACAAACAAGAAAGCAGTAAATATTTTGAGGCAAGTCAAACTTCAGTCAAAAGGTCTTCTTCCGAAGCAGTAGATACATAATAGAACTCACTCAGTAAATATAAACAGAACCTTTAAAAACTCTCCAACAAGATGCTTTTGGATTTTCATTTATCGAGTAAAGTGCAAAGGCAACAGCTGAGCAATAAAAATTCCCCACACATAAAACTACATGCTTGAATAGTCAACATAACCTGATGTCATGGAGGTTTATGGGGAGACCTTCTCTATCCACATTAGGACAAGATGACTGGAAACTAAATACCCAGATCTCAAAACACTAAACATCTTCACAAGTATATCAATTATCTTCTACTAGCTCAGTCACATGCATATTCAGAACACTTGCTCTATCATTATAATCAATGAAACCCTATTTTCAAAAGTGCCTTTAGCATCTTTGAGAGCTCCTCATGTTTCCTTTATAATAACATGGAGCAGATATAACAGGTTATCAGTTGCACCAAGCACCAATTAGGCAAAAGGGTGTCTTGTAATTGCAATGGCTCACAAACCTACTGTCCCTTACTGCAGCTAAGCCATCCAGTATTGTGCACTAAATCATCTCATTTGTTATGGCTAATCTGGAAAAGGAGAGAGAACAAACTCCAGTCCCGGATGCAGGAAGAAACAAGCCAATGCACTGTAAACTTCATAGCTTAAATTACAAATGCTCATCACTGCTGTATAAAGAACAAGAAATTATTTGGATTAATTTGATTTTCAGAGCAATTCCTCAACTTACAATGAATAGATTTACACTAATGAGAAATAAAAGCTCCCAGCCCTTCTATAAGGTACTGAAAACTTCCAAAGAACCATTTCCATGTAACCTCCTGTGTCTCTTCAGAAATGCTATAAGAAAAGAAAAATAGGAACACTTGCATGAAAAAAGGATCTTTGCATCCAACAGCCTCATCTTCCCCCACTGATTAATTTTTCCTGAGGGCCCAAAACAGGAGCTGCCAATAGAAAAGGAAAGCATACAATCAACTTAACTGGGCACAAGAGTGACTTTTACCGCAAAATGAGAAAAAGAGGACCTGCTGTACAAATCCAAGAAATGTTCAATTGATCTGCACAAAGATGTGTGTTGAGTGGTCAAATCATCACAAATTAAAAACATGTGGCCTCATACCTCAGAACACTTTACAGACTGCACAGCCAACAAGTAGGATATTGATATGATAAGGAAAATACATGGAAAATAGAGCTGCATAATGCTAGTACAAGGGGTTCAACTAGTCCAAAGGCGTACAACAATGTCACCACTAACCAGTTCCCTACATGACAGAAAAGGAAAGACACTACCAAGAACAGCAATTAAAGGCTCACAGGCGTCCTATAGTGTCTCATTTTGACTATTGGTAAAAAAACATCAGAGAAGTAAAGAAGGAAAGAAGGAATCTACGGAAAGACGTAGCTCTGCAGCCCTCCTCTGACACCGAGAAGTCCGAATCTGATTGAAGAAGAAAGTCCATAAGCAAGTTGATCAACTGTTTTTAAGTGAAATAACACCATGTCATGCTTTCGCCATTCCTATCACCTATGCAGATGACGAACTCCACATTGACAAGATGAGCAATACACACTCCAACTCCCATTGCTCTTATTTTTTTCATCTTATCACACGACAGTACAAAACTTCCATATTTAAAAGCGAGGTACAGAGTGGTATTTTTGAGTATAAAGGCACATGCAGGAAAATGCAATGGCATTTGCTGTTGCCTACCTAAGCATCTTCGGAAACACAGTTTTCCGTGCCAAAGGACATTTCTGTTTCATGGCAGCTATAATATACATGTGAACTGCCATGAAACTGTAGCTCACATGTGCGACTGTCTTTTCTTACCAGCCATTATTCTCTGGGCTTCGTACGGTTCCATATAGCCAGTGTTCTCCCCTTTTACCATTCTGTTCAACTCACTTTTGGCATCAAACGGATCTGAGTAGTCATCAGCTATCAATACCTGAAAGACAGGAAAGTAAGTGTTACTGAAATCTCCAGTCAGATGTGCAAAGCAGAAGGCAATGACATCCTACCAGCAAATAAAAACAGCTTCACACAGCTGCATCCTATGCCATCTTCAAAGTACAGTCTTGGTTCAGAGGACAAATACACAATTGCCACAGATCAGTTACTAAATGGTACTGAAATAAAAGTGTGCTCCTATTCATACCAGAAACCTCATAAAGGCAGACTCCATGTCAAAAAGATTTCTGACTAGCACAAGCAATGGAGTAATTGGGATGGACAAATTAGAAAGAGCCAACCAGTCAGCAAATTCAGTCCAGTGCAAATCTTATCAGAGAAGACTGTTAATATCCCAGGAGAAAAAGTACACTTTCCCTTGCACATACTTCATCTCCTCTGCTCTTAAGGTTTATCAGCTACAACTAAAAATATTGCCAGAAAATTTAAAATAAATATTCTAAGGCTACTCTTTTCACTGCATTAATAAGAAGCCTTATAATTTTAGGTCTTACCTGAAAAAAACAAGACACAAAACAAACTTCTTGGCTAAACTTAGATTCTCGAATCCATCTGTACCATTCTTTCTCTCAAAGGAACATTATATTTACTTATATTTTGTGAACTGAGACAAAAGGCAGCAAAAAGAAATCATCTGTCGGAAGACGTTTTCTTACCCCACTAGGAGACTAAAAAATCTGAGGGTTAGAAAACCTCACACTTGACCTTACATTACTATGCTTTCCTGACCGCTGCAAAATCATTGTATGCTGTGTAGGTCCCATACGTAGGGTTTTTTAATCAGTCAGTTAAAGTCACAGGAACCATTCCTCCCTGTGATTGAAGGGGTAGAGCTAATCTTTGTTTCTGAGATGTGACAAGGGGTCTGGGGCAAAGGCAAAAATCGTCATATGAGAATTACTGCAGAGCACAGAGATGTAATATATAGCAGGCAAAAGAGTCTGAAGCAAACAAAGCAGACAGAGGCAGGCTTCAGCATCAGAATCCCTAATAAATCATAACATTATTCAGGTGGGAAAGAACCAGAAGAGATCACCCCGTTCAACTCATCACTCAAAGCAGGGGAAGCCTAAAGGGTTCTGCCCCGAAGGCTTGCTCTATTTACAAGGGATTTTTCAACTGAGTTACTTTACATTTGTAAGACCAGCACTAGTAGGACTTATAGCACAGTGCTATTCCAACAGTTTCAATCTTTTCAACAAAGAACCAGGAGTACACTGCCAGCTAAGAGACTGAAGCCGCATCTGCCTCTGTCTCCTGCTGCCAGCACACCCCACCAGTCAGAGAAGAAAAACAAGACACACAAGTATTCCCAGATCAAACACTTGCACAAGTGCCATGGAATAAATGAACGCTCTACTAGGAAAGGCAGAGATCTCCTTTAAGATTAGGAAACAAAACATCTAACACAGTTCAGAGTAATTACTCAGGCCCTGTAACACTGGCATTGCAATTTTATACTACTTATTTTGCTTGTTTTACTACCAAGACTGATGTTTTAAGTATATTTTTTTGTTTTCCTCCACTCAGAGTTTAAAGTGACTGGAAGCTTCTTTTTGACCAGAAATCATCAGACTGACATGGATCACAGAGAGAGGAAAACATACTTCTTTCTTTCACTTGGTGTCCAAAATTACTCCCTCGTTATTTCGAAAAACAGTTAACACAAAGGGAAAAAGTCCCCTCCCCCCTGCCTGGCAACATATGCCCTAGCAGCAAATCAAGTGACAGCAGCTGCACACACTTGAGACAAAGACGACAATGCGTATCATGCAGCAGTAATTTCTCCTAGTCACAAGGGCAGTTTTATTTCCAAAAGTGATGCAGCTGAAATGCCATCCATGTTGTCCTCTGATCCGATCCTGTCAGGAGCTGCTAGGTGGTAACATGTGCTCCGTGCTGCTCTCCTTTGCAAATGCTGACACATAATATTTGCCAGTCCTTAGCAAAACTGTACTAGAACATGAAACAGAAAGCAGACTTAGCACAGCTATTTGACATTTCTTCTTCTCCATTTGCCCAAAGTATACTAGGAGGAAAATTATACATAAAAGATGCTGTCAAATAAGACAATCTCCAAAAAACCACCGACCTGAACAACACTCTCCCACAGCAAATCCCAAACCCACTTCTCAGCACTTAGGCAGAAAGAGCAGCCTGCTTCACCTTTCCTGGAACTGTATATCTTATTACAAGTGGATTTACAATGCTGAGCTGTCAGAGGGCTCCCCAGCTGTTACTGTTTCCATATATACTAAAATTCAGTAATTCTCAGCCTAGATGTAGCAGCTGGCCAGTGCCAGAATTTGGTTTCTTCTATACTTGCTAGCAGCTATAAATTCTCCACTTCTAGGAAGTCTCAAGTACTTCTACTTCTTTCAAAAAAACCCCAAGGCTTGAAAACCTCAAATGAGTATGATTGCTAGTTCTATTATAACATACTTACTGTATATGTCTGAACTCCTTTTGACAATCTTATTTCAGAGGATTATTTTTCCTGTTTTCAGAGATCTCAACCAGAAAAAGAACTCCTACTCTGCAAGTGTTTTTGCCATCTCCACAGAAATTACTTTTACCTTAATGAGCTCACCTTCCAAGCCTCTATGCTTGGTTAGACAAAGTACAAAAACTTTTGATGAAAGAGAAGGTTCTGAGTACATGAATTTTCTATTCATGTACACAATAAACAAAACACTTGCTTCATGACAGATGGTATTAATACACTGTCCTCGTAACCCTTCATGCTATCCTCAGAAAGCGAAAGCCTGCCAATGTCACACACAAGTTCTCTTCACAAATATTACAGGTACATGCCTCACATGTGCAGTGGGGGTTCTAGAGATCGTGATCTTGATCACCTCAATGCCACCTCAGGAAGATCCACTGTGAGAACACCATGCTGTCACCTTTTCCCCATAGGCATGTAGGAGCAGGTCTTTCCGTGTGATATCAATGTGCCCCTGCGTTCACCAGAGCTCATCAGCTTTCCAGAAATGGGTATTTGCTGTGCATTTTGTTTGTTTATATTTCTCCCAGCAACCTTTCAACCACTGCCCAGCAAACTGGTCTCAGTCAGCCATTTGTTTTCTACAGTCCAGAGGCCAAGGCCAGCACAGGACATCCCAGGTTAGGGCCTGCACGCAGTGCCCCTTCCACACCTTTGATTTAGTGCACTTCCAAGGCAAATGGCTAAACTCATTCAACTGGTCTCCAAATTGATCTTCCATGTTACTGACTGACAAAAACTGGACAGGAAGTAGAAGATAATGGACGGCATCCATCGTCTACCAATGCATCCCTCCTACAAGTCTCAGCTAGTCAGATTACCCAGGATCTAATCCTGTACTTGCCACACCCACCCCAGACACAATCAGAGGAATGGCAAAATGTTGATGTTTTGTAAGCATAGCTAAAGACAGCATTCATACACGGAGTCTGACCTTTGGAGCAGGACACATCTAATTTGACTCCCTTCTCTGCCAAATCCAGACACGTTCCTCACAGGTCCTATCTGTCAAAATGAAAACACGGCTATCAGGAATCCCCAGAAGGCAGTCAACTCAGATTCCAAATTAATGTCTAAATCAGCTGCATTTGTCAGGGTTATTGTCAAATAACCACTTGTGGATTATCTCTTAACAGAATGCAAGATCTACGTTCTGAGAGTGGACTCTAAACTCCTGCAACTACTGATTCCTGCTCTATACAAGCCTGTTCTATGGCATCCCATACACATACGATACTATTTTCTATTTTTGTACATGTAGCAGTAGTAGTTTGAGGCATCAGTAACATCAAGCAAAAGAAACTTTAACACATAAATAGAAGTGCAGTTATCAAAAGAAGTTAATAAGGATTTAGAGAACACTTGCAGGGGTTCTTCCTAGCAGATTGCCAGTTAAAAGTCAGAAGACAAAGAAAAAGAGTACAGCTCAGTTACCAGACTAGTTAACAAATTAAAAACCATAACTCTAGCTAAAAAGTTAATCAGCACATACAAGAGCAAAAACCCAATAATCACTCCACCCCCTAGAAAATTAAATACAAGCAGAGATTGTGGTTGGTTTATCCCTGTATTACATATTAACTAAGTTGCAAGCTTCACTGTTGATGCATAGTCTTTGTTCTTCTACAGTCTTAAAAAAACAGTCTGACAAATATTATCATATTAAATACAAGTTTAAATGAGTATTTGCATATACAAAAGCATGATTTGCATAAGCAGCCACAGGAAGAAACCAAAGAACACACTTAAATGCATAATTTCAGAGGTATCTGTATCTGACTAAACCTAACATTTTAAAGGGAATGAAAAAGAAGGAAACAAATGAGAACTCACCACACTGAAAGAATAGGGATAATCCCTTTTTTGAATTGAAAGGAAATGCAGAAGATCAAGCTATCTTTAAAACAGCAACATCAGCACAGAACTGTTAGCTATTTCACTAATTTAGTGGCTATTGTGATTAAGGACACCCTATTCTAGAAGAATCCAAGAGGAATTATGATAAACAACACGTTGCAAAAAATCTAAAAGACCTCTCCTGCCAACCAGGTCTTTGGGGAATTTATTAGGGGAGATTTTTAAAAAAATATTTATTATTATTACATAACATATATTATTATATTATCAGTATTTAGATAATAGAATGGTTTGGGTTGGAAGGGACCTTAAAGATCCTCAACGTCCAACCTCCTTGCCATGGGCAGGCACATACTTAAATAACTATATAAAGGCAGACCGTATATTCCTCTTTCAACTTTAGTGAGTTGCAATTAAGTCCACCAATACCACAGATGAGAGCATGTGTCTGTCAGCAGAGATACAGAAGCTAAAGGCACTTAGAAACTGTAAATATGTCTCTGAGAACATCACAGTTAACACATTTAACTCAATGTGATGAAAATTCTTCATCCTCTCTGAGAATTTGTATTCACAAAAGACCAGTCCCTAGCTACAGTAGAAGTCACTCTATATTATCATAGAATGGCCTGGGCTGGTAAGGACCTTAAAGATCATCTCTCTCCAACCCCTCTGCTATGGACAGGGACACCTTTAGGTAGACCAGGTAGCTCAGAGCCCCATCCAACCTGGCCTTGCACACTTCCAGGGATGGCATCCACAGCTTGTCTGGGCAACCTGTGCCAGTGCCTTGCCACCTTCACAGTAAAGAACTTCTTCCCAAAATCTAATTTTGAATCTCTCATTTTGAAGCCATTTCCCCTTGCCCTGTCATTACACACCCTCGTAAAAAAGTCCCTCTCCAGATATACTGGTTTTGCAGCGCCTGGTTTGTGGTAGCAGGGGCGCCACAAAGTTGGCTCCTGTGAGAAGCTGCTGGAAGCTTCCACCATGTCCAGCAGAGACAATGGCTGATGGCTCTGAAGATGGACATGCTGCTGGCCAAGGATGGGCCAATGAGAAAAGCTGGTAACACCTCCGGGATAAGATATTTAAGAAAGAAATCAAAACAAAGTCACAGGTTTTTTGCTTCTAGTCAGAGAAGAGGAGGAGGTGAGAACATGTGAGAGAAACAACATGGAGACACCAAGGGCAGTGAAGAAGGGGGAGGAGGTGCTACAGGCACCAGAGCCGAGATTCCCCTGCAGCCCGTGGTGCAGCCCATGNATGAGATCTGGAGCCACGCTGGAGAAGTTCACGGAGAACTGTCTCCTGTAGGAGGGACCCCACGGTCCCACAGGGGGAGGACTCCCCTCCCAGAGCAGCAGAAGAAAACCTCAGGTGATGAGCTGACCAAAACCCCCATGCCCTGTCTCCCTGCGCTGCTGGTGAGAACGAGGGAGGGGCTGACAGGGAAAAAAGGTGTTTTAAGGGCTTCTTTTACTTCTTGTTATCCTCTTCCAATTCTGTTAGTAATAAAGTCATTTTGCAACCGAAGTTGAGCCTGTTTTGCCCTTGAAGTGTTTCTCCCAGTCCTTATCTCACTCATGAACCCTTCATTAATTTTTTTTTTCCTCCCTCTCTGCTGCCCCGCGGTGGCAGGGGAAGGTGAGCAAGCGACTCTCATGGGTGCCTGGCCTTGGGCCGGTGTCAAACCATGACACCAGATTTATTGTAGGCTCCCTTCAGGTAGTGGAGGGCTCCATTTAGGTGGCCCCAAAGCCTTCTCTTCTTCAGGCTGAACAATCCCAGTTCTCTCAGCCTTTCCTCATATGAGAGGTGCTCCATCCCTCTGATCATCTTGGTGGCCAACAATGATTAACAATATTACGTGGGGGGAGTTGTGTTGTTATTTTGTTTGGTTGCTGTTGTGTTGTATTGGTTGGGGGTTTTTTGTGGGGGTATGTTTAGGGTTCTTTTTACAACAACCACATGATATTTTTGACAAATGCCAATTTTCTCTCTTTGCCTCCAAGCAATCTCCAGGTCTCACATCCCAAAAATGCCCTAAGAAGATGTTTCCCGAAAAATTTTATTTTCATGTAATATTCAGGCAACTACACATCAGAAACATCTCTGATGTTGAAGCCTAGACAAAGCATACAGCACGATTGTGAAGTTTGGTCTTGATTTGTTTTCCTTATTAATAAAGACTTCCACTTAAGTTTTCTTCCGTGAAGCACTGAATTCAAGAACCTGTTGGATAATCCTCCCTGTAGCCTAAGTACCACTTTTTATTCAAAATAAATTTCACAGCCTCGGAAAACTTGCTAATAGAGTGATCTGTACATGGTTGGATTCCTGAAAGTATCTGGAAAAATAAAAATAAATAGAGGATTTTTAATATCTTGCTAACAAGTCAGAAATTTAGGGTATGATTCTAGAGGACTACCCTACAGATAAAGTGTGCATAGAGCTTTTCCTTCTAGTCCTAAATTTGAGTCTTGGAAAGACCAACACTATTTCTGCCCCTGGAAGGGATCACAGGCCTCATTCATAACGGTGACTTTCAGAGACTGACACATCTCATCTAAACGGTAATTGGAACACAAACTGGGAAATGCAGTGCCTAAATTTCTCAGAGAGTTATGAACTGATAGTGAGGTGCTAGGGGAAAAAAAAAAGCCAGTATTTAAGAACAGGATTTCAAGAACTACTCCCCCACATACAAGGTTTAGTGTTCAGTGAAGGTGAATTGCTCTTTTACAAGTCCACATACTCACAGGGACAGAACTGAACTGCTAACGAGCTGATACAAATAACAGTTTTTGCCTTCTAGCCCCTCCATTTCTCTCCTCTATTCCCAGGCAGTAACTGGAGTCCCCTGCTATCCACATGTGTCACTACACATGGAGCAATGCAGACCACTCTTCACATGGCAGGCAATGCAGCACTTCTAGCTCCTGCTCAAAGTTTAAAAATGCAGTTGTATCTGCTTTCCCTTCAGTAAGAAACAGGTGTTTCCTTGACCCATCCACTAAAGTATTTTAAATTTGAAAATACACCTTGAAGGATTTTTCAGTAGATCCAATAGTTACTGAAGGAAGGACAGGCAGAACAATTAACATGTATTGTTCCCTTTAGAAAACAAAGTTTAAAGAAGTTAAAAAAAAATCCTATCCCATGTACTATCATTAGCAGAATATGTTTTGTAAAACAATTTTCCACACTTCCTGGACCATGCACAAGTACTCCAAAACCACACCTTATGTCTGTTTCCTTGTAAATAGACTGTTTACCAGTAACATTTACAGAAACAGTGACCTATCCAGGAAGATCTGCACCACAGTCCTTTCCTATCTCTTGCCAGAATGCACCATTAAGCTGTTTCAACTGCTCGGTCTCATATTTCTTCCTCCACTTCCAAACAGTGCCTAGCATACTGTTAATTAAGGATACAACCACACTGACACAAGGCAGCAAAGGAGTGGAAAGTCAAACCATCTTTGCCACTGGGCAGTGGTCAGCACGAGGAAGGACATATACAAAGGTGTTTAGAGACACAAACATCTCTCCTATCCCATTGTTAGTGAGCCTGGGGAGCAAAGAACCTTGTAAAAACAGACATTTCTTCAGTGATCCAAGCAAATACAATGGTAAACTGGCCACAAGATCAGATTGCAAACTAGGAGATTACATGCAAACTTGATGTTTAAAAAGAAACACAGCTTCATCTTTTTCCTTTGTCGATCCTTTCTCCTCATTAATCAGGCTAAAATACTTACATGAGTTCCCCCATACAGCTCTTGCTGTGCCTAATTTCTTACTTAGAGTTAGAATACCCTTTGAATGACAATAAAATACATAACCTTATTCAGCCTGTAGAAGGTTTCACTTCTGTATATACATTACAACAGTCCTAATGCTAACAGTTGGCATGCAAGTTTACCTAAAGCTGGATATGTAAAATAGTGTAATACAGACCTCTTTCCTCATCTGGACAGTTTTGAAGAAAAGTCTGCAGGTAATATGTGTGCTATTATGCAGTAGTAAGAAAGCTGCATTTATGGTGGCCCCACTGTTGTAGCAGGATCGTGTAGTGCTGTTTTAGATATGCTTGGAGTCTTGGTACTTCTGTGTTCACATGCAAACTCACCTAAACCAGCTCCCGTACATACTCATGTGAAAATTCAGAGGACAATCTACAGAAACAAGTACAATTCATTCCTTCTTGCTGATCATCATCAGTACTCAGCCCTGTTTTATTGTCCTCACAGTATCACTCTCTCCCATTGACCACTCTTGACCAGCCATGCCCAGCTGTGTTTGCATGCACTTGATCTGAACAGAGCCCTATTCATTCTTTCATGCCGTTGCAGAAGAAGCTATACTTTTATGAATTAGAGTCTATCATCAGACTAACTCCACATTCACTTACTGCACAAATTCATCTGCAGAATGGGGAAAAGCACTCCAGCTTGACAGAGCAAGATCTTGCACAACTGTCCTTACTGAAATGTGCTGTTTTCATATAATGTAAGTCTGTTGCCAACACTCACACTTCACAGCAGTTTTTGAACATCAGTTACGTGAAGACTTAGGATCCATGAGATCTCTGAGGACCTGTGGGAACTTGCGTCAGGGAAAGTTCAGGTTGGATATTAGAAAAAAGGTTCTTCACCCAGAGGGTGGTTGGGAACTGGAGCAGGCTCCCAGGGAAGTGGTCACAGCACCAAGCCTGACAGAGTTCAAGAGGCGTTTGGACAATGCTCTCAGGCACATGGTGTGACTCTTGGAGATGGTGCTGTACAGGGCCAGGAGTTCGGCTCAGTGATCATTGCGGGTCCCTTCCAGCTCAGCATTTTCTGTGGTTCTGTGAATTAAACCACTCTTCTGCTCAAAGCAGGGGTAATACTAAAGCTAGACCAAGGTGTCTAGGATCTTGCCCACACAAGTTTTGAAAGTCTTCAGAGACAGAATGTCCATAACCTCTTTCTCAGCAATACATATATTTATGTATATGAAAAATAATAATGGTAACTATATATTACATATTTATCGTATTTTGTCTATGTACATGTTTGTGCATACATATAATATAGATTTCAGAACTTGACAAATAATTTCAACGTATGTAACAAGAAAACCCAAACTCACTTAAATAAACTTGTAGACTATACATCAACAGTTCGAGATCAGACAGCAGATGTGTACACCAGAGAGATATAAGACACACAGATCAGAGGATGTGATCAAGTAGGCATTTGGAATTCATTCATGGATATTATGGTTCCCATGAAGATGGAAGACATGTAAATGCTACACTGATGGACTGCTCTGGACTCAGTTCAGTAATTTAGAAAAATCCTTTCAAAGGCAATCCACCATACAGTTTTTGATTTTATTTAAACTCAGGACATGTAAGGCAATAAACTTACTGTTGGCATTTTGACTCTCTTCACCTCTCTTCTGCCACTCATGAAAACTTCAACACTGCATTCATTTTTAGGGAAGTTTTTTTATTTCACAATCCAGTTTAGCCTTACCCAACATTTAGCCATATACAGATTGTTACTGCCTTTTGAGGTTCAACAATACAAACAATATATTTTCTCGTTGTCTCCTACCCTTAGTGGTTTTATCATTCTGAATACATTAACATAAAAACACAATGACAAAAGAAGTGTAATTATAGGGACATAGCTCACTGCTACTATTAATATTATTTGTTCTTCTAACACTTTTGGTAAGCTACCGCTCATTCACAGATGAAAATTTAACTTTTACAAGGGATCCTCCAGGGTCTTCTTATGTGGCATAGCAATCTACAGACGAAAGAGTGATGCAGCAATGTTCTTGCTCACTGGGGGCCAAGTGGGAGCAATTCATAGAGATTAGATACAGAAGTTGCATGGAAAGGGGTGGGAACTGGACAAAGGTCCACCACCCTGCCACATTCCCTTATGGTCATTCGCACGTAGGTATTAGCCTTTTTACAGAAGAAGGCCACATGAAAGGTGTTCAGTTACACTCTGCCAGTAAATAGTTCAATAAGCATATCTTCGTTCAGAACAGCAAGTCCCCTTGTCTGAATGCAGTAGCTGAGGTACTTTCTTACAATGGGGTTGAGATGCTTACTGCAAGGGTATACACATCATACACTTCTCCAGAAGTCTACCACGCCCTCCTTAAATCTCCACGTCTTCCAATTGCCTCATACTCCTTCCTGATAGTCTCTCTCTGCACGGATCTCTGTGTGCCCAAAAGTCAAACTATCCAAACAATTTGGATCGTTTCCAAAGTTGAGTGTTCCAAGCTGTGCATATAGTGCAGATGCCAGGCATACTTGTAACTGAACAGCCTACCACATCATTCCAAAAAGCCCTGAAGTCATAGAGACTCCAAAGGCTCAGGTCATATCTGAATATCCTCCTGTTCACAAGACTGCTGTAGTCCCTTAATCATGAGACTGACATACGTGAAAAAAATTGCATTTCTAGCTGCATTACAGCTGCCCTATAACAACATAGATACACAGAAAAAATATAACTTGCTGCCTTTATGTGTGGCCTTGCCTAAGCAATCCATGCAAGACCAGCAGCCATGGGTATTTTTTTCTTCTTTTACTCAAAGACAGAGCCATATACCAATGGGAACCACATGCAGAGAGGAAGATTGTTGCAGAGTAGAACCAACCGTACAGAGAGGCAGCTTGACACTCTGCTGCAATGGATTAAACATGGAAGTACATTTGTAATTTAGGATCTCTAGAAATAATATTCTCTGATATAAATAACCCCAACACTGCTTAGACACCTTTCAAGTGTTTTCTCAGTGCACCTTGAAATACCAGCTGCAAGATTCTATTAAATGCACATGACTCATTCTCAGTTTAAAGATCAAATAAAACATAGACCTTCCATACACAGAAATAAGACAAGCATCTTCTCAACCCTAAAACAGTATTTTAATTATATAAAGATATTAATTATGTTCTATGGAGTCTAATCACTTTTATGAAAGATATTAGAAGTTCAAAAAGCTAGACTACTTCACTAGTCTAGTGCAAAGGTACTATTTCTCACACACAGATAGTGTTTTCAGAACTTCATACATCAAGTCAGCAGCTCTGCTGTCCTGAACAGTTGCCTGGTTGATTGAACAGCTGCCTGCCTGATTGCTGCTGCTACACAACATTCACTTGATTTTGTACTAGATCCACTCTGACTGTGCAGAATCAAGTTATTCTCTACTGGATCAGATACGTCCTGTCTTGTGGTTGAAAATTTTGTACTATTTGAAAGTAGCCAAGAGCTTGCTTGACAAAAGTAGCTAGAATTGTTAGGCTGTATGTTGAACTTTACTTGAACTACAAGGCTATGTTGTGTAAGTCGAACAGAGATTATAGTACAACCTGGAGCTAACAATATGTACATTAATAATAATTAAACTGGACAAAGCTAGCATTTTAAATATTACTTAGAAAATAATAGATCACAGCTTATGGAGTGCAACAACCATATTACAACATGGACTGCAGAACCAACTGAACACACAGCAACCAGCTGGTAACAAAACAGCAAACCAGAAGTAAGAAGACCCCAGACTCTAATGTTGCTGTTTGTTCAGACTGTCATGTGAGGAACAGGGAGTTTGGATTGTAAGTGTATAATTGCCTAGAGATTTATTTGTTCAGAGTCCCTGTCTTGAGGCACTACCAGATATCATAACTGACCTGTGCCAACAAACCTATCTAATGGAGAAGAGAGATTAGTGTCAAAAATTTCTTTAACACCTGTGGAAATGGATCTTGCAACTTGCAGTGTCTTCTGCATTTGATATACAGAACTGCTGCATTATTCTGTCTCCACTGAACAGAGATAGTGCAAAATGCTGCTTATTATGAAATAAACGTCTTTTAAAGGACAATATGCTACAAACCCAGCTTTTAAATCTTAAGAACTTCCTGCAATGAAGTAAGATACAGTTTGCTTTTGAAAAGTATCCCAGATTTTTCAGATGCAAAACCAGGCAGAGAAATGGTAAGGTTCAAATAAGTAATACGTGAAAACATATACAGCATATCCTTTCACACAGACACTTCCCCCTCAGTTATTACTTCATGGATTTACACACACCACAATGCCAGATAGAGGACTTCAGCTTATTTCCTTTGATCTCCGTTTCACAAGTGGTTTGCCTATTGAGTTGGTCTTAAACCAAGTCTCGCATTTATTCTTACACAAATAAAGGAGATGCCAGATTGATCCAGAATACAACCACATGTTGTTTCAACTTGCCCACACTCCCTAGATCCTCTGTGGCAAGCAAATAAGTTAAGCTCTCACAAGCCAGCACTAAAGACGGAAGCCAATAATTTCTTTATCCACCATACCGGAGGATCTGAACTGCTTTAGCCAGGAATTCTAACACAGCCTGCTCTCCCTTGTCTGAAGGTAACCATCACTGTCAAAGTCCCCAAACTCACCTAATTGTGTTATCTAAATAATAAAAAAACTTCCACCCAACAATTTGAATTCAAAGACATCTGGAAATGATTACTGTCATTGGGCATCTGTTGTAGAGGTTAGTCATCTCACTATTAAAAGGTGCATGGCAATTCGGGTTTGTCTGCTTCAGCTTTAGCTGGTACTTCTACTGCTACACATCAAAACCTCCTGAATCCCAGATACATTACATCTCTGTGGCTACTTTACCAGCCTTTGTCTAAAATCTTGCAAAATATAATCATGGCCACCACTGCTTTAAATCCCCTTTATTCCCTGAATCAGCTAGTTTACAATTTTTCTTTTCCTCTGGGAATTTCAGCTAACCAATCTGCCACTATCCGTACTTTGCCATTTGCCCTTTATGAGTAACCACACCAAACAAGCACCTTCCTGAATCTCCTTCCCATTCCAGTAACTCTTTCAAGTGTGACACAAAATTGAGCTTTTCAGCCAACTCTTTACTGATGACAAACCACAGAAGATATAAAATTGCTTAGTGAATTTGTTGAAACCCCTACTTCTCACTTCTCCATCAACACATAAAGGAAAACAGCACTCTATCCTTGTAAATTAAATCAGAAAAAAAAAACCAACCACTGAAACAGAGATGCTGGAATGAAACACAAACATTTAACAGACATTATTGGATCATTAAACACTAACATATTTCTATGAAGACAGAACTATATGGCACTTAGGTTTGGTTTTTTTTTTCATTCCTAAAGTGTTTACTAGCTTATGCTATGTTACACACAGATTTTTTTAAAATGC
Source organism: Cnemophilus loriae (assembly GCA_013397755.1). Taxonomy (NCBI): domain Eukaryota; kingdom Metazoa; phylum Chordata; class Aves; order Passeriformes; family Corvidae; genus Cnemophilus; species Cnemophilus loriae. The sequence continues at coordinate 207,255 of VZTF01000255.1, forward strand.
CTTTAGCATGTCTTTGAATTCTTCTGAACAGCAGACCTCTAGCTTTGGGAGGTTTTATCCCATCTTTACTATCTTCCTTATCATATCTTTCTTAGAGAAGTTTATTTTCACTTGCTTTGTTCGCTACTGAACTACAGACACTCGCTTAACTAGATTCCTTATTTTTGTCCCTCAGTGAATCACAGGTGCAGAAGAAACGCAGTTCCCTGCCTGCCTACCATGACCCCTGCTTACCAAGTTCACCTGTCAAACTCTACATTTCAGGGCTGTGAAATAAGAGAGATTTCACTTCGATTGCTGAGAGAAAATAACACAACTGAACAAAAGGCAAGCTACATTGCCTCTCACATCCAAATGCTGTTGCAGACAGACACAGTTGGCTCTTTAAGGCATAGGGATGATTTTATTTCCCAGACATATTCAGATTTCCTGCTTGTCACATATAGTTCTCTCTCTCAATAATTGAAAAAAAAACCTGAATATGACTGAGAATTTTTGTCTACAAGTTTCAGAACCTGCAACAAGGGCTTTGGAGCAGCATACAGATTTATGACCATTACAAAGCAGCAGGTTACCTAGCAACAAATACCTATTTTCTTTGAAAAGAAAATATCTTTTCTGATAAAAAAAAATCTTTTCTGATTTGAAAATTGCTTTGGTAGGGTCTAAAATTGAACAGTGATTTTAAAAAAAGCAAAAGAAAGATACATTTTGCCCCAAGCAGTTGTTTTTCCTGAAGGGGGTTCCCTAAGAGAAGATACCTGGTATTAGTGTAGGAAATTTAAAGAAGACTGAATAGATTGTAACATATACCATAAAACATAGTGAGGTGCTAACTTTTAATCAATCAGTTCCATAAAAGAAGCTGCTTCCAGTCAGGAACACGTACTAAGACAATAGAATAAATCCTAGACTTTTCACCCTATATCATCACTGTCACAAGCAGATCTCTTTGGAATTCCACCTGGACAGATATAATTTATCAAGTTGTCATGGAAGTGTGGCATGTGGCAATGCAATCATGTTACATATTTCAACATGTACACACAGATAGATCATTTAGACTGGTAACATTCAGCACATACTTGAAATTCCTGTGATGTGACTATTATCCTGGAGTTGAAAATGCCAATTAACGAAATAGAGAAACATTTATTTCCAGTATATGAGGAAAACTGAACTATACTCACAAGACCAACACAAGTGGGAGGATGTGCTGTGCTTAAAAACCAACTAGCGCTATTCCCGCTCTCACTTGAGTTCCCAAGTCTAGCACTTTCCAGTGTTGTGTCTAGAATATTTTTTTAAAATATGAAGAGGATGACCAGTAAAAGACAGGATAACATTTGCAACTGGGCAAGTATCTGTGGAGTTTGCTTCAGGTACATGCCAGTTGGAAACACAGTATCATGAAAGTTGCCATGCCGTTGTAACACAGGACTTTGAACTACCTCACCGTTGACACTGAACTAGGAGGCAAAGAAGTCTGTAAATAAATAAATGACAAATTGTCTCCGTAAAAACAGTTTGTTTTTTATATATGACTGCCCCATACCACATGCAGTGGGGCTGAGGCCTCAGCTTGGGGTCACAAGCACAAGGCTTTTCAAGGGCCTCTAGAGCTCCCCAAGCATCCCCCTAACGACTCACGTCCTGTCCTGCAGGAGCATACCAACCCAAGAGCCTTGGTACCCATCATGAGGTTGGCAGTGAACCGTGCCTCGGAGCAGGGCTAGACACACCTGTGAACCTGCCCCATCAGAAGGAAGGTGAGCTTGAAAGCCAAAAGGACAGGGCACCATCACTTCACGTGCTACTCCTGCACATGGCCTGCACGCCCTGAGATATCAAAGAGGGCTAGGCCACCCAGTGAAGGCTGGCTGAGAACAGCGGCAACTCCAGATGGACAATAGCTGGTCCCCTCGCCAAAAATCCTCCCAGGGGCTGACACAGCCCCAGCCCTACTACCTAGCTACAGGGGCTGGAACAGGAGCACAACACTTACTTTATCTTTCACGGCAGAGGGGGCAGAAGTCGTCAGCTGCTTGGAGCCCTTGTGGGGCTTCTTGCCCGCGCCGTCGCTGCCTCCACCGCCGCTCTCCACCTTGATCAGCCGGTGCTTGGGGGAGATGTACTTCACGTCGGGTGGCGTCGCCGGGCGGCGCTCGCTGTGGCTGCGGAAGAGGTGCGGGGAGCCGGTGGTGGGAGGCGTGGCGCAGCACGACGAGGAGGAGGAGGAGGAGGAAGCCTTGAGGGCCGCCTCGCCCAGGTCCTCGGGCGCCGAGTAGTCCGGGCGGCACATGGCGCGCAGCTTGCGCAGGGACGAGCCGGGCCCGCTGTAGGGGTCCTCGAAGTCGCGGTCCTTCTGGGCGCGGTAGGCGCGGAGCAGGTCGCTGGTGTCGTCGCGCAGACGGCGGCGCGAAAAGCCGGGCGAGGTGTGGTGGTGGAGGTGGAGGTGCGGCGGCCCCTCGGGGCGGGGCGCGCTGCCGGCACCGTTGCGCTTCT
>VZTF01000255.1:210238-241369 GCA_013397755.1 Cnemophilus loriae
GTCTGGAGTGGCTGGGGTACCTGCAGCCACCACCTCCACAGTTTGAACTCTGAATTCTCTGCTACCGCTACCTGTGTCCCCCTTCCCATCCGTGGTGGGGTAGGAGGGTTCCAGCTGGCGCCTAAAAAGGAACCAAGCCCTGTTTTGGGCTAGGGCTGATGCTAAACAAACAGGATGTTGCATATTTTTTGGTAGGCACCTTTCCCATGTGTGTTCCTAGGTAAGGGCTACAGTAAATCAAACACAGAGATGATATTTGAGTGAATCATGCTGCTCAGCTTGGGTGTTGCCAGAAGGATTTGTCATCTGGGCCACCACAGTTGCAACCACTTCGCATTGCTCTTTTAATCTTTCTCCATCTGCCCAAAGGTAAACATATACGACAGCAGGTTTTCCCGAGTTCTGTCTGCCCAGCTGTGATAGTCTCACCTGTATCTTTAGTCCCCAGTCCTGATTTGGTCTGGTTTTAGGGAGTGCTGGAGGTGTTGAATGGATGTTCAGGTGGAGATAGGAATACCTGCAGGCTGATGTCTCCAGGCCCATCTCTGGCCTCTGCCACAATAATAAAGTTAAGCAAATGGAAGAACTAATCAGGTGATAGTTTGATCTGTAGTGCTTCAATTGTACGTTATGACCTGTGACAGGAGAGATTTGTTGCAATTTTGTTCTGTCTACACTGCATAGTGGAATGCAGTTTCAAATGAAGAGTTAGAGAACACCTCACAACTGCATTTTTAGGAGTCTTCCACTAATCAGAATTCAGACCTATCAATAAAAACAATAAAATGTTTTTCATTCCCCCAATGCAAATCTGTGACAGAGTTTTCCAGAGCTATACCTTCATGCGAAGCACCATTTCCCCACTGCTTTATCAAGTCCATCAATTCAGAGAGATAAGCAAGAAGCGGAACCTTTTTCATATAGTTTAAAAATCTGCACAAGAACATCACAGTTTCACTAGGAGCTGTGGACATGTTCCTAATATGATGTGCTGGTTTTCCTTGGATACCGTTCATTTTCTTCACAATAGCTATTATGGACAGGGCTATGTTAATTTTCTTCACAATAGCTATCACAGGGCCATTTGTGCTGAAAACAGCATTATTAATACAGGGATTTGGTTTTTTTTGTTACTGATGAGCAGTGCTTACACAGAGCCCAGGCCTCATCTTCTCACACCACCCCAGCAGCGAGCAGACTGGGGGTGCACAAAAACTTGAGATGGGACAAGCCAGGACAGCTGACCTCAACCAACCAGATATTTATTTTATATATTATTAAATATTTTATATTTATTTTATGACCTCAACCAGACAGATATTCCATATCATATGGAGTCATGCTCAGCATATAAAACCGTGGGGAGAAGAAGGAAAAGGGGGGATGTTCAGAGTGCTAACATCTACCTTCCCTAACATGCTTTCTGCACAGAAGGGTGGCCCAAAATTAGACTTGAGATGCAACCCTTTTTTGAAGGTGAGAAAGGCAGTGTCATGCACTGTTTGGAAAGGGGTGTGAAGATGTCAGGCACTGTCATGTTTTTAATCATTTGGGAGTTGGATCTCTTTTAACCTTTTTATAATCAGAATAGTGGAGGGAACAGAAGAGGAAACCTTTATCTAATTATCATTACAAGTCATCTGTGTACTGCCCCATTGCATTTTGGCAAACACCTATATAACTCCCTGTTGGCAGTGTTGAATCTCAATATCAGACACATACCTATAGTGTATTTACACACCCACCCCCAGTCATGAATTATGAGGGCAAAATGGACTCAGTTATATTCATGAGTTAATTATATTTATGAAATAAAGATGGACTGGATTTACATACACAGTTTGTATCTGGTTTTATGGACCCTTTTAACCTTGCTCTTGACTGCACATTCTCTTTAAAAAGCCTCATTCTCTCTCTGAGTTTGGGCACTACCCTTGCAGCTTGCTCAGCATAAGCATGTCTCTATGTTTTAGTGAGATCCTGAGAACAAACCTCCACTGTGAGCACAGGCTTCAATTGTAATTCCTTCCTACAGCATTTTCATCAGTTTATAGGGAAAGGAAGGTTGCATGATCCCTGTTGTCAGCAAATGGAAACACTTTTCTTTTTATGTCCTTAGTGCTGGTCTCCTGTCTCTGCTCAGCATATTCATCCTATCTAACTATAGTTTTTTCCTCAGTGCAACTCCTCAGCCTGAGCCTGAGTAGTTCCTGTTTCTTAACTGGCCAGTACCTGAGTCTCTCACGGGGCTGCAAGACTACCAGTAGTTGCTGATTCAGGAATAGTATATTCTAGGCCGTTTGTATGAGAGGGAATTTTTGCCCTGAAGCAAGATGAGTCTCAATTTCTTTAAAACTCAAAGGATCTCATTACCCAGAAGTCTAGCAGCTCCCTGATTCCTGTTCTGCCAGTCACGGGAGGGGCAAGAAAGCCCCAGGAGAGCTCCAAACTCAGCCTGATACTGTCCCTTGTGGCTCAGTGAGGAACCACGTTCTCTCCCCTGCATTGACAGGCAGCTCGTGAGGTGACAGGTGAGCAAAAGCACATCGATGCAGGGCAGCTTCTCTAATACTTCAGGATTTCTCTTAAGTTGCCTCCCAGCAGTGTGAGAGAATAGGAACTATGGGTGTACTGGATAACCCTAGGAAAACCCAAACCTGAATAAATACCTATGAATGAGGACAGAATGGTCTGCAAAACAGGCATAGCGGAGAAGTAAAATCAAGAATTCCACTGTCTCTCTCATCTCAGAGATTGTTCCAATCTAAACCTGCAAGGTCTACAACACTTTTGTATGTGCACAAGATGCTTTCCAATCCCAGCTCAATTTCCAATCTGCTCATGCAGGGTACATCTACACCTGCAGGACTCCTAGTCCCTGGTCTGAGTCATTTTCACACAGATTTTTGAAGGAAACAGACTCCATCTTTTTCAGAACTTTGACCACATTTTTGAGTTCCGATTGTCAGGTTTCCAGCATATTTTTTTACCAAACATGAAGATAAAGGTGTGATGGTGAAAATAAACTTTTTCTGTGAAATAACAAATCCTAAAATGTTATGATCTGAATAGAACATCTACTTCTTCTCAGATCTGTGTCTCTTGAAGTAGAAATAATTTACAATTTGTTTCAACTTAGGGAATTAGTAAAAAAAGAAACTCTTATCTTTTGATACAGGCATATCATGGCACACAAGTCACTAATTTGTGCTAAGTGTTCACACTCCTAATCATATTAATTTAATTAAATAATGAAGTTAAGTAGCATCTACTCTGGAATTTAACAGGCCTTGTTTCCTCTCATACTTCCGATTTCCATATGTAATAAGGGTTGCAGAACATTCAGTGCATTTCAAATTAAGATAAAGAAGAAAAAGTAGCAAGTAACATGCAGAGCAAAGTGCTTTCTGTATAGATAAAGACTCAAGCAGTGCTGCCAAGTCTAACTTTACAGTTATCTTGCACGAAAACAAGTCCAAAATTTTTAGGATTGATCAACCCTTCACACTGAGATATCCACAAGAAAGATAGAAAGCAGATAATCGTTCTGGTTAATATGGCTTTAGGCTAGGCGAAAAAAAATCATATGCATTCACCATGTTAAGAACAGTCATCACAAAACAGAGAAGTGTTCTCTTTCTTGAGGCACTTCTTTCTTGGTGACAAATGTCAGATAGTTCAGAAAGGATGTGTAGCATCCATAACACATTTAGATTCCTCCTATTTGTGTATGTTGCATCACACAAATCACACCCAGATAATGATTAGAGAGCAATTTGCTGTCCACAGGCTATCAAAATGCTGAATGTTTTCCTTTTTGTGTATGTATATGACTAAATATAGGATTATTAGGAAGTTCTGATTTTTCTACTTTTCAGGGTGACATCTTCCTGAGATTAGTTTATTCCCAAGTAAGGAGAAATACTTATACTGTGAGCATGTGTTAGTTATTTCAATCCAACAAATCTGTCCTGTATTCTCACGCTGCAGGCAAAAACCCAATTAGACACTCCTCTTGAATTCTACTTTTGTAATGATCTCTTTGCCGCCAAGAACAAGTTCACATTCAATCATCTTTAGTTTTCTTAAATCACTCTCAAAGTGGGCGGTTCAAAGTCATATTTTGAAGGGTTTTGTCACCTAGAGATATCCTGCAGAATTTGCAAAAGCAGCTTCACAAAACCAGCTGGATTTAGAGTATAGGGTGCTTGCAGACATTCCATTTGTCATTTTCTTGCATCTTTAGGTGCCTCTCTAGAAAGCTCTGGCTCAAGTGACTCATATGATCTGCATCATAGATTTGCTTTGAGCACAGGCAGTCTGGAGTCATTGGAATTGTGTCCTTCAGTCCCAGCTACTCTTCAGATAATGGCAAATTCTGGCAAAGATGCAGCTGTAACAGCACAGGGTTCTCCACGGATTGCAGAATTTGTCTGGGACTTTGAATTAGCCTGAACTCAACTGGATAAATGAGAGCCCTGTCATTTTGGTGTAAGCACTTTTTCCTTGTTGGTTTGGGTTTTTTTTTCCTGCCACTGCACATTGCAATGTGCAATTATCTCAGGATTCTGACTTCTCTGCTCTGAGTTCCAGTGCAACAGAGAACTTTTGGGTAGTAATGGGACCTCCTGCACAGTGAGGAGAAGTTGAGCACTGGTACAGACTGGTAATCAGATCTCCATTGTCAGAAACTGAGACCTCAAATAGAGAGGGCCCTGAATATGCAGATTTAGACTGGCACAGCTTTCAGCAAGACAGTGGTCTGGAGATATCTGGAGGTTCTGTTCAACCTAAAATGAAGCTGCTCTCCTATCCATATTCTTTCCAGTCCTTGTGCTCCTTCGTGCTGCGTAAGGCAGGACACTGACCAAAAACCTGCACTGGCACAATAGGACAATTTTCTATATGAATATGCCTGATTGCTACCCTACTGAGATGTCACTGTTCAACCTTAAACTGAAAACAGTTGTCCTATAATTCTACTTATCAACTGCAACTGTAAGGACAAACTGATTCTTTTGGAGAACCTCAGCAGAATGATGCCACTAGATTGTAATTACAATTAAAGATCTATTTTTTAAAAACATCATTTTATGATCAGCATAGTATAGAATTTTATGATCACAGTAGCACAGGATTTTTTTGTAATTGGTACCAGTGGAACACAATTGTATAAGTAGCATAGCACCAAATTTAAAATCACATTTTAACTGATGTTTCTTAATCACCTGGACTCTCTGCAGACTGGGTGGTTGGTTTGCAGTATAAATAAAACAATCATAATCTATAGTCAGTCTTCAGAGGAAGCAGACAACATTGGAGGTGTCCGTGGCCATTGGGGGACCACAGGTTTTGCTGTCCAGCAGCAGTTGTGGTCCAAGCCCCACTCAGGGCTTGTAACTCCTCCATTTTACAGAGTGCTCTTTCTGTGTGATTTTATGTTTTGTTTTTCTATGACTGGGTCATCACAGCTTGTTTGGCCAGGTGCCTGAGACCTTCAAGGCTGTAAGGAGGTGAGAAGGCGGGCTGGTGCCCAGGAACCTTGAGAATGATATGGAGGTGGACAAGTCTGCCTGGTGTGCGGCATCTTCAAGATCTGATAAAGGCGAGGAAGGGAGCTGACACGTGACCACTCAGTCACAGGAACAGCTCTTTGCCATATTAAATGGCATTAGTCATGCTAACCGTATTCACATGTGTCAGGAGCACAGGAGTGGGGCACGAGAAACTGTGCAGGGGAAGAACAGATCCCTAGATTCAATAATGAGGGAAATTTTTGATACAGTCAAAGGAAAAGATGCAAGATCCTGCTGGCAGTGGTACCGTTGCATTGCTTTAGGTCCATTGTTCAGGAAGCATAGTTTTAAAATCATTACAGTTAAATTCCAGAGCCTTCTGATTACAAAAAAATTAAATGAATTTATAAAAAATTTCTCTTTTGTTCTTAACTTATTTCTAGTTTCTGTGGGCTAAATAGATTTTCTAGTTAGAAAATACTTCCGGTTTAAAGGGTTTCACATCATATTGTTGGTATGTGTGGATGTAGCAATTTGGAGACTCACAAAGAGCTTCTAGATTTGCTAAAAAATTGGAAAAAAATTCTCCGTTCCTTTTAACTCTAGTTCACACCAGGCTCGGAATACCTAATTACTTTTTCAATATGATAATGGAGAAGAAATAGTACTTTACAGGCATCAACCTCTGTACTTCTCAAGAAAATTATCAGAAAAATATCAGAACATCAGTATAATTCCTCTTCATAATTTATTAATGATGAATTTTCACTGGTCAGAGATTGGAAATAAACTTTCTTCATAAATGAGCTTCTCAGCAGAGAATTAGAACAAAGCATAGATAGTTCTGCATGCTAAATAACATTTAACTGCCCTGACCAATTGCAGGGAACTGAAGTATAGCTCAAGTACAGAGACTCCAGGAAATTAACACATGCACCCATAAACATTCCTCTGAAAGGCTGAAGCAGACACTGCAGCAGAGTGAGTACAGCCTCAGCAACTGGGCAAGTAATCATACTCCTGAAATACATTGGTGGCAACTACTGGGACAAGAGATATGAGAAATTTCATAATCTTCTTTTCAAATTGGTCTGTGTGAAGCAGGAAACGAAGGTAATAGTGAACATAGGCTTCCAACAAGCAATCCATCCGGGTGGTGCAGTAATTGAGTCTGAATTCTATGAAAACACATAATTCTGTAATTAAAGGCTAAATCGTAACAGCTGCAAGTAAGATATTGAATTAAGTTTCTGCATGCAACTTTGACTCCAACATTTCCATATCTACAGTGCGAACAGAGTATCTATTATGTTATTGGTTATGTTTTAACATTTCCCTTGTTCAAGCAGAACAATTAATTAATGACTCTCAGAAGTCTTGTCCTACCTCATTTTCATGAGGTTTTAGTTATCATAGAAAGAGGAACAGTTCTGCAGTTCGATTTTTCAGATTGGCCATACATGTACCCTCATACTACTATTAGAAGATAGGCCTGCAGATTTTTCTGTTGATTTCTTGCTCTTTGTGGATATAATGAAGAAGAATGGTATCCCAGATAATCCGTGTCAAGTGTTGCTTCATGCCTCTGAGAGTCAGCAATAGTCGTTTACAACGTGTTTGTCTGTATTGGTGCTCTTCTGTGCAGTAAACAGCTCCTATGGTCTTTTGCTGGTTCACAAGTTCCCTTATTCACAGCTTTCCTGTCAGGTTCTGAATAACCAGCAGGAACACAAACCATGTTTGTAGATTCTGATTGCACTGTGTTGACAAAAAGGACTTCGCCTCTCAACACCTGCATTTTCCTATTACATTTTGTTGGTAATTTTTCTTCTGTAGCTTGTACAAAAGAGGAGAATGATCTGTAACCAAACCAAATACTAAGGAGTTTCATAATAATCAAGCTCATACAATGGAAACATACACACAGTAGTTGCTGAAACCTGAAATTCTGTTTCTGTAGAGGAAAATAGTTTGGTGACTTGTACACTGGCACATGCTGCAAGGCAACCAAGACAGCTCTGATTCTTTAATAAATTACTCCTATGCCTTGAGTCACTGTCCTCTTCTCCAACATTTCATTCCATTGAACTCAATATAAGGTTAATTGCTCCCATTTATCCAGTGCCTGCCGGCTTATGGATGTCCAAACGTGGCCATTTTACATAATGAGAGAGTTTGCAATTGCCTTGCAAGTAATCCAGATGCAGATTTGCATTTTAGCATGCTAGAAAACCATAAAAAGGAGCTTTGAACAGAGTCAGATTGTTCAAATGCAGTCAAACGGCTGGCTTCTTAGTTAGGATAATGTAACTCACCCAAATGCCAGGGGTTTTTCTGCATGTACCTATTTCAGCCTTTACACTTGAATTGGGGCTGGCCAGGGTGGAGTTAATTTTCCCACAGCAGCCCTCCCAGTGCTGTGCTCTGCATTAGTACCTGGAAAGGTGTTGACAACACAGCAGTGCCTTGGCTGCTGCTGAGCAGTGCTGGCACAGCACCAGCCTCTCTCTCCAACACTTCACCCCACACATGCCAGGAGGTCGGGGGTGGGCGGGATTTTGGGAGGGGACATGGCCAGGGCAGCCAACCCAAACTGACCAAAGGGATATTCCACACCATAGGATGTCTGTCCAGGTACAAAACATAAGGGAAAGGAGGAAGAAGGTGTGGTGTTTGCCTTCTGGAGCATCTGATATGTGTATTGAAGCCCTACTTCAATAGGAAGTGGCTGGATATCACTTGCTGGGGGAAGTAAAGAATAAAATCTTTCAGGTTTTTTTNCTTCACCCCACACATGCCAGGAGGTCGGGGGTGGGCGGGATTTTGGGAGGGGACATGGCCAGGGCAGCCAACCCAAACTGACCAAAGGGATATTCCACACCATAGGATGTCTGTCCAGGTACAAAACATAAGGGAAAGGAGGAAGAAGGTGTGGTGTTTGCCTTCTGGAGCATCTGATATGTGTATTGAAGCCCTACTTCAATAGGAAGTGGCTGGATATCACTTGCTGGGGGAAGTAAAGAATAAAATCTTTCAGGTTTTTTTTTCCCCTTTGCTTGCACACATGCAACATTCTCTTTTGCTTTATTAAACTGCCTTTATCTCAACCCATGAGAGTTTGTTTCCCGTCTTATTTTCTTTCTGCTTCCACCCTGCTGAGGAGAGTCATAGAGAAGCTCAGTGGGCTACTGGGTCCCAGAAAAGGTCAATCCACTATATCAGTGTCCCCTTGAAACCACCAGAGTTCTCTAAGTTTTTGAAGAATATTCGTAGTTTGAACCACAAAGAGACAAGTGGCTGCTGATTATCCACTGAGGACTTCATAACAGTCCATCTTTGGCAAAGAAACCTTTTTTTTTTTTCGAGAAAAAGTGTTGGTGATCCTTGGTATCTCCCTTTAAAACATTCATTGCAAATTCAAGTGGAAGATGTCTGCCAGCGAGTGTCTGTGATCACTTTTAATACGGAATGGTGAAATGCAGTGGCCTTTTAAATATAAAAAAAAATTTAGGGTCTTGTATACTTTTTGCCTGAAACATAAATGATACTTTGGAAGAATTCAGGTTAGACTTTCTTCTTCAACAGCACAACATGGCGGATTGAATCATTTGAACAGTTTAGGCTGGAAGGAACATTTAAAGGTCATCTAGTCCAACTCAGCCCTGAAACACACCTGAGCAGGGATATTCTTCAACTAGATCAAGCTCCTCAGAGCTCTGTCCAACCTGATCACTTCTGGAATGGACCAAAGCGAAAAAAGCAGTATTTGCAAAAATTTCCTGAGGAAAAATTTTCCTTTAACTATCCCAATCCCTTATAAAATATTATGTGTGGAACACTAAGCAATGAGCATTACGTCAGCTATTAAAATTTGGCAAAATTCCATCTGTCAGTGCCAACAGTCACCTGCTTTGAAGGGACAGACCTACCAGAACTAGAGTTATATCTACCTGTTGCTAGCCATGAGACATAATGCTCTGTGGAGAGAAATGATGAAATGAGAGTGTACACGCACTCTGCATAGCTCTAAAGCAGCAAATAATTTACTCACTCTTGGTTTCTCAAACGATCAGTTGTTCATCTTCTTGAAGTGGGGAGTAGGTGCAAAAGAAACTTTCGAAGTGAACTGACAGAGAAACTTTCCCTGCAGGCTGTGAATCTCATGGAACCTAGTCTGTGGCACTGGTTCTGACATTACTAGATGTCTGCTGGCAAAAAGAAATAAAGAAGAATAGACTTTGCTACTATTCCCACATGAAAAGACATAAGAAATGTGCCGTTTGTTGCCCAGAGGAGACAATGTCACAACTGTGGCCATAATGCAGCTGCCTGGAAGAGGGGATCTCAAGTGTATATAGATGCTTCCTCATTTTTCAGTAGCCAGTGTGGTGGGTTGATCCTGGCTGGATGCCGAGTGTGCACCAAAGCCACTCTATCCCTTCCCTCCTCAACTGAAAAGGGGAGAGAAAAGAGAACCAAAGGCTCACGGGTCAAGATAACGACAAGGAGAGATCATTCACTAATTACCATTAGAGATAAAACAGACTTGAATTGGGGAAATTAGTTTAATTGATTGCCAATCAAATCTGAGTAAGATAATGACAAATAAATGCAAATTTTAAAACGCCTTCCCCCTATCTCTCCTTCCTTCCTGGGTTTAATTTCACTCCCTATTTTCTCCACCTCCTGCATTTCCTAGAAGCACAAGAGGATGAGGAATGTGGGCTGAGGTCAGTACTTCACACATCTCTTACACTTCTACCTCCTCACAAGAAGGACTCCTCACACTTGTTCACTGCTCCAGTGTAGGGTCCTTCACAAAGGAGATGGTTCTTCATGAATGTCTCACATTCTACAGTTCATCACAAACTGTTCCAGCACGGATCTTTTCCACAGGGTGCAGTCCCTCAGCAACAGACTGCCCCAGCATGGTTCCACCACGTTGTCACAAGTTCTGCCAGCAAACTTGCTCCAGCATGGGGTCCTCTCTCCACAGGGCCACAGGTCCTGCCTAGAGCCTGCTCCACTGCAGATTTTCTGCAGAGTCACAGCTTCCTTCAGACATATCCACCAGCTCCAGCATGGATCTGCTGTACTCTAGCACCAGGGTGAACAGCATTGCTAAAGGGAAGGCATGTTCTGCATCCACACTGCACCTTTCTTCTCCTCAACAACACTTCTACCCACAGGCCACTGGAAAGCTGGCTGACCACATGCCCAGTAGCACAACAGTGGTGGCTGAGATGATGAATCTGCTTTCTGTCTGTCACAAAGAAAATTTTGAGAGGATTTTAGAGTGTGGCTGGACTGTGGACCACTACAGAGGTTCCTGGCACAGACTTTCCTACTGCCGAGAAAAGCATCATATGTGCAAGTCTCTGATGACTGAATCCAGCTTTGAGGAATAACTCTTGCCATAAAAATGAACTAGAAAGTATAGATATATTTATTTTTCAAGACTCCAACTTGTAAACTTCTTTAACACATTAACCAGTTTGTTTATCACTCTTTCACTCATGAAATTACATTCCCTTTGGAACTGTCACTTTGCCTTTTACACTGACTCAGTAAAACATGGTTATTCTGGGTACCAGAGCTTAATAGCCTTTTAATTCCTGGCCCTGAGTCCAGATGGTTGTTATCCAGGAGTTACTCAGTTCTAACCATAAACTTACTTGACTCAAGGCATGTAATAGCCGTTATGTCTGTAATTGGCATTAATTTTCCAGTAATTCTAATGGAGCCTGAATATTTGTTTTAATTGAATAAAAAACCCAAAGAAAATCCTGTCTCATTGTAATCTCATCTAGTCATCCGCTGCTTTCTCAAATTGATATATGCTATTATGAGGGGAGGAAGTATCCTTATATAGTTGCAAAACTGCAACAGTATATGTGTTGTTGCAGTCAAAATAGCTGCTGCCTTTCTAGTAATGGAAGGATGGTGGAAAAAGAGAAGGTTTTTTCATAAGAAACACTGACATTTCCTGATTGTACTATTGTGAATCATCATGAAAAGCCAAAGCATTCCTGAAATATCAAAGGTGAAAGGTAGTTTATTTATTTTGCTGTTCAAGGTCCTATACCTGGGTCATGGCAACGCTACAGGCTGGGTGGAGAAGAGATTGAGAGCAGCTCTGAGGAAAAGGACTTGGGGATGATGGTCGATGAAAAACACAACATGACCCAGCCATGTGCACTCCCAGCGCAGAAAGCCAAACACGTCCTGGACTGCATCCAAAGCAGCGTGGGCAGCAGGGCGAGGGAGGGGATTCTGTCTCTCTGCTCTGCTCTGGTGAGACCCCACCAGGAACCTGCATCCAGCTCTGGGGTCCCAGCACAAGTCCAGAGGAGGGCCATAAAGTTGATAAGAGGACTGGAGCACCTCTCTCAGAAAGACAGGCTGAGAAAGATGGGTCTGTTCATCCTGGAGGAGGCTGTGTAGACACCTCATGGCAACCTTCCATTATCTCAAGAATCCTACACGGAAGCTGGAGAGGGATTCTTTATGAAGTAGTGTAGTGATAGGATGAAAAGTAATGGGTACAAACTGAAAAAGGGCAAAGTTAAGTTAGTTATTAGGAAGAAATTCTTTACTGTGAGGAGATGAGACACTGGAACAGGTTGCTCAGAGAGGTTGTGGATGTCCCAACCCTGGCAGTGTTGAAGGCCAGGTTGGATAAGGCCTGGAGCAAACTGGTATATGGGAAGTGTCCCTCCCCATGGCAGCAGGAGTTGGGACTGGATGATCTTTAAGGTCCCTTCCAATCTTAACATTCCAACCTTAATATAACTAGTAAATTAAATATGTAAATATATTTCATATGACATTGTTATAATATTAAAATTATTTTCAAAGAGTAATAATATTAACTGAAATAAAATTATAGAGAAAAGAAACAGAGTTAATCCATATTTTCCTGCAGAAAAATTTTCTTCATAGAAATGGAAGTGATTCTGTAACATGATTGCCTTTTTTAGCTAAGAACTAGAGTTTGGTGACCCCAGGAACTTGTCACAGTCCTACATTTTTATATATATCTGTCTGAATACCACACCTGGACAACAATCTTGCCTGGGAGACTGGTAAGAAAGAGAAGGTCTAAATGCTAGTAGTGTTCATTTGAAGTTCTTTTGTAATGGGTTGACCCTAGCTGGATGCTAGCCACCCACCAAAGCCGCTCACTCACTCCCCTCTGCAGTTGGACAGGGGAGAGAAAATATAACAAAGGATTTATGAGTTGAGATAAGGACTGGGAGAGATGATCCATCAAATACTGTCACAAGCAAAAGAGACTTGAATTACAGGTATTAATTGAATTTATTACTAACACAATCCGAGCACGATAATGAGAAGTAAAAAAAGACCTTAGAAACACCTTCCCTCACAAACGTCCCTCCCTGCCAGCCCTACCTCCTCCCACTCAGCAGCGCAAGGAGGCAAGGAATGGGGGTTGTGGGCAATTCATCACATGTTTCTGCTGCTGCTCAGGGACAGGTGACCTTCCCCTGCTCCACTCTGGTGTCCCTCCCACAGAAGACAGTTGTCCATGAACTTCTCCAATGTGAGTCCATCCCACAGGCAACAGTTCTCCACAAACCACTGCAAGAGTGGGTCACTCTTCCACAGGATGCAGTCCTTCAGGCACAGCCTGCTCCAGCGTGGGTCCCCCACAGGACCACAAGTCCTGCCAGGAAACCAGCTCCAGCATGGGTTCTTCTCTCCACAGGTCTGCAGGTCCTTGCCAGGACCCCGCTCCAGCACGGGCATCCCAAGGACTCACAGCCTCCTCTAAGGCATCCCCCTGCTCTGGAATGGAGCTCCTCCATGGGGTGCAGGTGGATCTTTGCATCCCCATGGATCTCCATGGGCTGCACAGGAACAGCTGCTTCACCATGGGCTGCACCACGGGCTGCAGAAGAACGTCAGCTCCAGTGTCTGAAGCACCTTCTACCCTTCCATCTCCACTGACTTTGGTGTCTTCAGACTGGTTCCTCTCACATATTCTCATTCCTCTCACATATTCTCACTCCTCTCTTCTCTGTCCACAATTACATCTGCACAATAACTTTTTTTTCCTTCTTAAAGATGTTATCACAGAGGCATTACCACAATTTCTTATTGGCACAGCCTTGGCCAGTGGTGCATCTATCTTGGACACATATGGCATTGGATCTACTAGACCCAGGGGAAACTTCCAGTAGCTTCTCACAGAAGTGACTGTACCTCCTCCACTACCAAAGCTTGGCCACACAAACCCAGTACAAGAGCACGAACTGAATCAAAACCAATGCAAGTCTTCTCTCATCTCCTACATTAGAGGTTTGGTGACACACAGTCTCATGAAGGTTTGCTTGGACCATTCTCAAGTTACTAAGCTCTGCCAAACTGATTATGAGCTCTTGGCCTTCTTGACGACAGGCTTTCTAGGTTCCAACATCTTCTAGCATATGATCAGTTTGCTGCACCTCCACCCTTCCCTTCACTCTCTTCCTCTCCCCCCACCTCCCATTCTTCCTGTGCCCTCCCCTCCCCTTTCCTCCTTTTCCTCGTTCTTTTTTTAATTAAAAAGTTATTTTTTCAGTAAGTGGCTTGGATATTGTGCGAAATAAGGTCTTCTACTGGGTGGTTTACTTTTCAAGCAGTCGTAAAGATGTGCTAGTAGGAAACTAATGAGAAATATTTTTGCGTATGTGTGTTAATTACAATTAGACCAAAACATCATATATTATTATCAAATACTTTTTAGCAATTTCCCCTTTCTGTTCATAACGGTTTTTTCTTCCCTGCTTTCCAGTGTTCTGGAAAACTTTACTCCTTTTCACTAGAGTACTTGACTGGAAAGAGACTACACAGACATCACCCATAATTCTTTAGAGCTGAACCAAGATTTGCTACCTCAGCCCTGTATCTGTAAACTGCAGCTGCATCTTAGAAGCCATTCATTCTTGTATTTCTCCTCTTAAGTATTTTTCCTATGGCTTGCGGATTTTTCTTTTAAGATAAAGTACATAGATTTTAACCATATTACTACTCTTCTCATCAGTACACTATGAATTATGCAAAAGATGCCTGGCAAAATAATCACAAAAGGCAAAACAAGTAGAAAATTACATGATTGTAAGAAATTTAAAAGAGAAAAGAGAACAATTAACATCTGGTCAGCTAGGCAAGGAAATACCTGTCCTTCTGTTAGAAGGTAAACTGAACTTTGCCAGAGTGGTTACAGTACAAAGAACTGACATTTTGGTTAATATTTAATAACAGCATGTCCTTAGGTATAGTCTTATTTTGTCCCATCTGCTGCTTGTCAGCTATAATAATGTCAAACAAGGCCACTTCCAATGCAACACATCTCTCTGATTTGCAGTTCTTATGCTTGCCATGTAATATAAGAATGCAAATGCCTTCATTGACCTTTCTTATTCCTTGATTCTGCCAGCTGGTACATTTATATAGTACAGTGTAGCAGCCCTGCTCCTTGATGAGTGACGAAAACTCCTCAGGTATTTCCTTCTGTCCACCACTCTGTTTATGGTCCAGAACACTGTTTCTTGCCTCTGTGATCTCCTGTACTGAGAGGCTTTAGCTTGCATGTTAATATGAGCTACCTCAGCTCAGCAGTGAGTGCCATAGCTGGCTAACAATTAGCTTGCTCAAGAAGGACAGATTGCCAGAAAGGCAGAGTGATAAATAGCCAGTGAAATCATCTCTGTCTTGTATATTGGGCAGATTTCCAGCTGCTTGAAAAAATGCAGCATGCGTGTTCATTCAGCTGATAACTTGAACTGGAATCATTAGCTTCTAACATGAAAACTTGGCTGCCTTTTGTATTAGTCAAGTGTAAATTCATTGGAGGATTAATAATGAGTGAAAATATAACTTCGTAATATAGATGTGAAATATTTACATTGCAGATTTAAAATTCTGAATATCTTCTTTGGTTTTTATGAAACCCATATTATTTTCATGAAAAAATTCCACAAAATCATAGACATTCATGTCATTGCAAGCTACTTTCTGAATGCAAACACGGATTTTTATAATAATTTACCACTAAGTAAATGTGAAAGAAAAATATCAAGTACACTAAAGTGCATTAAACAAAATCACAGAAAATATTATGTAAGATGATTATCACAGACACACTTGACCTCCAACCACACCTTTGTTCAGACTGAGAGAGGAGCAGCAGGCCTCATGCCTTGTGGTGAACCTGCACGCTGTTAAGCTCCTGTCTCATGTATTAAAGGAGTGAAAATGCCACAGAAAAATATTTCCAGAGATGGTTTCAAAACTCAAAAGTAACAAGATAACTAAAGCACAGAACAAGATGGTACAGCTGAAATGAAGACATCTGTCTTGTCTTTATTACTGACCATCAGCCAACTACTTCACTCTGGAAATATTACCCAATATTAGCTCTCCCTGAACTGCAGCTGAACTGCATGCCAGGTGACTCCCCCCTTCAGCACGGATGCCTCATGAGGTTTGAAATTCCTTACCTGAGACTAGGATAGCCTTTCTTACCCAAGGTGGAGAGATCCTTTACATTTGACAGATCCTTGGCAAGTGATTGAAATAATGCTGATGTAATAGTAATAAAATGTTACTAAACTTAACTTGGTGGTCTCTCTTATTCTTTGTGTCTCTGGCCTCTGTGTGACTTGTTCTAAATCAATTCACTTATATTTTAGTAAAAACATTTTTTTGCTTCCTGACAGATGTTCTACTGTAATACTATATGCTTCTTATTACTTCAGCTCAAGACAGTTAAAAATGCTGGAGATGACTAGTACCAACAAGCAGCCTGTACTTTGAACTGCTCAGTAAATAGTCCTCAATGGCATGTGTTCTCACCTGATTTAAGTGATTTGCAGCTCTTTGAACCTTCAAAGGAAAAATACACTTGCAAATACAGGTTTCTAAAATTATGTCAAATCTCTAAAATCCTGTCAACACGATAATGCTCTGATTATCACAGATGGTGTTCATCTCTCCAACGAAACTCTGAGGAAGCTGTAGGTGCTTCTCTTCTCCTTAGATTACCTCTGACAAGCAATGTAGTGTTATCCAAGTTGCATCAGCCTTCTGAGACAGCCAGATAGCTACTGAGATTGCTACTAGCCAAATTTACTACTGAGAAGTGCTTCTCAATGCAATTTCAGCTTTATCTGTTTTGTCCTAAGTCAGGTTTTAATAAATTGTATTTTCTTCTTTTTTTCTTTTGCACTTCTTTTAATATCAGATATTCATAATGTAGATAGCTGTCAAGACCAAGGAACTGTCTCTGTCACAGAGGCAGAGAGAAACAAAATAGAAAATATGGGTGATTGCCTACTGCAACTGCAGAAGAAACTTAAGCACTCAGTCCATACATTCTTGTGGTAAATGAACAAAGAACTAGATAAAGGCAACAGTTTTAACTTAATTTACAGGGAGATTAAAGTAAGATAGAGTCATTCTTCTAATAGTAACAAACAAATTAATTTTACAAAAATTTTGTCTAACAAGGTGCTCTTACTGGTTGTCACGGTAAAGAAGTTCAGAGTTCCTTTGTTTCCTATACTTATTTATTAAGCACTGGCAATGGGCTGCCTTTAGGGACCACATACGGGCCAAAGGATTTAAAATCAAATGCAGTTTTTACATTAATAAGCTCTTATTAAAATCAAAGTGAATTTCTTACTGAGAAAACTGCCCTAGAAGGAGTTATTTTAATCACTATTAAAAAGTTCTACAAAATTCAGTGGGTGCTGTATTGCATGAAAGGTAACTTCCTCTGTTCCTTGATATAAAACCTATCTCAAGAAAGATGTAGTCAAAAGACATTAGCAGAATTTATTATAAATTAGAGCCATAATGGGCTGGAGCATTGCTTTGCTGAAAAACAAACTCACCTTACTCCTGTGATCTTATGAATTTTCACAAGTCACTGGTTAGGAAGATGCAACCGCTCCTCATGCACAGCCTTAGAAGTCAGGATAAGAAAAACTCACAACTCACTAGTATGGTTACATATTTTAAAGTCATGGTTTACCTTGTCTATTGTATTTGATAGAAAATGGTCTTCTAGTAGAGGTGCTTGACTAAAGCTGACCCAGATCAGGCACTGATTGGCATGTCTTTATTTAGTTGTCTGTAAGCCTCTGGAGAACCATGGACTGTGGCTGTAAACCAATGGGGTTGTGTCAGACACCATCATTAAGAGCATCAGACAGCTGGGTAAAAATCTCAACAGTATTAGACCGGCTGCTGAATCTGGGTTAAAAAAGATTGGTATGGTGTCTGATATATATGATCTAAGCGAGAAAGGACGTAAGTGTTTCTGTTCTCTGCTGGTGGTTGTGACTTGGGTAGAATGTTCATTCAGCAAGAAAATCTCAGGGCAAATAGTCAAACCTGGTGAAGCTGAAGCTGGCAAGAGCAAAGGTACGCATGCAAACTGGCAAGAATTTTGAGAAGTTTTCCCTGTATCAAAACTGGCCAGTATGTTTGGAAAGAGCACCTCCTGTAAAAAAAAACAAAGGGCTGTGAACACGTTAGAGTGTTGTCAGGATAAAATGCTATAAATATTGCCCTGGAGATATACAGCTTAAGAGTAGAAAAGTTACAGGATTTTTTTTCCCCTATTTCCTTCTATTCCTCTCTTCAAGTTCATTATTACTTTTGTCTTTTACAGTTTTGGTAACAGATAAAAATGAATGTGGTATTGCTAAAAGCTTTTGAGTGCAGGCTGAATTGACTCAGCTGGAACAATGTAGGACAGAGAAAATAGATTTATTAGATATTCATTTGATTTCTTTATATGTGATTCCAGAACTTGACACAGAGAATTAGTCCAGTAGAAGACATATGATAATGGGTCAGAGGATTTAATTCTCCTTTTGGCTTTGTCAGTGAGTGCTAGCTGACTTTAAGTCAAATGATTTCTTCAATTTTTCTCACTCCAAATTCTCTCATCACCTTCTATGAAGATTTCATACTTCACTGAAACTTTTTCTCGAAAGCTTTCTTTGCAACAGTGGTCTAAAATGGAGTCTCCTCTCAGCGAGTTTCCTCTCAGTGGTAGTCTGAAAAATTCTCTAGAATAAGGTCAGAAACCTGGGAGAAGAGTGTCCTGGTTTCAAGTATTTTCCTACATGGCAAGTTCTTAATTCGGTTTCTCCCCTAGCTGAAATCATGTTTCTTCACTTTGTTATTTTAGAGTTTTCAAAATAGCTAAGGCACTAATAGGTGAAATAAATGGTGTACAATATCACATCCTGTTTTCCCCCACTCCCACGTCCCCCAGATCAGTGAACAACATGTAAAAGCACAAAAAGACAGCAGGCTCATTTAAGAACCTATAGCCCAACATTTTAGAGGGAGTTTATTATTGCTTTAAAAGCATTTAGCCAATAAAAGACCCTATACAAGCCATTCAAGTTAGTCAGCACTTACAGTGCTTTGAATCTTACTTCTAAGAATGCTAAAAATTATTAAATTGACATTTTGGATGGAAAAAAAATCATTTATTCCTGTGAAAGCAGACTCCCAGGAAGCATCCAGCTGCCTCACACAATGGAAGGTTAAGACACTGCAGCTAGGTTTCCAAAGTGACTAAGAATTTTACAGGGCTTGGATGATCAACTTCAAATACACTTTGGCCCAAGCTCTGAACACTACATCCCAGTCTGGGGTTTCTGGAGCTGAGAGATTCTGTATCTGTCAGCTGATCACACTGTTATCTCTAGCTGGTTTTCGCATCATTATATATAGTTCATCTTTCATATTCATTTTGGCTAAACGCATTACTTCTCTGAAGTCTTGTTTTAGCCACATCCAACACAGAAACAGTGTTCTTTAGATGCTTTGCAAGTTCATCTGCCTTTAGCTTACTTGAAATTTTCAGCACTGGGTGGAAAGAGGTGAGAATCAGCTGCTCTTCAGAGGCTACTGCATACAGCGAGATTTTTCTTTACGTTTAATAAGATGAAAATTCTACAACAAATTAAATTCTGCTAATAGCCCTAATAATTCTCTGTGAAAGAACTAGAAAATATATCACTCAGTGCCTGTACAAATTGGCTTGTTGGGAACTGTTCTTTCTGCTTGACCACTGCTACTTTGGTCTAGCAATTCTTTCAAAATCGAAGGGCTTGTTATTGGCAATGGCCAGCTATTGCTGTTAGGTAATTTACCTTAATTTTCTGTACTTGCTTTGTTCCATGATATACTTCATGTTTTCCTCACGTAAAGTAATTTTGCACAAAGTACCTGTAGAGTGCTGTATTTGAAGATGATAAACTCAGTTTCAGAAGAAAATACTTTCACAGACAATAGCACACCTGGCTACTCTGAAGTCGCAGAGACAAGAGATCAAGCATGAGATAAGGTTACAACAGTGTAACGAACTACTGCCAGAACCACTGCACACACTACGGATGATTGTGTGCAGACACACAGTCTGACGAATAAAATTTATTAAGTGAGCCTACTCTGAAGGTAGGTTGTTACTCTACTCTGACATTTCTGATTGAATTGCTTTACTATTGGTGATTTTTTCCCATCTACCTTCTTCCCAACAAACTAATAAGGAATTATTAGGAATTTAGTAAATTATAAGGAATTTACTAAATGTGCAATGCAGGACTGAAAGGAGAGAAATTGGAATGACTGCTTATCTGAAACAATACTGGGGTTAATGTAAAAATGAATTTAGGAGTGTTGAAAGCAATTTTCTGCCTGCAGAAAAACAAACAAACAAAAAATCCCAAAACAAAACAAAACAAAACACACCAAAACCTCAAACCAACCAAGCAAAAACCAAAAACACACCAAAACAAATCAAAACAAACAAAACAAAATAAAACAAAACAAAACAAAACAAAAAACCCAAAAAAAGCAAAACAAGAAAAAAATCAAAAGACAAAAAAAACCCCAAAACAAAAAAACCACCAAGACAAAGTTTTATATTGCTCAGTTGCTAGTAGTCAGGACACTAACCTAAGGCTTCATTATTCAGATTACAGTTCTAACTTTACCTGACCTAGAGGTGACAAGTGCTCAGGCCTGCAGAATCACACCATCTGTCTCACTAGTGCCCTTAGCCTCATCTGTTAGGGAGAGATTTTGACCTTAACATTTTCTCAGCCATAATAGGTACTGTGTATAAGACTGCAAGAATTAATACATTTACTAGGACACAGAGACCTAAAATCAAGTCCTTGCTATCTTCAAGTTCACTCCAACATTTCAGGACATGTAATCGATCTTTACTATATCTCATTAACATCTTGACGGATCAGATGAGCTACTTTCTTGTGTGTATTTTACAGGCATGTGCTAAGCCAGAGAACACGGCTGATCTAAGTTCTACAGTTCTGTCTCCAGTCATCCTGCTTCCCCATTTCTGCCCCTAGTGATACGATGGAAAGAAGAACAGAGTGGACACCCTAATGGGGACAGAAAAAATCATTGGTACCCCTTATTCAGGACAGGCAGGGATTGCCTTCTTCAGGCTGAGCTAAATATCAAATGCAGACATATCCTAAGACACCTGCATTTTAGAAGACTACTATAACTGCCACATATTTCATTAGATTAATTTCTCTTTAAATCCATTTAGGAATTCCACATCTGATGTCAAAAATCTTTGCCAACTAATATTTTATTGCTAACAGCACATTTCCAGGGGAAAACTGCAGTTTAGCAAGCAATATTTTTCCAAACTGTATACTGTACTCTAAAAGTTCTCAACTGGTTCTAGGAAGTGCCTGAGTTTTCCTCGAATATTTTGCTTTTTATCACTTTCAGTATTTCCAAGCATAAATGTACATGACACATATCAGTGTACCTCCAATTTTTCAACAGCTGAAGCCTACATTTGTTCTGTAGCTTAAATACATTGTCCATAAGATGAAATATACCTAATAACTGGATCTCAAAAGTAGTTAGGCAAGTAGGAATATTTCAATATTATCAGGCACATGACACCTTAGATTTGTTCTAAGAATGCTGTACTTCCGGCCTGTTATTCATCGGTCAGCATTTGAAAGAAGAATTTAAAAAAACCCAGATGTCACATCATCTCATCTTGCTGGTATAACCTCAGGGGTTTTTTTTTAGTTTTTTAAATCTAACTTTTTGCTAGTATCTTATCACAACCGAATGAAGAAAAAAGTTCTTTTCCTTGGCACCCATCTTTTGGTAGGATGGTATTTTCTGGTGCTTATAGGAACAGCAGCTGAAGCAAAATTAAATAAAGCTAAGTATATTCAAATCTCAAACAAATACATGCTTTGGAGAACCAACTAATATCACACACAAAGAGCATGTGTGTAAAACCATCTCGTCATACATAGAGTTTAGACCTTTCATGTGCCTAAGAACGTTTTGTCTTTCTACTCGATTTCTTTTTCACTTGCATTTGTAAGAAACTAAGCATCTGAGTTTGCAAGCCTCTTTCGAAGGGGAATCTGGGTGCAAGAAAGTTCCTTTGCAGAAGGCTCCAGTGTCTTCTGAGGAATTTAGTCCAAGTGTTTAATGCAGCTCAGGTGTCACATTAGTGCCATAGAGCTGACTGTCTCAGGGAGGCAGTATGCTCCTGCTGCCTCCCAGCCCCAGCCTCGCTTGTTTATGATCAGCTCAGATTTCTCTTCTTGTGGGTGTGCCCAGAAACCTTTGCCATAGAAAGAGATTGTGCGAGGCAATGCTATTATTAGATACCAGCGTCCTTCAGGCACACACTCACAAAATTTTTTGTTTAATGTGGAAGCGACATCTTGTCTGCTGCCTATGCAGATTTTTTCCTCTTAGTAGCCTTCTCATATTAATGTGACTTGTAATGACAAATGCAGTTTGTCTTCTCATTTGGCACTTGTAAAGCATTATCTATGCTTGAAACATACTGCTGTGAATCAGTACTTAGTGATTCGAGGCAGTTGTTACCTGTTCAGTTGACTACCCCTGACATTGTTATGTGCTGATTATATTGCATATTCGTAGTATTATAACTGTTCAGAGAACACTGGTGTTTCAAAATGCATGCTCTGCATTCCAGACAGACATCCTATCAAGCATCATTCTGTTCTAATACTGTGTATATCTCCTGGTATTCATGAGGGTTTTGTAAGATTCCCTCCAGACACAAAAAGTACTTCAAAAGTTTCACCTACAGCATAGTCTTACAAGCCCTTTTATAGCCTCTACCTTCTACCTACAGTTCTCTTCCTTCAACACACTGATATTTTTCCAAGGTAGCACTGGTGAGTGCTAAACTTCTCAGAACAGTGAGCACAAGCAGGCTGCTGCACACACAATCCAAGTCACGTGAATTCCTCAGAAACAGGACTGCAAGACTCTTGGATGTTATTCACAACCATCTATTTTATTTTCAATAGATATGCCCTTCCTCAGACTGTTGGAGTAACTATAACTGCTATTTGGTCACTGGTTTTGCTGTGTCCCTGAGGATGTCTCGGGGTTAGTGTGAGAAGTTCAAAGCTGCAGGCTTCAAGTGAGCTGTTCTCCATGCACCATTCTTAGGAGCTTGGTCCAAGGCTTCTGAACAGCAGCTTAGGTTTTCTGCTTAGGTTTCCTATACTACTGAGGTTAATGAAGTGGATGGAGAGAGTAGGATAGAAAGAATGGCATTTTAATTATGATAGGCACTGATAAGTGCAGACATGCTGTGGGTATTTTGGAAAACAAGCTAGGATGTTGCAACACCAGGCTAGTAATTGCATAAGCATACTTGCAGTTAGTTGTTCTAGAGAATGATTGCCTTCCCTTGCCTTCTTCTGAGTTGGAAATGTACTGGTGCAGTGGAGTATCCTGGTTCACCAAATCATGACAATTAAAACTACTGTGAAATGCAGAGCTCTGTTTCTTCTCTACCTGGCTGGCAACTGTCAAATATGCTGGAGAAACTTTATTGCATCATAGTGGTGATGACTCTACACTTTCATAGAAACCATCCCTGTGAAAACTGAGCATATTCTTTTAACTAGTGTGCAGGTATTGTGTTTTATTTCCATGGTTTCATTTTCAGGAAAGATAGCAATTTTTTCACTCTCTCATACCAGTCTATGGGAAAGCTAGTCATCAGTCTGGAAATTTTGGAGTTAAATCATTAGCTTTTGTAATTAATTGTAAAACTACTGAAGGCCAATAGAGCTACGTCAGTCTATCCATTCATATCAGTAGTGTGGCCCATTAACTCTATAGTATACACACCATCTTGAGAACTGAGGTCTAGCTAAAAAGTTTTCAAAAATTGATGTATTTATTGCATAAAGGAATAAAAGTAGACAGGACTAGTTAACTCTGAGTCCTTAGGATAATATTTAATGTTATTTGATTCTTGAATAAATTATGCTCTATTTCTTTCTTGGTTTTCTTTTTCTCTGTGACAATATCTTGTTTTATTGTATGACTCAGTCTTGAAGGAACTACTACAGTGAAAGATGTCAATAAAATAAAGGGAGCACCAGCCATTTTTCAGAAGCATGAGAACTTCAGAGAAATCCCCTCAGGAAAGCTGAATACAAAATTACTTGTTTTGTAGTTCAAGGGCTTGTCAATACTTGAAAGGTATTCCAGATAAAATGTCATTATTCAGTACTATGTCTTATGCCCAGAAACAGTTTTGTGTATTAATGGTGCTTTCATTACTGGTACTTATTCCCTGCATTTGGAGCTGGAGGTGGGAAGATTATGAATTTCTAATCCATACCAAGTTTTGCTAACTGATAGTGGTACCTGTCCGGTAAATGATGTTGCTTTTCAGCTATTTAGATTGTTTATCAGTTCACATATATATCATCTACTGGGTCAAAGTTAGCCTGGCCAAATGGACTGTTGATTTTAAATTAATGTTTTTGTACACCACCCAGAACTATCTTTCCCAGCTGCCATCAGCCTCAAAGTTCACATACCTGTGTGTGTGATCATATATCTTACCCATGAGTATTCACTCCACTGTTTTGTGACTTAGACTGCATTTGACTTCTCTTCAGAAATCTTGTAAATATATTGCTACTCTAATAACAAGAATCACACAAAATCGGTATTTCTTAATGTGGTTGTGGACAAAATGTATGAACAGAGACTTTTCAAAGGACAGATGTAGATTATAATTTTAATATCAGCAACAATTCTATAACTAGTTTCTCACAATAGCACATAATATAGACATATAAACATAGTGCTGCATCAAGCAGCAGCACAAAAGCCCCATTAAGTTCAATCTACTGCTTAGAATGGATAACAGGAATAAAAAGGGGCTAAAAGCATTAAGATTTAAGCATTAGCATTAGCATTTAGCATTAAAGCATTACCGTTTAAGCATTATTCCTTGAAAGAAAGAAAATAAAAAGATTGTATTAATATCTGAAATAGTTTTCACTTTTTATTTAAAAACTTACTAAAGTAATTACAATGTTTGATTAGAAACAATGATATGTCTCCTCAACACAGTGTTATCAAGTCATTTGCTACATGCCTTTCTCAAAGATTTGTTTTTAAAGGAACACTGCCAACATGTGGATAGACTTTCAGTGAAATAAATACACCACTGAAAAATTCACCACAGGCAAGTGGAAAGAACTCTAGTTTCTGAATATATACTTGAACTGGAGCTCAAACACATTGGCCAGACTTTATGTTTTCTTGTTGTCTTGAGATGCTGTAAACTAGATTACTGTGGCTTAATAGATGCCACTGGCATGTGCACTTTGTTTAGTGTACGGTATGTTCTCTATCCTTTTACATATGCTATCTGACTGAAGGCTACATTTCTGTAGCAAGTAAAAGCTCTACAGCTTTCTAAATAATATAAGACTACAGGAAAGCATCACTAAAGTACACTATTTTGCTACAGAAGTATTAGTCGCACTATTTTCACACAATTTTCTTTTATAATATTTTTAATGGGTGGAAGGGGTTTTGCCCTCATTGCCCTGTGCAAATAGAATCAAATTAGGGGTGTCAACACTGAACACTTCAGAGAAGTATATGTAATAACACGGATGTGTTACACTGACCATTCCATTACGCCTTGTGCTTACTTCTGCTTTACAGAAGATCGAGAACACATCAACCAGCTTAGTACCTTATGATAGGCATGTTCACAGAACTCAGCATATCAGGAGCAAAATTACCTTGGATGGTTCATCAGTTTCATATTTCTCATATTCAACACTTGTCAGATTCACATCACTTACCTTTGTAGTACTAGACAAAGACTCATAAACACATCAATAAAAATACATGAAATAAATAGTGCTAGTTTTGCGCTGCATCTGATAAATGGCTGATAATTTCAGATCATAGTTCTTCAGCAGCTCTCCAGTTTGAAAAGGAGAAAGTAATCCTATTCAGTTGCTTAATGGGGTACTTCAGAGATGAACTGCAAGCACGGATGACTTCTTAAATTCCAGTGTTATTGTGGCTATAAAAAATGGGATACTCGTGCTTGTATCTTATTTATTAAGCATCTTGTTTATATCTTATTCATTAAGCACAGTAATTGAAGTTCTCAAAATCCACAACCATTGTTGCTTTACTGCTGTTGATGTCATTTAGTGTTGACACCAAGAAGAAAAAGTCTTGTCAATACTAAGTGCTTTTAAAATGCTCATTGTGGATTTATTCTGGGCAGACTTCCTACTTTATAAAACTTCTGTCTTAGTGAATCAATCTACTACCATTTTTTCCCAGTATTTAAGAATGGTTATTTTCAATGCTATATAGCTTCCATTAATGGTAGATAAGAGGGAGTGACTGCTTCCTGAGCTGAGCTGAGGAATCACTGGAATCACTGGAAAGAGAGAAAAATCTAGGGATGATCTATGGATCAGCTGAAGAACAGAACCCTAAATGGCAGATCGGTATAGACAGTTTATTACTGGAAACACAGGAGAATTCTGAGCTCTGGTTGCTTAGCTGCATGTTTATGAGTCCTCTTGTTACTATTGTTATCCAGATACTTTGCAGATTAAATTATCCCAAAATCAAATTATCCACTATTTTGGTGAATTAGTTTTCTGTCAGATTAGGCAGCTGAAGAGTTGAAATCAGCCTGTAGAGGAATACAACAAGCATTTGAGTTGGTGTAAGGTAAGCAGTGAAATATGAGGCAAGAACTGAGCAAGGAAAAGGACATTGCCATTTTGGAAAGTGGCAAGCTGTTAGATCTGCCTAAATCATCACACTTAACTGTATTCTAATTTCATCTATGGAAAAAGCAACTTTTGAATCATGCCCCATAGCATTCTGGCCACAAAAACTGGCAAATTACTTCTGTGCTTCCTGGTGGATATATTTATAGTACATGATAGTTTCTAGCTAGTACATGCTTTTTTAAATAAATGAAACACTAGATGTAGGTCTTTAGAGTTGAGATAGAAACATACTAGCAATATTCCAAGAAAAAGAGAAAAAGACACTGGTTTACTTTTAGGACCTGAAAGTTCTTTCAGTAGCTTATTTATTTTCATGAATTAAACGAAATCAGCAAAGCAAGAAAAGCATTTATGGCAAAGTGACTATACTACAATAAAATGTTCCAGTGTTCTAACCTGTTATGACTCTTCCTTACAAGAGCTTGGGGTTTTTTATCTGTAATGTAGAACTGTAATCTACCCAAAGGCTCATGCACCACAGGTGTTTATTTCTACATGACTATTGAGAATGGGACTGCAATTGGGACTGGGCACCATGTCAAATCCTTGTTCTAGGCCACAGAGAATAAAAATTTTTCTGGATTCTAAGAAAATACACAGTGGTCTTAAAGTTTCTGAAAGAGACATGGAGAGAGGCAAGGTAACAGTGTAAACATAACCACACTCTATTAAAAAGAGGAACCTGTATCTAGGAAGTACTGCTGAAAGGTAGGTTGTAAGACAACACAAAGCACATAGTAATTATGCTTCTGTGGAAGCAGCTGCTTCTCCTAGCAAGAATCTGCAAAGAGTTAAGATATGTGAGAACAACCATGCCTCATTTAGCTCCGTTCACAAAATTATTTACTTTAATTATTTAAGTGTAGTAGTAGTAGCGTACCTGTAGAAATAGACAGGCACATAGATAAGGATATTTATTTTGCAAACATGGTGCTATGGATTGCTTGGGACAGTACTCTGAGCAGACAGTGGTTACAAGTGGCTGTAGTTCCTGCTGGCAGAGGATGAGGGTATCAGATTTGTTCAGAGTGGTGTGCACACGAAAGAAACTATTTTGGTTTAAATAAAGAAACAATTTTGGTTTAAATATAAAACCTCACATTAAAGAAGAAGTTAACATATTAATCAGTAGAATTAACTACTTCAGTCAATGAATAAAAAGAACTTCCCTATTCCTTATCTCTCAGCCCAAGCTTTAGGCACAAGTATTTGTTGGGACAATTTTTTCATCTTATTTTAAGGTTGTCAGCCAAATGATTCACCAGTTCCACACCTGAGTCTGGGCTA
Source organism: Cnemophilus loriae (assembly GCA_013397755.1). Lineage (NCBI taxonomy): Eukaryota > Metazoa > Chordata > Aves > Passeriformes > Corvidae > Cnemophilus > Cnemophilus loriae. The sequence continues at coordinate 238,209 of VZTF01000255.1, forward strand.
CTTCTGACATGTTTTAGCAAGACTGATGAACCCTCGCCTTCCAACCCCCGGAGGCCTGGCAGCTTCAAAAGCTAGAAAGCTTTACTGTGTGTAATGGCTTCTTACGTGCGGATCAGGTTGAAAACAACTGAAGACTTTCCACTGGGTCAAAAGCATCCAAGCGTCTACTGACACTTGTACGGTTCATGAAATCTCTGTGCCTTTCACCACAAAAATAAACCGGAAAAAGACAGTCTGAGTCATGTTTCCAGATGTTTAAAAGCTGAAAGATCTAAAGCATTCTTTAGCTATAGCTTGTCTTCAAAGTTAAAAAAGGTGCAGGGTTGCTGGCAAATATATTTTAATCCATGAAAAATTCTCAATTTAGATATTGCTGAATGGAAGCTACTGGACCTAGGCACAGTATAGGTTATTTCAGATGCCCTAAGGATATATTTAGGGCTTTGAACAATCACATAAGTGTTTTATTCTGCATCTTAAAGGAAAAAAAAAGAGATTGTGGTAATAGTTGACTTAAAATCTGAAAAAAAAGATCCGATTTAAAATTCTTCACTTTTATAAATCAATTACAAGCTATAAATAAAAACTGTATTTATTTTATAGTGGAAAGGACCTGTAACTTTTAGGCACTTTTAAAAAATCATATTGTAGAAATTCTAGCTTTTTAACAACATGAGCAAAGATGGACCTTCAAATCCATTCAATTTTTTCCTAAATGATGTTATACAAAACTACAGTGAAACCCTTATTCTTCTACTATAGTACAAACAGTGCTACTGTGAAATGAGCTCTATACCTGACTTCTCCCGTATGACTAATTCCCATTGTATTATCTTAAAACTTGATGTTAATAGGAAAATATGGATATGGAAATCTCTGCATGTAACAGAACATGATCTTATTTTAGCTTTTTAGCTTCACAAAGACGTATTATGCTAATTAAGGATTTTTGATTGGCAGAAATTAAGAATGGTGAAAGCAAGCGATGAGATGCTCTAAAAGCACTATTCAGGCCTCTCTGCAGCCCCTGCATGACACTGTGTAGAATCCCAGCAAAGTTAGCTACGGAGGTACTAAGCTTTCTTTAATATCTTTAAATATAGGGCAGACAGGGTCAGTGCTTTGAAAAGAAAGCTCTTGAGACATGTCATCCTATTAAAAGAAATGATTTGATGATTTAATAATTTAAGGAAGTTTTTCTTTTGAGGATGGGCTGTTGTGATATGTTAAGGGGTGTCTGAGAATAGGTAAATGTGAGTTATTAAAACTCACATAGCTCTGTGCCAGCATTAGGGTCAGTGTTAAACTCCAAGGACTCAGTGTGAAACATGACTTTGACCTAGATTGTGCTACAAGGTTGTCATCATAACTAAGTCTGTGAAACATGATCATGTGTGAAAAAGAGCACTTCTAGGTTTCGGAAACACAGAGAAGAGGTACAGGGCTGCACTAGAGCCTGGGTTCTCATGGACCCCTGGCCCTTGTCCCTTTCTTTACCCAAAAAACAATTAACCTCAGATTTCTTTTTTTTTTTTTTAATAAATATGGGACCATTAAATTTGTGTTCTTCGGGAGTAATCAATTTCCGTTTTCTCCATTCCCAAAAATCAGTGTTTAAAAATCTCCCGTGATAATAAAAAAAGCTAGCCAGTCAGTCACGTGATAGCAGAAGCGTAGCTGTCAGGGAACCGAGGGCAGTCAAGTCAGTAACGAGGCTAGGTATTGAACACATATAATTTATATATGTTCCTTTTCCAGGTTAAGTATAGATGGCCAGGCCACCTTGATCAACATCAGGAAAATTCTGTCCCAAATTGATGGTATGTGACATATCACACCATGATTCCATTGTCATCTCTACATACAATCCCTCCCTAATGCCAAGAGGATTGCAGTGGCTTTATGTTCGTGGTGTTCGCCTTCAATATTACGGCTCTTTGTTGATGTTCAGCCATAATCACAAGCTTTTGTCTCTCGTGTCCCAACTCCTCTGGGGGTATAGAGATTGGCAGCAGGTGTTACTGTCACCTACCAATACTTCACTATTGATATTAATACACATTACAATAAACACAGTAGTACAAGATGTTATGTAGATATTAAATATTACATAGGTTAGGATGATACAATACTACGTGCTTTACTAGCAAACATATACACAGTGTGCACAGAAGTAAAAAGTGCCCTGAAAACCAAAGCAATGGGCAGTCCTCTCTCCTCACGCAGGAGAGATCCAGGGCCTTTGAAAGTTCATCATTACCATGATGCCATTTCCCATGTGTGCCAAGTGGGAAACCCATAAATACAGTATTTGTAGCATTTTTTTTGTTCTCGAATTTGTTCTTGAAGATGTTTATACTTCTCTATTTTTCCCACAGCCGCTTCTGAAGGTATTTCAATACTTTTGTATTTCGTGGTGACATCCACCATGGATGCCTGGTTCTCTCTCACAAATACCAGGTCTGGTTCGTATAATTCATTGTTTTGATCTCTTGTGTTTGGTTCCCAGAACACTATCCAGCCTGTAGCATCATTTGCTCATATTTCACACAGTCGGTTGTGCCTTTTGATTCTTGCGTCTTGCACAGCAGAACACTACCGGATGACACGGGAATTATTTGTTTATTTGTTTAAATAAAGAGTAAGGTTAAATTGCGAAGGAAGGCGCACGGCAGGGAGATGCAAGCAAAGCCGGCCCGGCGGCACCACCACGGCCTGAGCGGCCGCTGCGCAGCGGGCCTGCATGCCGCCGGGGCCTGGCCATCCCGCTCCGCGGACCCGGCCACGGGACACCACACTCCCACACTCATTCCCCCGGGGTCCGAAGCCCGCCCCGGCATCCCCGGCGTGAGGCGGGCCCATGCGGGGAGGAGGCGGTGCCGCGGGGCCCAGGCAGGGGCGAGGAGGAAGCGAGCGCTGAGGGTAGCGGCGGGTGGTGCTTGGCAGGAGCTGCCTCTCCAGGAAAAGCTCTGGGCAGGGAGGGAGCCGCGGGCTGATAGCGCGGCGGCCCCGGCGGGGCGGTGCTGGCGGTGGGCAGGGACTCAGCCCGTCCTGGGAGCATGCGGCGGCAGGAGGAGGAGGGGGAGTGAAGAGCCGTGGCAGCGCCTCCGCTGAGAGCGGACTCCGGGAGGAAGATGGAGCCCTTTCCCAGCGGTGAGTAG
>VZTF01000255.1:241687-279445 GCA_013397755.1 Cnemophilus loriae
CCCTTCACCTCCCCCGAGCGAAAGGAGAAATAAAATACAGAAGTATCAGCGGTGTACGAAATAGTGTTTCAGGGTGTTCATGAAAGCCAGAAAGCTTTCCGAGCTGCCCGTGCATTGACAGAAGTGCTTGAAATACCGACGTGGTTGCATATGCTTAGAGATAAGCATACGGGAGCGTTTGCTGACATCGTGATACAGCAGTGTGTGTGCATCCTGTGCTTGTGCCTGAAATGAAGCCATGAGAAGTCCGTGTTGCTGCTGCCTCTACTAATAGTAACACATTCTGCCCGTCCAGGACAGAGGAGGAAATGAAGCTCTCACATCAAACTGAAACTAAAGCGTGTTTGGTTAGATTCACGACCATGGCCAAATATGGAATTAGACAGTGGCTAAAACAACAGCCTTCCTGCTGAAAACGCAGCACTTTTGTTACAGGTGGGGTCTGGTCTGTTAAATGACAAGCATGTTAGATAGCCATCGCTAAAGTACCAGCTAGAGTTTGCTGCATCGTATTTTATCTCCTCAGTGACCTGCCAAGTCAGAGTATGAAACTTCTGTCAAATTCAGAAAAAACCCCATGCACTAAAAAATAAATTTTCTGTCTCATGGCAGGGGAGTTGGAACTAGATGATCTTTAAGGTTCCTTCTAATCTATTCTATGGTTCTATGACCCATGCTATGAATCTATAAATATATCATCATTGCCTTGCATTTTGCTTTTCTCAAATACGTGAAATATCCCCTATCATTTGATGCTGCTGTTTAGAATCTGAAAGAATCTGAAGGTTATGAGCTCTGGGCATATTTTGGTAGCTTAACCAGCAAGAGAGACCTTTTCCCTCTTTTTTTTTTTTTTTTCCTCTTTGTATTGTCATCTTGAAACTACAGTTTGTACAAGCAGTTAGTGTTTTGGTTCTCTAGTTAATCCTGGCCTTAGTACAAGGTCTTTCAACTACAGCCTATTTCAGTCACAGGGTTGTATTCTGCATTCTTGTATGCATCGATGAAAGAGCTTGTCTTTAATAGTAATGCAGTTCGGGGGAAAATTTTATTTTAAAGTCATCTTGCTAAGGCCATTCCCTTTGAAAGAGATGAAGTGTTGTTTTAAAGGTCTGTTTGACAGAATGCTATTGCTTCATTGTGCAACGAAACATTTTAAAAATTCTGCTCCATGCAACTGGAAGAAATGGACCTGTGGGGTTGAGCATGTAGCTTAAGGTACTGAAAAGCAATGTTCATGCACTGAGCTTCTTAATTTTGTTCCCTGAAATGAAAAGCCTACAGATGGTGGTGAGAACGGAAGAAAATTTGGAGCTGAAGTTGGTTCAAGAAGTTTCTTTCTGAGAGCTGGCTTTGCTGGAATGGACACTGCAGAGAATATTCAAATATCAGAGCAAAGATGTTGCTCCTTATTTCTGATGATCTTGAGGCATGTTTGGTGCTCAGTAGCAGCTGCAAAAATCTGAAGTGAAGAGGATGCCTACGTTATTGGCTTTTTGAATAGAATTTTCGTTTTCGTACCTAGTGGTCTGGAACCTTTCGTGGGCATCAGATTTTTCAAATAAACTGGATTTTTGTTTTGTCTTATACAATAGATGCGAGTTCTGTTTGTGAGTCTATGTTGACTTCCTGTGCAAAGTGCTGTGTAAATTCAGAAGAAAGGATGCCTATCACAGGAAGCTTACAATATTGTATTTGTAGATCTCTCGGCTCTTTGGGGCTTTTACCTTTCTAGAACACGGGAAACAGGGAACAGATTGGATCTTAAGATTTTCCAAAAGCATTTTAGTTGGGTTCAGAACTCTGATGCCCACTGGGCAAACTAGCAATGAGACAGTTTCTTGTTTTACTTTATGGAAGTAGAGCTGTGTCAGAATGAATATGTATCTCAAAATAGACTTTAAGGCAGCCAATGCGCCAAAGTGGATATGAATCCCACGTTTTCTAGTTCATTATTTGGTGTTGTTTTTTTTCTTTTCCTTAAATAAAAAGACACAGCCATAATGCATTTCAAAAGTCAAAGAAACCGTTATCCTTTCCTTGAAATCCTAGTGGGTGTGCTGAACTCTTTACTGTTTGAATAGTTTCTCCAGTGGAAATGCTCAGATAAACAAAATAAATTTAAGATTTTTTTTTTTTACTTCACCCCTCACCCTGTACTGTAAACTTAGTTTTGGACCTCTTTGAAGAGATCTATGTTATGTCTTCCCCCCTGCCTAGGAATTTAGGTAGAGATAATGTATGAGGTCTGTAGCTCTGGAGGAACAGCTAATTGCATATTTATTTTTAGCACCTGGAATAGCTGAGTTAATCATAGAATATCTCAAGTTGGAAGGGAACTATCAGGACCCTCAAGTCCAACTCCCTGATCCTCTCAGAACTACCTAAAACTAAACCATATAACTAAGAGTGGCATCTAGACATTCTGTGATCTCTGGCAGGCTTGATGCCCTAACCACATCCCTGTTCCAGTGACCAACCACCCCCTCAGTGAAGAACATTTTCCTAATGTCCTGTCAGAACTTCCCCTTGAAAGTTATGAATGCTGTAAATAAGTAAATGTTCTAGAAATGGTTACTGGTATGATTTTTTTTTTTTGAGATAGATTCCTCTATTTTGCATGACTGTTTTTAATTCGAGATTTTTCCCCAAGAATGAGTAATCAAAGTGTAATTGAAAGTGCATGGAAGTCTTCCTTATTGTTGCACATAATTTTTTTTCCCGTAAGTTGTATGATCTCACATTCCTTTGAATTCTGCTCTGAATCAATGAGCAGAATTTATTTATTTTGGCTAGTCATTTGTTACCTAAACACTTTCACTAAAAATAGGAGAGACAAAAAGAACAAGTGAAAGAAATGAAATACAGACTAAAGGGAATATGTAATGTAATTTTGGTCGTCTCTATTTTGGACATCAATACAAATTACTTTGCAAGTCTTTTGCTTATTTTTTAGATTGTACCTGCTTCTGAAAGATAATTTTGTCATTTTCTGTTTAATACATTAAATACGTAACTTCTCTGCTTGAGATGGAAAAAAAGGTAGAAGTGAGCTATTACAGAATTTCTCATTTAAGACAGGTGACATGCTTGAACTTGCAACTGCAGATGGGATAACTTGTGATGATCTGCTGAAGTGCAAATAACATTCACTTTCACTGACATTTCTGAATTATTTTTATCTTTTTCATGCACAACAAATGCAGTCTTTGATATTACTTAAATGAGGAAATTGATGAACAAAATAAAAAGACTTTCATGGGAAGAAGTGGGGGATTTTTTTGGAATGTAGAAATAAATCAAGTTAGGTAATGTCCTTTACAAAATGAAAATGTCATTTGCAAAGTCTAGTTATTTGAGGTAGTTCCTGTCAATTCTAAAATGTTTTTGCTCTTTGTGTTAATTTTGTTCAGTATAGAAATGTATTGGAGGTTGCAGGAGCACGTTCCTGTGTGCATAGCTTTAATTCTATTGGGGACAGCAGGCATAGCCTCGACTGCCAATATTTTACATTGTTGTGTCATGGAGCAGAAGGGTTCCTGTTTGTCTTAAACTGTTACTCCGTCCTAAACAACTGGTTGAGTAATCTTTTTTTGGTAAGATGGTAGATAGAAAATATCAAAGAGGTCTGTTCTTAATGTCTTTTTTTTCTGCCATGTGTTTTGCATATCCCATCAAATATTACTGGAAAAAAATGCTGATTTAATCTGTCCCTAAGTGTGAGTTTTATGTTGTTTGAGTGCTTGGTGCTGGGTAGTAGTTTTCCACAAAGCCGTGTTGTTGTATCTGCACTTGTGTTCCTGTGTCAGCTCAGCTGAACCGGAACCTATTTTTTCAGTGTGTTGGGTGTGTGTTTGCTTTTACTGCTTCACTGTGAACTCCCTGCCGAGCAATGGATGTTCAGAAGGGGAATTCAGTAACGTAAAGAATGTCTAAAGATGAGAGTATAGATGCTCACTATTGATCATTTGTTAGTATTTTTCCACTAAGCAGTTAGTCTGCCACTTGCAGAATGAAACCATGGAGTATCTGGGTATTTATCTCATAAGTAAAAAATGTTGAAAGCTTATGCTGACCTCAGTATCTACCTGTAAAAGTATTCCAGGACTGTCTCGTCATCTTTTTTGGGAAGATGATGTAAAGTTGAGCAACTATGTTTCACATTGTTGAGGCTATGTGAACATGTACTGGATAAAGCCCTCTAGTGACTGCCATAAAATATGGTTGGAAACAAATGAAAGCAATGATAAAACCACATCTGTTTGTTTAACTAGTCAGAATACTTTTTTCATGTTAGATGGGCATGGTGTAATAATTACGTACAAAGAAGCTAAATTTATCTTTATATGAGGCATCCTCTGATTTCAGTAGTGGTGAATTCAGAGAATTCAAGTTTTTCTTTTCATCCTTTACTCAGTGATTTAAGAAAGTTCAGTGAATTTCTAGTTCTCCTGCACAGTATTTTTTTTCATGAAGTGCAAAAGCAAAGATTGTGTAGAAGAGCAAAAACTTTAAGATTTCTGTATGATTGAGAGCAGCATTATTCCATCTGCTGCTTAGACTTTTGTCCAACAGTACTTTAAAATAAGATCATATTAACTTTTAAAATGAACTAGGATTTTGTGTGATCTGGGTTTTAATTGCCTCTAAGCGTTTTAAAGAGTACATATGTACCTTTGAAGTTGTGTTTTGACTACTTATGATACTGCTTTAAATAGTGGAAGTATATTAACCTTAAATTGTGATAATCACAAAAAGATTGCGTGTCTTCTTGCACACAGAAAGATGGATACTCCTGAAGGAAATTTGGAGTAAGGAGAGGAGGGAATATGTCTGGAAAAGTCATACAGTTGATCAAAGAGACAGGAATTTCAGGGTAATACGGTGTGTTGGGTTCTGCACAGTTTGTGTCCCAAGGGCACAGCTGATCCTTTACTGCTTCATGAGTGTTGTCTTAAAATAGATGTTGAAGGAAGACCTCAAAGGCCAGCTCTTCTTCTGGATTATTCAGGGTGTGTAGTAGTCTATTGCAGCAGTAGTCTTATTTACTACATCTGGTGGAGGGTGAAGAAGTGGAATCCTGATTCCACTGAAACACGAGATGCTTTCAATTGTCCGTTTGTTCATGTGGAAATAAGGTGAGTTTTGATTTTGGGACTTTTTTTATTCCAATCAAAATTCCCACCAAGATGTTTGGAGGAGTGTTTCAGTGCTCTTCACTAAGCATAACTGCGTGCAGAGAGCTTTCCTTTGGTTGTAATCGCTCTGACATTGGAGGAATATATTCTGTTAACTGGAGTTTTTGTGTAACAATACTTCTACTACAGTGCCATTGACTTTTATGGAGAATCGATTGTGCTCAAAGCTAAGAATGTGCCTAATTTACCTACCGTTCTAGGGCCTAATACTGGTTTTTATTTAAGCTTTTCTTTTGTATAAAAATTGTCAGTTTCTTCAGTAACAATGAGTTGGTAGCACATCAGTAGTACCACTTTTACTGTTTTTCATGCGTTCAAAAGTTCTGGAAATAGCAAGAATTGTGTTAGTGGGAGTCCAAAACGCTTCAATATACTTTAGAGGCCTTGTACTTCTGACCTGTAAACCATTATAAGAGAACAGCAAAGAGTAGGTTTTTAGAACGTGGGACTGTGAGTACAACATGTATAAACTGTCAGTTGTCATCCAAACTTGTGCTTTTTATCATTGATGGAGATATTAATGAGGCTTTAGTGTCTCTTTTGGCACAAGTTAATCATAAGTGTGAATCATTGAATGGTTTAGTTTGCAATGGACCTTCTGAAAAGTGTCCGGTGTGAGCTGCCCACACCCCCCATGATGATGATTGTTATGATGATAATTTCAAAGCTGATGTATGATACCTGGGTAGGGTTTTGAAGCAATTTAGATTTCAGTATGTGTTAAGCTACCAGGCAGACGCACTGCCACTTCTTTCTTTATCGATACCCTTTGTCTCATTACATCATGAGACTGAGAAAAATGTAGGTAGATGTATTTTTGCTCCATTAAGATGATACAAAACTTGCTGTGTTGGGAGTCATAGGCAGTAACCTCTAGACACTGTTGCTTCTTGCTTTCTGTGAACTGAACTACCAGTTACAGAGCCGTGAACACGTAATGTGTGCTAATGACCTACAAATGGTTTGGTACTGTTGGAGTTGTCAAGTGTATATTAAGTAACACTAGTAATCCAGAAGGCACATTGAGTTGCTTCCATAGAGAGTGTTCCAGACAAGAGGATATGATTCTATTAATTTATTGCTAAAAACAAACAAATTAACAAAAAGATTAGGCAAGCATCAGTTTGTGTACAGTCTATCAGTTTCTATACCTGACTGTTAGATGTTTCAGAAAGCTCTCAAAATTTTTTCTTCAGAACAACTGGTACCAGTAGAGAAATGTTTTGTATCCTTAGCTGTGATGAGCCTGGTATTTATCAGGCATGAAATTTATGGACAGATGTTGTGAATAGGATTGTTTGCAGTTCTGAATATGGGAGTCGAGTAGCTCAAGAAATTTGAGACGCAACTTCCTGCGTGTCTCTTAAGATTCAGGACCTTTTCATTAGACCCCTGTGGTTAAACCTTTTATATGATTTTAATTGCAAAACATGCCTTTGGTAAGATTGGAAACAGGAAACTAAACCAACCATATTCTATAATTAAAGCCAGAAGCTTCTTTTCTATCCTGTGTTTTGTTCAACCAGTGGCTGAGGATTGAACACTGTCTTAACCTTGTGGAAGGTTTTCCTTCTCAGTAGTATCTGAAGAGGAAAGTGTCATTTAAAACCACTTCCTCTTTTCTTCCCTCCACTTCCCGTGCCTTTTCTCATAGGAAACCTAACTGGTACCAGATTTAAACTTGAAAAATATGGTTAAATGTGAATGGACGTAATATGTATCTGTTGGGTATCAAAATCCAGACTAACCTTGGTTTGGTTAGCCTTAAGCTCTCCCCTTATTTCCTCTTAGCTCAAGATAAATAATTATGACAAAAATAAGTTACAATTTTTTTGCCAGTTCTATAGGTGGAGTATTCAGTAAATGATCCACTCACTTTCCCCCCTTCTATGATAGTTTATTTTTGTTGGTAACACGGAAGTGAAGATTTGAAAAGAAGTCTCAATGATAGCCTAGCTATCTGCATATAAATCTAATTGATAAATGGTGAAATGTAATGGATCCATGTAGTTCTTCAGCCTGAGGTCCTGACAAAGAAGATACAATGGTACTTTGCGTAAAAATCAGGAAGAGACTTTCAGAGAACCTTTTAGAAGCACCCAAGACTAATATACAGTGACTTCCTTGAAATTGCACTCCTTGCTCATATTTCTTATGGCAACTTCAGATAAGGTCTTAAAATAAATAATCACATATTGTTTTAATTTCCGTGATGCAGTGAAATGGCAGGGTTTTGCTCCAGTCTGTGTGCAGAAGCTTGTCATTGCTGTATTTATCTCACATTCATTTAATAAACGCACATACACAAGTAAAAAACAGAAGTAGACCTTGCAGTATAGCTTGAAAGGGCGAGTGACCTTGTAAGGCTTGGGACTTGAGTTCCCTTGTGTATTTTGGAGTGGAAACCAACATTTGTCCTCCTTTGCAGTATTAATTTTCAAGTTAGAGTTCTTTTTGAGAAAGAAGGGTTTTTTGTTTTTTTTCCCCAAAACCAGCATCTCTTTTGTAGACTTTTTGTGTGTCCAGTGGAAGCCATGATACATGCTTAACTATACAGATTCTTGTAAACCTCTACCAATTATTTGTGTCTTGAAATCAAACCCTTGCAGAGTGGCATATGTGCTTTAAGTCATGAGCAGATGTTAGGTGCTGCCTGCCTTTTGATAAGAGTATTTATTAAAATCGTACTGAGTCATCATATCTGTTTGCACGCAGATGTTGACACTACAAAAAGCAACAGACCGTGTTTTGTTTTAGTGGAGTCTGTGTGTGCCCTTTTCTTTTTCTTTTTTTTTATTTTTTTTTTTAGTTGCATTCAGCATAAAGAAGTATATATAAGCATATATATGTGTCTGGTTTTGATCCATTAAAAATATGCAATGTGTATGTAATCTTACAGCGTAATGGGAATTAAGAAAATACTGTTAGCCTACCTGTTGCTTCTGTTCCATCTCTAAAAAGCAGGCAAATCCCATGGGTGATTCAGATTCTCATAGCAATGCTTCGTATTGCCTAATACTACTTGGTTTGGTTTGTTTTTTTTTTTTTGTTTTGGATTATTTCCTTTTTTTTGGTCTGAATTCAGTAATTTGAGAGAGAAAAATGGTGACGTATATCTTGTAGCAGCCTAACATTTTTTTTTTCTGCAGAAATGTTGTTGTCCTCTAAAGGTTCTTAAAGTAAGGTTTAACACATTTAAAGTAACTGCAGGCATGACAGTTTTTGTTCCTAAATTCAAAGACTTGTGCTTTCCTGTAAGTGGCTGTGTATTACTCCTTTACACTGACTATACCAGTAAGTAAAAATTCTGCTTAAATGTTCTTGTTATGGGTAAACCCTGATGGGCAGCTAATCTCCATGTAGCCACATGTTTAATTCCATGCAGCAGGGCAGGGGAGAGAATCAGAAGGGTAAGAAAAGGGAAAAGTCAGGAGTTGAGATAAAGACATTTTAATAGGGAAAGCAAAAGCTATGTACACACAAGCAAAGAAAAGCCGCAGCATCAAAGTGGTGGGTGAAACCATAGTGAAATGAAGGCAAAGGGCTTTCCAGTAGGACTTCTGAATTCCTTGACATTCCAGTGGGTTGTTGTGTCTGTGTTAGCTGAATAAAGGCTGTAACTGTTTTCTTACTGCAGATAAACGCAGATTTGAAATTACATGAATGACACTGTGTACTGTCCTGCCTTAGTAAGAGCAAATAATTTTTCTATGTAGAATTGAATTATTTTCTTGCTCAGAAGGAACTTACAATGTATGGAATTATTAGGGAGACACAGTAGAGAAGAAGGAAATCTTTAGTCAGAAACTTAGCGTAACGAACATGTTTATGGACATAGGCTTTGTTTGCTGAACAAGCTTGTTGGAAAAGATAAGATAAGCTTTTCTTCTTTCCCTCCAAACACAGAATTTTTGATGGATCAGTTGGAGACAGCCCAGAGCATAACAGTGCAGGAAGTAATTCGCATTATAGAAGGAAGAGCTAAATTGATATGACAGGGAATAATAATCATAAACAAAGAAGTTTTTAGAGCGTGCTGAAAAGATTATAAAATCAAAAGGCAGCCTTGAAAAAAATAACGGCTTCCTTCAATTCAGTGATTTTTAACGTCTGATGTGATGTATCTGTTGATACTTACCCACAAGAAGAAACAGTGTAATGTATTATTTAAGTGTTAATACAGTGGCCTTAATCACTGCTTCTACAATACTCAATTTTGTAGAAAGTTTTGAAAATATGAAGATTTTTACTTGTTCTACTCTCTGCTTATGTTTTACTTACACAGTGTTCCACCAACAAAGTACAGTATCATTCAAAAATTAGATTTCATAAGTAAATCTTTTTTGCCTGTAAATGTGTGAACTCAAATTTGAGCATGTCTTGAATTTAAGGAGTTGTGCTTGTCTTCTATATGATCGATGCAGCCTATCTTCACATAGTTTTTCTGTTAAGTGCTGTGTCCAGAAATGCCTTAAGATGAGTAATTTGCTCTCATGAAGACTTTGAATAAATATAACTTTTTGCTTGACGTTCCTCCTCACACTTCCTTTCCTCTGGGAGAGGGAAGATAGAACCAGAAACATCACTGCTTGCCTGACCCACAAAAGCATGAGGTTTTAGTTAGGATTTTGGATAAGTTTCCCAATATACTCAGACATTTTGCATGTGATCATCGAGAGCCTGTGCTAGTACCCTTATACTCCTTCTGCAAGTGAATATCTGTGTCCCAAAGAGCAAGCAGGTGGCAACAGGGATTATTTACTGACTATGCTGTAAATCAATTGTCTATGAGCAAAATTCAACAAAACTGATATAACTTCTGTTGGGTGATATTTTAGAAGAACAGAAAAGCCGTTTTTAAAATTAATATTTGTTAGTTACGTTTTTTTTTTTCCACTTCAAAGTGTTTTTTTAATTGCTTCCTCCAAAATTTTGAGACATTTCTTTTCAAGCAATTACTAGACAAGACATACAGTGACAGAGCAGGGAGAGTTGGCCGTTGGAAAAGCTAAGTGACTTCTATATCTTTGCATGGAAACCAAGGTAAGGAAGGAGGTAGTTAAGAGTTTGTGACTGTCCCAGGGTTTCAGAATAAGAAACGACGCTAATTCCTGTGTTAGCTGCTCTTGGAAATAGGCATACAGTCGTACAGTGAATCAGTGAATGTAGTGCTCAGAGAAGTAGGGAGAGCTTGCTCACATTTTTAGTAATTTAATCTTCTGCTGGATAGCAGCAGCAGGATGTCCAGAACTGTTATTCTGAAAGGAGAGAAAGATCAAAGAGGAGGATGGAAAACAAAGCAGTGTCTTCATTATCCTGAACACAGGTGTCTGGGAAAGGATGGTGGGATGGAGTGAGGAGGTGATGCATCTTTCTGTTAGAGGGAGTGGTGAGTTGGTTGGAGGAATAGGCCCAATGATGTTCAGAGTGATGTTCTACCAGTTTTAACGGCTAGGAATACAGTATGGCATCAGCAAATAAATTGAGGTGGTCTACAAATTGTGACATTTACTTGATTAGATCTGATTTATAAAATTTATACCTAATATTAGAGGTCCCCATGCTAAGCAATTATTTATCGAATCATAGAATCATTTAGTTTGGAAAGGACCTTTAGGATCATCAAGTACAACCATTAACGTAACGCTGGCAAGTCCACCACTAAACTATGTTCCTTAGTGCCACATCCAGGTGTCCTTAAATACCTCTGAGGATGATGACTCCACCACTTCCCTGGCCAGCGTGTTCTAAATCTTGATAACCCTTTTGGTGGAGAAATTTTTCCTAATATCCAACCTAAACCACACTTGTTGAACGTGAGGCCATTTCCTGTTTTCCTGTCACTTACTACCTGAGAGAAGAGACCAACACCCACCTCACTAACCTCCTTTCAAGTAGTTGGAGAGAAGCTAAGCAACTTGGAAAATTCCTGTCTTACTTAACTGTGGTTTGTTTTTGTGTTTTGATCTGTTTTTGTTTTTCTCCAGAATGTGTAATTGAAATTTAGTGTAAAAATGGGAATTCTCTGTCTTGTATGTGAACTGGCATACAGTGAAGTAACTTAACTCGTCATTTTGGCTCTAAATTTTTCCTTGTTATTTCAACGCACTTAGATTTAGACTAATTTACCCATTGATAGAGCAAACAGAAGAGAAATATCCCAAACCAGATTTAACCAAATAAGAATTGAATTTCTGGATAGAAGACATTAAATCTGTGTACTGACCTGAGTTCCTTCATCTTGAACATTGAGCAGTGGCTCTTTGAGTTGATGAGGTAATAATTTTAATCAAAGTTCTGCTTTCTTTTAATCACTATGAAGAGAAACTGCTTACTGATCATCATTTTTTTTTCCAGAAGACTTTTCATGACAGTAACTGAATGTTTAAGTTACACTTGTTTAGATGTTTTGACCCCAAGCCCATACAGTAACTCAGACTCTCTGAAACTAGGTATGGAAATGCAAATGGCAAAGTTGCCTGTCAAGCCTCCAAATTGTGGATTTTGTTTTTCAGCAACAAAGTTAATTTTAGACTTCTGTTTGCTTGTTCCTTTTTTCTTTTAAATAACCCACTCCCTACCCATATCTGATGTTTTTGAACTGCAGAAATCTTTATGAACAAGGCCTGGATATTTTTGCACAAGTTTTAAATTGAGCAGCTGCAAAAGCAGAACAGCTGAAAAGTGGAAATGTCAGTATCAAATAATTTTCTGAGTATTTTTGTTTGCCTTGGTTGGAATTTACATATCATGAAGTTGGAAAAATGGCTGTGTGAGCCAGGAAAAAAGGATCCACGTACACAAGACACTGCATAACTGTTTTGGAAAAGATTTGAGGGCATCAAAATATCTGCTGCATAGAGGAGTGTGCAGATGAGAGGCTGTTTTCACTTGAGCTGCTGAGATTCGAAGTAATTCATCCCAGAAAAGATCATTGCTGAACTATGGAGTAAAACATTTATCTCTCTTTTAAACCTCTGTTTTATGAAAGAGGAGATAGACCTATGTCTTGAAGAGCTGGTAACATTAGACAGTTGTTGTTAAACTTAGCCTTTGATTTTATTTTTCTATTGTATTTTATTTTAGCCTTCTGTTTTCTTGTTCTAATTTTTCTGCATCAGCAATTTCAGAAATCGGACTGTAGACACCTGTGTGAAGACAAGTTTGTAGTACTTATTCTACAACTTCAAGAGCTGTTTAGCCACTAGAGGCCTTTTGTGTTCAGTAAACTTTTGCTCAAACCTTGAAGTGCTGCTTCTGACTCAACAGCTGTCACTGAAGGTATTTACTCTCACTGCAGCCTCACCTCCAGGCCTTAACACTTTAGGCCAAGGGTTGCCTTGGAGCAACTTATTCTAAATGTAGCTAAAATAAGAGCAAATATCTTTAGAGGAATTATCTCAATCCTAAATAGATTAGTGAGTTTGTAAACTAGGGGAAGCGATTTTAAACCTATCAGATGTTTTTTTCCAAAATTTTATACTCTTAGGCACAGATTCGTAGAATGCTGCTTTCTCAGACTGTCCAGAAGAGCTTATCAGCAAGCAATGAACGAAGAATTTTAAACTAATTTCTTTCAAGAGTAAATACCTCTCAGACTAAATCATATAGCAATTCTCCTTACTGTTTATAAGCACAGGTTATAAACAGGTCTGATCAACTGTTATTACCATTTTCTGCTAAATATATAAAATATCTGCCTTTTTTTTTTTGCTCAAATTCAACTCCTTTGTTCCTTTTGTTTTCTTTAACAATCTACAGCAACCACTGTGTGCTGATTTTGACTATCCTAATGTACACAATTCATCAAGGAAAAGTAAGATACTAGACCACAGCAATTAATAGTTCATACAAAAGGTCAATCCAATCCTTAAAGAATGGTTGCTAGGTAGTAGCAGGGATCCTGCAGTTCTGGGAGTAATTGCATGCTGAACGTGGAATATTTCTAGCAAATAAACTACAGAAACTTTACAAGGCTGTCTGTAGCATTACTGATACTATTGGATGTTTATTTTTCACTGCACCTTTTTTTTTTTCTTTTCTATGCTGAAGACTTTTTCCGTGAGGTAGTTGAGTAATCAATGAAATAGACAGAAGGTAGTGTTAATGCAGTGTAAAGGGTTGTGAGATAAGGCTTCAGATTCATATTTTTTCACCTTTTTGGGGGAATGGAATTGCATGTAAAGTCTGTCTGGATTGACCATCAGTTGTTTTGGGTGGCTGTGACAACAAGAACTGGACTACTTAGCTCCAGTCCGGGTGCCGTCGATACTGTACTCCTGTTAAATTCTCTGACTGAGCAGAGATGAGAGGCAATTCTGCTTCGGAAGTAACTTTGGAGGTTGGTCTCCTTTCAGATGTCAAAAGGTAATGGAGCTTCTGTGTACTCATACTCAGTGTTCACGTGGATTGAGAGGCTCCAACCCATAGTTCTGGACTGGCCATGAACATTAAAATGACGAGCATTTCTGCAAATGAGTGAGTCTGTTTGTTTATCTGTTTGGTTTAGCTGACCTTAAAAATCTAGACTTCATATTTATACTCAATGGTGAGAAAGCCTGGCTTTCCTTTCCTAGCTGCTGATGCTTCATAAACAGTGAATTACAGTTTAAAGGTTAAATACCAGTATGGTTGCTTTTAGCCGGTTGATTTAAGCGTCTCTTGTATAATTTTTGTTCATTTTGAAGTGCTTGCCTGAGCAAGCAACCTGTCGTAAGCCTTATTACAAAGCTGAGGTTATTTCTGATTTGGCCAGTAGGTTTTGAAATTGCAGTGACACAGAAAGCAGCTCTGAATCTGCATCCAAACATAACAGAAGGCTTTCGATAGCAGGAGGTTTTTTTTGTCTTAAGCACTTACTTGTAGACTGAGCATTTACTGGTCCGTACTGCCAGAGATCAATCAATGCTGATTATTTGTATTCTTTGAGAATTTTGTGGGAAAAAATTAGATGTCACCTAGTGATGAGATAATTTTATCTATGTGTTCAAATCCTGTGCCAAATATCTTATAAAACGGCATATAAATAGGACATAATAGATATATATGGATTTGAATGATGCCTAAGTAAATAGGGAAGTGGGACTGTGGAAAACAAAAAACCCTATTGCCTCAGTAATCGATTGAAGGTTTTATTCTTAAAATATTTATCTTCCGCAAACCTATTGATATAAAATACTGTCAGTTTTCTAAGTGGTCACTTCTGTTTCTTGATCTTTGTTTTTTCTCATTTCATTTGCTGAAGTGGTTAAGTAGGGTATGATGTTGCTTCCTCTCTGCTGGATTTTTGAAACTCATTTCTGTCATATTAGGTTATGCAATTCATAAACAACATTAGCTAAAGTTTCCAGCCTTATTCCGTCTTTAGGTTTAGAAAAAGATGAAGTTTATATTTAAGAAAATATTAACAATGAATGTTTTAAGTGTGCGTTTTCAAAGTCTACCAATTCAGATGTTTAGCTGTCGATTAAACCTCTTATTTGCTGGCCATTTTATTCCTCGTCTGTTGAAAAAAAATCTGATAGACAATTGTGTTTTATCTATACCACTGGTTGTTCTTATTTTGTTGACTTTAATACTGATTTGCAGTAATAAAAACCCTTAACTAGTGATGTTTGGAACTAGAGATTTTTAGTCTCTGTTGAGGAACTGATTGCACTTTCTGAAATATTTCTCACCTTTTGGATTTCCAGTGTACTATTTGGAATCAAAATTTTCTTCAAAATGCCTCTGTTTGAGCATCTGTGACAAGGAATCTGTTTTGGCACTCTCCTTTGAGCTGCCCATCTCTCTCCTCTCAGATGATGTAGAAACAATAACCAGGACAATCGTTTCGGGTGAGCATAGGATGTAAGATTTGGAGCAAGACTCAAGCAATGCGTCAGGCATGGGGTGCACAAATCGGCGTGAATGTTCCCTTCTGTCTTCTATAAAAACATTAATGTTTGGCAGTTTGAAATTGGGGTGATGGATCTGCTGCTTCCTGTTAAGTAGAATTGGTGAACTGCCATTAGTAAGAGCAGAGCCCAAGTGTATCATTTCAATTCTTACAATTCTGTTAAAATTATATTTTTACTGAGTAACTCGGCATAAATAAATAGATTTATGGCTTTTAGTAATTAAATGGGGAAGTTGGGCGTAATGCTGAATTTAATTTAAAAAACCCCCGAACTTAAAAAAGGTGATTGAATACCATATGCTATGTTGCTTTTCCATAGTAACACTTCTGAAATTTTAGATAGGACAATTCAGAGAGATTTGGTGTATTAAACATTTCTCTGTCTCAACCCTTACTCTGTTTGAGGTTGAAGATGCAGATTTGCATCAGACAGTTCAGGAGGGAAAGTGTAAACCTTTAACAGTGTTTCCAAATCCTTAGTGCCTCAGATGTCCTTGTACACATTTTAGATGACTCTTTAATGTGAAAAATCACAGTTTGTTTCTACAGTAAAGTCTATCCTTTCTAGGAGAAAAAGGAGCATTAAAGTTTATTTTTTTCGTAGTGACAACTTTAGTGGTTTGTGCATTTAAAATGTTGAGTTATTTTAAATTTAAATAGAAACTAATAATAGAAACACATAACATTTCTGAAAGCCTGTGGAATATTCCTTATACTGTTCTCCTATAGCTTGTTTTGTTCTCTCTTGCATGCAAACTGTACTATGCAAGTACATCTGGTTTTAATTGGGTCTCCATATTTCATCTTGTTCTGGTAACTAGCTTGAGATGACTGAAGACATAAGATATGTGTGATAAATTTCACTAAGTAGATATCTTTTTGGTTTCCTCTTATAAATATAGATGAAGACTGTACTGTGAATAACATGTTCATCTTTCCCCTAAAAGAAGAGATTCTATAGCAAGTACACCTATTATTTGCAAACTTTCTAGAGCCATGTCTGCATGTCAATTGCACAGATCATATTACCTCTTAAAGGCAATGCAATTGTAGCAGAAAACTTTGACACATTTATCGTGGCTAATAGCTTCTTTTTCATTTATGGAGTGTTTCTAATTTTTTTTTTTCAGATACAATGAGAAATTATTATTTCACTAAGCAAAATATAAATTTTAGGTTATAGTGGAAATATTTTTTTGATATCTAATTTTCAATCTTTGTTTTTTCTTCATTTTCTGGGAAACAGTTATACTGAATTGAGTGCTTTTGATACGAGAGAGGGCGTGACTTCATATGTGTCATTATTTCTGCAGAATTCCTTCATTGGCTTTTCCGTGTGACGTAATGTTAGTTACTGACAAGGCTTAAACAACTTAAAGAGTAGTAGCATTTGTACAGTTTTGTATCCATGGCTATGTGTCAGTGACCTGCTTTAGCACTACCACATTCCTTTCCTTTACTGCTAGTCCCAAAGACCAAATAAAGGAGAGAAGGTCAGGTTCCATGTACTCTAACCAGTCTTACTATTTTTACAGTTGAGTTATACATACATACAAGCATGCATCTCTCTCCTTGGAGCGTGCTTATGTGCCATACACAAAGTATTTGCAAGTGCTCATAAGTGCTTCAAATAGTTCCTCAGAGTCCTGAAAACAAGGAATTTTGCTAAACCTTAACAGCACAGGACTAATTCTCCAATTCTTAAGTGATAGTGGAGCCTTTGTTCTTTTAGTTTTAGACTGTGTGGCACAGTATTTGTGCCCAATAGCATCTTCTCCTCAAACTCACTTTACCATCCTTGTAGCAGGCTCATTCAGGTATTAGGAATAACATACTCTGATCTTACTATCTGTGCTGAAATCTTGCGAGTGTTGCACCACTACTTCTAGCTGAGGTGGCATTTAGACAGGTAGATGAAGATAAAAAATAACTGTAAAGGGAAAACATCCACCTCAGAGTTGCTTTTTGCCCTGCTATATGGCCTTAGCCAAAGCAACCAAGCTTTTAATAGGAGCAAATTTATGTGGTTTGTCTGTGGAATTTGCTGTTTTGTCAGCAGCTGCTTCTGCCAAAAAAAGGGCCAATGCTTTCAAATTTGGACATAAAAGTTAGGTATGCAAAATAGTATTATGACTCTTAATAGCTAATACCATTGTTAAACATCTATTCCTGAAATCATTGGACAAAATTATTCTTTGACATAGTATCAGTGAGTCGCTTGGTAGCAAAACAAGTACTAAGCTCACAATTCTTCTGTGTTATTTCCTGACCCACCAGGCACGGATGTCTGGTTTTGGGCAGGCTTCTCTCCCATTATTTATATGCAACTGAAGTTGTTTACATTCAGTGGGAATCAGTTTTTATTCCAGTTGGTTAGCACACTTTATACACCTTTACACAGGGTCGTTTGGTCTGGCCTTGGGTTTTGCTTCTTCTGCTGGTACATGCTACCCAATAGTTGTTTTGCTCCTAGGTTATTCCAGAGTTATAGAAAGGTTCTCACTTACCTGCAGTGGGAGTTTGGTTGCTACAACATGTCAGGTGTTAGTGTAATTTCTCTGACAATTTTTCCGTTAAAATATTGTATGATATCTGCTCACTATTTAAAGATTATATTGTGCTGAACTTCAGTCTCAGAAAGTAGCAACAGTCCGTCTGAATTGAATAAGATTTTTAGGTTTTTTAGTTTTAGCCTCTTAATCAGAATTGAGAAATTGAGAAATAAAATGCCTTTGAGCATTTTCTGCATATCTTCTAAAAAGGAATGAACTCAATTAATGGCTCACTTAGATTCATTTAAGAATTTTGAGTGTTGAGATTTCTGCTCTGAAGTAGAATAGCCAGACATGAATCCTAAAAGACAAGAGACTGCTGATTTTGTTTTGCAAGGGAAAAGTACATATGTGTAGAACTAAAAAGAGGTATCAGTAGCTTTAGGAAGATACTGTCTCTGAAATATAAAGGAATAATTTTTTTTGTATTCTACAGAATATTTATAATAGATTCCAAAAACCAAACATCATGAGATACTTTGTTGTTGCACACACTAAGTTTCAGTACATTGTGTTGCCTGTTAAACTTCAGAGAATAGCTTACATTCTCCTCCTTAATGAGACTGGACCTCTTCGGACAAAATAAATACTTGGAGCAAATGCTAGACTTTTACTCCAACACCCGATTGTTCCTGTAGGATCATGTCTAATACTGCACTTGAGTATTGTGGTAAAGTTGCTTTATCAGTTTAAAGACTAAGTTGTGAAACAGTGCCGAAGTGAAGAATGTATGTCTCGTAGGAGCAAGCTGTGTGGCTAATTAATCACTTGCCTTTGTGTCCTTAAGTCATGCCACTGTATACTACCTAGATCACATTATCAAAGCCTATGGAGATCACATTGTCAAAGACTGCAGTACATGTAGCAAGCTCATTGTACTGTTATCTTGGTGCAGACTGCATTTGAAGTTCACACCTAAGCATTCTGTCCTCTTCACAGAAAGTAACAGACTCAGCTTGTTATGATCCCCGAATATTGTAATGAGGAGGTATCTTGCAATGGGTTTTTGGCATCTGTGCTGCAGGAGGCAGCTCTAAAGAAACTTCCAGAACCATCAGTTTTGAGGAAAAACTGATTCGTTTTTTTGTCTGCCTTCCTTCAGTTTTTCAGTATGAGGAAGATTGGCTTTCTGGATTTGTCAATCACTTAGTAGTTAACCTCACAGCTTTTCTTAGGATTGTTTCTAACTATGAGTATTCACATTATTCACCACTAGATGTGATAGTAGATCATGTATTGAGGAAGATGTTGAAAATCTCTTGATTTCAGAATAAAAATTTGTAGAAGAATTGTGTAAAATCATTTTATTTAGGTGTCTTTAAGCTTTTAGCTGATGTAGCTAAAAGCTTAAACTTTAAGCGTTTAGCATCGTTTCATTAGTGCTACTTAGAGAGAAACAAGACTCATGTCCAAGACTTTTTTCTTTTACCTCCTTGTTTGCTCTCACGCTAAGGTTATGCTTAACAAAGATTTAGATTTAAATCGCCATACTTGATGGCAGATAGCTTTTGTAGGACATTTTAGCAGCTCAGATCAGTAGTTCCGTTGTTGTGGACTAGTGTGACCACAAATGTCTCTAGTGCACCTGCAACCTCTGGCATGACAGTGGTAGTTCACTGGAACCATGCAGCTTCTTTACAGTTAGTTCTCCTACTCTTGCATTTATCCTGATTTGCCCTGTTTTATATTTGGAATCTGAATTAATCTGCTTTGTGTATGTTTTGAAATGGGAATGTCTGCTGCTTGGCCATACGTGGTATGAGAGATGACAGTGAAATGTGATGCTTGCAGTCATGCTCCTCAGGCTGCTCCCTATTCCTTGTGGCATGTTTCAGTTTAAGAATACTGTTTTTTTCCCCTTCATATGGCTGTTTAGCTCATATTGTAACACCCCATGGGTTAAAATTGAAATGTCATAAAAGTTCAATTCACTCACGCTATCACGTTATCAATGCCAGTGAACCAGCAGGAAGCAAGGAGTTCAGAGTTTATCTGAGTGTTAAAGTTTTAAACAAATTTGCCATGGTTCATGTCAAAAATGTATTCTATGAATAAAGAAAATGATAAAAAAGACTTCTACGTCAGCATAAATAGCTCTAGTAACCTTTTGATACTTGGTCTATGTTCTTTCCAGTGGAGAGTGGTAGTCTGGTGATGCTTTTGATATGCAGTAAAGTTTTGATCTTACAGATTTTGATTACTTCCAATTTGTGC
Source organism: Cnemophilus loriae (assembly GCA_013397755.1). Taxonomy (NCBI): domain Eukaryota; kingdom Metazoa; phylum Chordata; class Aves; order Passeriformes; family Corvidae; genus Cnemophilus; species Cnemophilus loriae. The sequence goes on from VZTF01000255.1 coordinate 261,550, forward strand.
AAATATTTCTGTAGAAATTGGCTGTAACTGTTGTTTTCCTAGAAATTAATGTCTCTATGTATTAAAACTGTGAATTGTCTCGAAGCTAACTTCTAGTTTAACTTTCTATCTTAGTTTCAGTTTGAGATTTTTTTAGTATAATTCTTTTTGACTGAAAAAGTTGTTAGTACCTGCATGCAACTTTGAAACTACTGTCTTTAGAAGAAACTTATTAGAGACTAAACACTTCAAAAAGCAAACTGTTGTCTAAGCATCAGAGCTGATGAAACCTACTTTCTGCTAGATTTATGCTCTTTATCTTTCTCCTCCTTCCCTCTGCAGTGCCTCCCCTGTCTTCTACCTCTTTTGCTGGCCGTGCAGCTGCACATGCCATGGCTGGGGTTGGAGCTGTGTACTGATTGACTGCTACCTTTTGGAGTGGTTAAGATGTGAGTCTTAATGCCTGCCTTTTCTACATAGCAGATATGGATTTGGGTGTCATCCACCAGCAGCTGGTTGTTTTGGGGTGGGATTACATTGGGACTTGAAGAAATTTGGTCTTGAGTCTCTTTCCAAATTTGATTGAAGCTAGTCAGCAGATTTCAAAAGCAACCAGCTGAGGGGAGTAATCAAGAACTTCTGATAGAAGTATTATAGTGAATTCTTCATAAACTGTTCTTGGGTAGAGGAATTGTAAGAGAGCTTCTGCTGCACAGTATTTTCTTTCCAGGGTTTTTCCTCCACTAGTTTGCTGATGTGTTTTCACTTGTAACTTAGCTTCCTATTTTCTCTATTCTGTGTGGCCTCCAATCTGACATGTAAGTGCCCATGTTCCAGTGTAGAGACCATAGTGCTAGACCTCTGAACTGCAACTGCAGCCTGAAGGCTGGCACGTGAGCACTGTGCAAGGAAATGCCATAAGAACAGAAAATTCTGGAAGCTGCTTTTGCCTAGAGGTTGGAGCACATGACCTCCTGAAGTCCCTTCCAACCTCAGATACCTTGTGACCCTCTGATCCTATTCCTACTTAGAGCAGGTAGGTCCAAATTTCAGCAAACTCCCTGCTTTCATACATCTCTGTATCTCTTGTTCAGATTGACTAGTGCACCTTTCTCTTATTGAATTTCCTGGGGAAGGATTTTTTATTTTCTTTTTACCTTATTTTAAGGCCTTTTCATTGGTACAGCTACTGACACTCCATTTTTTCTAAGTTTGTGGCCTTGAAACAGGAAGTCTTGGTAGAATGAATGTTGAGGAACTTAGTATATCTGGTTTGAAAATATTCTTGCCATCTTTTCTTTAAGATGTTTTATTTTCACTTTTGAGATTTTCACCCATAAAGAAACTTGACCTTAATAAAATGAAAATTAAAATAAATAATACATTATAGGAACGGTCATATTCTGGGTTGTCTATAGATCGGCAAAATGTACATTTTTGTCAGAAATTAATAAAAGTTAACCTACTTTACAGTAAGTTTACATCTAGAGAAGAATTCAGCTTTCTTATTCTGGAAACATAGAATGTGGAAGATGGAGGTGTGATATGAATATTGTTCAATTGTCAGTAGACATGCATGACTGAAAGAGATTTGGTTCATTTCTGAAGCCTTGCAGTTGGGTGAAAGTATTGTCTAGTCCCTTCGATAGAACCTATGACAGGCAACTAAGTAGCTGAAAGATAACCCTTTACATAAACAGTGATAGATATGATCAGAAGTTTCATTAAAATATAACTGCATGTGATAAAAATGTGATTTTAAAATTTGGTGTGTATTTCAATTCGTCATTTATATTCACTGGTCCATTCTTTATTAAGGATAAATTTTATGGAGGCAAGCAGTCTGATTGGCACTGATTTGACTTCTTAGATGCATGGATTGTTTCAAAGATTGTATGAGCTAGATCTTAAACGCAGATGTCAGTTGGAACTGTAATTTTTATACTACTCTTTTTATGTGAGACATACTTTTATCTTTCTTGCAATGTTTGTGAAAAATTAAATTTAAAAATGTCAAATGGATACTTTATTTGTGTGGCTGCCATCGAACTGGCAGATTTTCTCCTCTGCAAAAGAACTTAACAAGTAGCATATTTGAAACACCTCTAGAACTGTATTGATTACTGTGCTTTACTATGCAACATAAGAAATAATCCTGCTTAAAGAATTTAGTTGAGTACAAATAGAGTTTACTGGGGTAGAGGAAATGCAGCCAAGCAAGTGACATCTGTAGACTGGGAGGGCAATGCAGTGGTATAGCTGACCTCCAGTTATGGTGTAAGACGCTTGTGATTATGCTTCCTTTTGAAAATACTGAAAGCAAAATTACAGTAGGCAGAAAAGCATAGAAATATTTCCTGGAAACTACCTTAGGAGAGAAAATGGAAGAGATCTTGATGGTATATACTGTAAAGGTATTTCCCGTTCTGTAATTCAGTGAAGTATCTTTGAGGTATTACACTCAAGCCTTTTGTTTGTGATGTAATAGACGGTCATTTCTTTTTCAGATCAAATCCAGTTACCCAGGAATATGATTGAAAACAGTATGTTTGAAGAGGAGCCCGATGTGGTTGACTTGGCAAAAGAGCCTTGTTTACATCCACTGGAGCCTGATGAAGTGGAATATGAACCAAGAAGCTCCCGTCTCTTGGTGCGTGGCCTTGGAGAGCATGAAATGGATGATGATGAAGAGGATTATGAGTCATCAGCAAAATTGTTGGGGATGTCCTTCATGAACAGAAGCTCGGGTCTGCAGAATAACATGTCTGTATATAGGCAAAATCCAAATGGATCATGCTCAGTGCCCTCTACGAGGACCGTGGTGGTTTGCACAGTTGCTTTTGTGATTGCATTTTCATTAATAATAGTGATTTATCTTCTTCCCAAATGTACCTTTACCAAAGAAGGCTGCCATAAAAAAAATCATACAATGGAACTAATATACCCTTTGGCAACCAATGGAAAACTATTTCCATGGGCAAAAATTAGACTTCCTCCTGATATTGTACCACTGCACTATGATCTTGTCTTGCAGCCAAATTTAACTACTCTGAAATTTGCAGGCTCTGTAAAAATAGTGGTCAACATCCTCCATGTGACTCGGAAGATTGTACTTCACAGCTCAGGACTTAATATCACAGAAGCAACAATTACTTCAGCACAAGGGCATCAAGCAAAGCCGGTTGAATTCCTGGAATATCCGTTGCGTGACCAGATTGCACTCGTGGCTCCAGACGCTCTCCTTGCAGGACAGAATTATACTGTCAACATGGAATTTTCATCTAATTTATCAGACACCTACTATGGCTTCTACAAAATTTCTTACAAGGATGAGAATGCTAAGCGAAGGTATGCCCACTAATACAGCTTCTCTGTTCTGTCACTTCTAGATTGTGCTTTGATAACAGAAGTTAAAAGGTTGCTTTTTTATTAGACATTTTATGCAACTTATTCCTGTTGAGAAAAATCAGTCTTTAATCTCTTGATTAATCTTCCTGAAAAATGTCTTTCATGGATGAGTTCCTTAAGTCAGGGCAGCCTCTCCTACAGTGAAAGAGTGTTGTAGGTAGTTGTAATGTGGCTTTTTTGGTTTGTTAAATTTTTAGTTTCTCTTTTTGGAAATTCTTCCCACATTTCTTGAGCCTTTGAGTCTCAAGATAGGGACTGAGGAAATGAAGTCCTGTCATCATAGGAAGAGGTCAGGTACAAGACCACCAGAGGAACTCGATAGGGTCCAAAGGGATGCATCACACAGTCCTAAGGGAACTGGGAGATGTTGTTGCCAAGGCACTCTCGATCATATATGAAAGAGTCATGGCAGTCAGGCAAAGTCTCAAGTGACTGGAGAAAAGGGAAACATGACATTCATTTTTATAGAGAGTAAATGAGTGCTTTTTGTCAAGAATGTTATTAAAAATTGGCCCTCCCTCCCCACTTCAAATGGGCCTTATGCTGGTCATGTAGTTAACAGTGTTCATGCCTTTGTGGGCAAGTAACTGTCCATGCAGGTCTTCTGGAAACAGTGTGGTGCAATAAACAAGAGACAGGAAAAGCAGTGTAGGTCAGCTAAGCAACTTACTGCAAGCATTAAAGACATGCATTCCCATGAAGTAAGCAGGCGTAAGAGTGCAGTAAGTGTAGAAGGCAAAAATCACTTAAATGATTGAAACTCGGTGGGTTTTTTCCTATTCTCATGTAGCTGCAGCTTTCTTTTCTTTTTGTATTTACTGTAGTAGAAAGAGAATGCAGAATTGTTCACGGAGAAAAGATGCAATCTGTGGGTAATTTTTTGAGTTTTTGTCCCGCTTCAGCCCAGTGCTACCAGCTTTTGTTCAAGAACAGGAGGTTGCACATGTTTTAACATGTGTGTTTTTCAGCAAATCCTTTTCAGATAACTCTTTAGTGACATCATAATTTCCATTGCCTTGCCTGGCTCTTCTTTTTGCAGGGGCATTGTCTCTCTCTGCCTGTTGTCTATAGCTTTACAGATACAGACTACTCTGATAACCTCTGTTGTTACTGCATTTTCTGTATAAAACTCAAACTATCAAGCTGATTTTACAAGAAAATAAATTTTCTTTAGTTTAGTTTTACTTTCTTTTGAATATTTTTTATGTTGTTGCAAAAATATAAGATTGCCAAATGGTGAAATAACTCACTTAACTTGTTGCCAAAAGCAAAATAAAAAATTAATAAATTGGACCTTATTTATATTTTTATGCAGAATGGTTCTTTATTCTTTGTTTTTCTTCTGCACAGTCTTGGGGTGAAACTGCATTAATTTGTCAGAGGAAGAAAAGAGCAAGAAGTTGAAAGCAGACATGCAGTTTAATCCTATGAATTGTCAGCACTGTGGCTTCTCGGAAAAACTGTATATCCAAAAATGTTGGAATCATGGTGCTGAACAAATAAACCCCCCAAACACTTTTGAGTCGCTTGGCAGTAGGTTAAAAAAAAAGCAAGGGAAAAAAAAAAAGCAATGTGGACCATCTTCTCTGTTTAGCTCCAGCAAATACTTCAATTAGTAGATTTGTTGAGCTCTGTGTTGTCTTGCAGGTGCAGAAGTCAGAGATGCTCTCCATCAAAAGCCATAATTTCTGTGGCTAGTTAGTATAAAAATAGTGGAGAAGGAACGTAGACTCCTGGGAAGTCTTCTTGTGATATGAATAGCTGTTGGATTAGAGACAAGACAGTGCATGAACTTGGACAGAATCCATCTACTAGCCACACAGGGAGCAGGCATACAGTTAGATGAACTGTGGGAACATCTGCAAGAAATGGCCTGGCAATTAGATGAAGAAGCTTCCTTGCAGTCCTGTCTACTGCAGAGGTTTCCAAACTCTTACTTAGTAGGCATGCTTGCTGACTTAATTTTTCAATCTTCTTTTTGTTCCCTCACTCTGGAAACAGGTTATCTTATATTTTGGTGATTGTTTTGTAACTGTGTTATTCCAGGTGCATTCTTCTTTGTTCAGAAAGCAAAAAATAGCCAAGAAGATTACTCCTCAAATAAGTACGTTATTGGGTTTTAAAGAGAAAATTGTTAATAAAACATTTATTCTGGCTGGCCCAGCCTTGTCATCTACTATTCAAAAAGCTATTCCCATAACAAGCTCTTAGAAGATTTGGGAGGGAAATGACTGTTCTATCATAAATAAACTGACATTTATGCCTTTAATAATTCTTATTTTGCTCTTCTGCACTATTCCCATTAGGTGGTTTGCAGCAACTCAGTTTGAACCTCTGGCAGCAAGGTCTGCTTTTCCATGCTTTGATGAACCAGCATTTAAAGCTACTTTTTTAATCAAGATCAAAAGGGATGAGAAACTTTCCACTCTGTCAAATATGCCAAAGGTACCTGCTTTTGTAGGGGAATTTTAGTAGAGCTGCTGCCTAGGTAATCTGTTTCAGTGTTTTTGATTGTGTTTTTTGTTGCATTAATGTCCAGGAGATTGACCTGAGTGGATAAGCTATAAACTATATGACTTTATCAACTGTTTTGTTCTCAAAGACTTGAACTTTGTAGAGAAAACAACTGTTCAATGCATTGCACAGTGTAGGATGTTACTGACAGACAGTTGAATGACTGAATGATTCCTGTTGAAATTAAATGAACCATTATTTTGCAAAGGTTTTGTTGTTGGTGACATTGGTCTCAACAGCCCTTAAGGTTTGCTTTTGAGTTTTCTGTGTTTGCTGCTGCTGCACATGTGCGGAGTACTGGAGTACCTTTAGCAGTAGTTTGTGTAACTTGCACCAGTCTATGTGAAAGATGCGCCTGATGTTGAAGGGTGTGCTTCTGTGGCTAAATGAGAGGAAGTGTGGTATGAATACAGACAGAGTCAGCTCCAGAATGTAAATGAAGGATCTGAAATTCCTTCAGCTAGAATTTTTCAGACAAAATCTTGTAGGAGCATATCTGAGTTTTATGGTGATGTTTCATGCCATTATGCCTTTGGACAAACCTTTATGGAAGCCTAATTCATTTAGACAGACGAGAAAGACTAACATTATCTAGTCTGTGTCTGAGCTAGGTATTCTCTAATCAAAACATTACCACCATTTATCACCCAGCAGAAACTCAATACCGACATTGGTCTAATCAGTAATGAGAAAATTACACCTTTAGTGTTGCTGGTACATTTATGTACACTGTGCAGCTTGGGTTCCAGAAAGTTGTCTAAAGCTCAGGTGCTGATGCAGATGCCTTGTTTTTGAAAACCAAGCTAGTAATTGTAACCTTATGAAATAGTGTCTTTTCACAGTGTGTGAACATTTATTTGGATTTGTAGTGATTCTTAGCAATTATAAGAAGAAATGGACTCTGGTGGAGCACTCTTCTGTTTCATGTAAACAAGAAAGGATGCTCACTGGCTTTCCTCTGCTAGGAGCTGGACAAGTGTCTAAGGCACCTTTCAACAGCTTCCATAGTTCTTCATGTACAGAAAGGAAATGGTGGGTTAGCACTGCTACATACACCACAATTAGCTCCGCTGGTCAGAGCACGGTGCTAATAATGCCGAGGTTGTGGGTTATTCATGGGAATTGGACTCCATCATCCTTGTAGATTCCTTCCAGCTCAGAGTATTTTGTGATGTGTGCAGCAGACATTGCTGAAATAATCACCTATACTTACGTGAGCAAGAGATCTTGGAAGTGGGCCTTGTCAGCTAGCATGTACATCACTAACATGGCAATATATAGTGTCTGACATGGATTAAGGCTAGGAATAAACTGTATTTTGGGCCTGTGGAGCTACCTTTTGCGGTTTTGTTTGTTCTGTTTTTTGGGGTTTTTTTAATGAGGATAACTGATTTTTGAACCAGTTTATCTGCAGCTGCAGCAGATTTTCTTAAACAGACTGTCACCTCCTTATGACACCAAAGCTGTAATAAAGGCAGAAATTTATGATTTCGCTAAAGGAATTCAAAGATGGCATTCTGCTCATATACAATGGTGAGATTAAATGATTATATTGGTTGTATCTTCAGGTTTAAAAATCCATTTCTCTTTATGGCTGACAGTTAAATTTTCAGTGACAGTTAAATGTCAAAACATTGTTTGGTTTCAAATTATCTTGTCTAAAACTAAGGTTATTGTTGTTGGTTTTTAAGTGTTTGTGGGTTCTGAAAACGAAATCATAAATGAAGTTTCAGAATTTATGAAGTGCCATCTCTGTCTCCAGACCTTTAGTATTCTGCACTGCAGTGGTTTTAAACATTTTGCTTTATCCTTTTTGTATTTTGTGTTTGCAAAAGAATTCATAGAAAAGTACTGTAAGGCATATAGCGTGCTTTTCTAGGACTAGTATTAAAGAAAACTGCACAGAAAGTAAGCTAGCTACAGTACAGTATCTTACTTCTATATGGTATCTTACTGTGTGCTCAGAAAACTGGGCAGACAGTTACTTTTGTCAGTGTGTGTTTAAGCTGGGCATGTTTTTGCTTTGAAGTAACTGAGACTTTAGGTTTTCCTTAGTTTTTAAAATGCATTCGCTTTTGATTTGTAAAAGTGCCTCTGAGGAATATTTTGTTAGGTTTTAAAATAGAATGCATGTCTGGTTACCTAGTTTTGCTGGGACTTATGGGAAGACACAAATATTTAACTCATGTAATACCAGTATTTTTAGTAGGCTATGCTGAGCTGTGTCTCTGGTCTAGCCTGACGCTCCCTTGAATTAATGCTAATCTATATACTGATTTTGGATTATACTGGGACTTTAAATGCAAACCAAATTAGATTGATTTCTCCAACAGAGTAGTTGTTTGGTAATACTACATAATAAAACTTGAGAAATAATTTTTGTGTATGTAAGTGTAAATGTTTCGTGTCTTCTTAAGTTTGTTACATTGTTGTAAGTATCATCAATCCCACTGAAATATAACAAAAAATTTAAAGATATTATGTAAACTTGTCTATAAACTGTTTCTAGCATGAAATAATTCTTTAACATTGATATATCTTATGTCTTAGTGTTCTTTTGTCCACATTACTAATACTGCATTTCCCCTGCAGAAAGCCACTACGCCTGTGACAAATGGAATTGTTCAGGATGAGTTTTTTGTGAGTTTGAAGATGAGCACCTATCTAGTAGCTTTTATTGTTGCAGACTTGAAAAACATCAGCAGGGAAACTAATGGAACTCTGGTATGTGTTTGTTTCACATTAAATTCTGCTTCGCTCTTCCCAAGCCAACTAGGCTACTAAACAAAATAAAAAGATCCCCAAACCAACAAGCAAATACTGTCTCTTTTAAATTTATTTATCTTCTTGGTTTCATTATACTCATCATAGGTAGGGGACAAAAGCTATGTGCTATAAAGTGGACTGAGCTGATACCAGACTAAGTATACTTTTACAGCAAGGGACTCTGTATCAGGTCTTGTTAGCAGTGGAAATTTACAAAAATATAAAATTCCTAAGAGCTTTCAGAGCTGGAAGCTTTAAACTCTTCTTTTCACTGCTTCATCTGTAAACAGTAATGTCATGCAAACCAGGAGTTGTTCTGAGGATGTAAAGAAACTTGACAAGTTTCCAGGAACTCCTACATGTGGTTACAAGCAGTGCCACAAAAGTTTTCTGTACCTGCAAAGATCACATATCTAAAAAACTCATGCCTTACAGTAAAGCAAATTTAGGCTGACTTTAAATCTGCATTTAGTCCCTTAAATACAATTATTTAATTTTGTTTTTCCAAAGGTTCCAGACATCATACAGTTGGTCCTGCTTGAGCTTTGTCCTTTGCAAGGATATGGCCTGTTTCTGCAATGTGTGCAGTTAGAGTAACTAAAGAATAAACGTGGTAATATTAGTAGATGCTCCTTAATCTTATTTTAGTAAGTGCAGAAGTTTCATGTAAGCAACAACTTTCATGACTCTTTAGCAGAAACTGCCCCTTTGTGGTGAAATGTCAGAAGTGCCTATGTACCTAGAAAAAGCCAGAGGGAATAGTGCTAGTGGCATTGTACAAGGAGAAGCCCTGTGTTTAATCCAATAAACCTCTAAACAGAGTAGAGGTACTAGACAAGCTTTGATTCTGATCTAGACAAGTATTTCTAATGAAAGCTGAATAGAACAGACTGTTCACTTTTTTTTTTTTGGCTTGTGGCTGCTATTCAGGTCTGTATTTGAACTGTACTGTGGTAAAACCATACTGTCAGTTCTTTGAGGCAAATAACTTTTTAACTTAATAAGAATACTTCTTACTTATCCTTAATTTATTATTTTTAATTTCTTCTTTTTTAAAAATTCTTTAGTATTTTAATCTTATTAAAAGTACTTGCTACCTTGAATGGAGAAAACATAAGAATACCAAGTAAGGCCAGAGTTTTAGTAGGTCTAAAGTAGTCTCATCAGTGTCTAGTAGGCCAAGGAAGTCAGTGAAAAGGAAGCGTATATTGACATTTCCCAGGAAATACAGACTCAGAATGCTTCCAGCAGTTTATGGCTGGGAGATTCAAAGAATTCGAGCTTCACACAGAATGAGTTCATTGTCATGAAAGCTTTAAGATAGGTGAGAGTTGAAGTAAAGTTGTTTCATTTTCATAATGTAATGAGGTTTTTGTCAACTCCAGGCAATCCTGGGAGGCTCTTATGTTTTGGTTTTGAGCTTAAAATTTGCAGTGAATAATACTTTCGTACTCCAGGAACACTAGGCTAGATTCTTATTTATACGTGCTTCATTCAAACTCAAAAATTAAAAGGTGACCTTTTCCACCTGTTTGAAATGTCATTTGTTTAACTAATTTATAGCGCAGTAAGAGGGACTTCTTCTTTATAGAACTGGAATATGGTTCTCCACATATTTCTGTGTTTGTGTAGGAAAGGGTGTCCTAAACATGAATCTGCCTGTAACCTAATAAAAGTTGTTTTTTTGATACAGACAATTCAACATGAATAGAGGGAGATTGTAACCTCTCAATTTTTATAAATGCTTCTTACAACATGTCTAATGTGGCCATACCTTAGATAGGGATGAGCTTTATGCCAATTATTATTTTTTGAGATAATTCCTTGCAGATTATACTACTGCTGTCATACTATACATGCTATCATAGCCTGAAGATTAGTTGAGGAGTACAGGGAGGGTCACTTAATAACTCATGAGGGATTTTAAAATTTATGTCATGTAGACCCTTCTTGAACACATTCCTTAAAGCTGTCAGCCGTGAATTGTTCTTGAATACACACAGGACAGTGTCCCTGTATTTTGACTAGTTAATAAGCTCTAGTAAGAAAAATCAGCTTTTTATGAGCAGCTTCATAACTACTTGAGTACGTAATTTGTGTATGTACTCGCAAAAATATGTCTTACCTGTTTCAGGAACTCCTGCCAGCTCCTCCTTCAATTCTAAAGCTTTTGTAGCTACAAGTTTCAAAATATTTTCTCTTCTCTGTTTGGACTAGGTATCTGTCTATGCCATAGCGCAGCATCTAAACCAAGTTGGGTATGCCCTAGACACAGCAGTGAAGCTTCTGGAATTTTACCAAAACTACTTTTTAATGGAATACCCTCTTGAAAAATTAGGTAAGTTCCTCAGGACTTTTGTTTTAAAAAAACCTGAAGAAGCTCTGATCTGAAAAATGCATGGGAATTTTCATTTTAGAAAAAGTATTAAATTAGATTTAATAATTTTAGAAAAATTATTAAATTATTAAATAAATTTAAAAACTAATTACATGTTTGTCTGAGTGCAAGTATTAAGTGAGTCCCAAGTCGGAAAGTTTTTTTGACATTTTTGGAATCAGATTGCTTATGTTTTTACATAAGTAACACCAAAGAAATTCTTCTGTGTAAATTTAACTTCGTAGTAAGGAAATTCTCAGTCTGTGAACTATGTTCACAACTGCAAGAGCTGCAGCCTGACTCCTCTGCATGCATTAGTTTGACTGGAAAGGTAGTGAAATGCTGTCTTCTGAGACATTACTTTTCAGTAGTGTAGTTTTCAGGCCATCTCATTTCCATGTTACTTTTGTTCATGCAGGATGTATGGGCAGGGTCTCTTTAAGTTGTTTGTGTTAGAGTACTGCTAGAGCAACATGGTTTTAAATCTATGGGGCTTCTGTACTTGAGATTTGAGTGTATGTCCATACCACAGGGTTTAAATTATGAGGTTTTTAGTGATTATATAATTTAATAGGTAGGCTTGAAAGACAGGATTGCTCTAACTAGCAGTTTTCAAAATCTTCTTTCAAATCTTTTCCAGATCTGGTAGCACTTCCTGATTTTCAGTCTGGTGCAATGGAAAACTGGGGCTTGATCACCTTCCGAGAAACAGCACTCTTATTTGACAATAATACTTCTTCAGCGAGGGATAAAAAGTTAATAACCGCAGTGATAGCACATGAGCTTGCCCATCAGGTACAAGTCTGGGGAGGTTATTGTTTTCTTTTTTCATTTCTTTGTTTTTTAACTGCAATTCTGTCCTTAAATTCACCCTTCCCCTCTCTGTGCCTGGGTTGTGCATTGTATGTGTTCAGAAAACCTGCAGGTGTATTTTCTACAGCACAACAGGCAGAGTGCAACTTTCATGCAATGCTTAAGGAGCTGTTGCTGCAAAGGCTTTACTGTGGTTTTGACTGAACTTCATTTTACCACAATATAAGGCAGAGCCTTATATTGGACTGCTTCTCATTTGATTTTAATTCTACGAAAATAATGATGATTTTGGTCTTTCGTAGTGGTTTGGCAATCTAGTAACTATGGAATGGTGGAATGATCTCTGGCTGAATGAGGGATTTGCCACTTTCATGGAATACTTTGCCATGGAGGAGGTTTTTCCAGAATTATATTCAGTAAGTAATTTCTGTAATTACATTTACTGTACTTTCACTGTTATCTATTTTTAGTGCTGCCTATAAATGATTGATACTTATAAACTGATATTGAAATTAATTTTGGGCACCACTGAGATCGTGCTACATCTCTGCTTTGGCATTTTATTATGTTGGAAGTGGCTTTATGAAGGGTACATTGTTTTCGTGGGTTTAAATTTTTTTGTTTTATTTTGGTAGTAATCTACATGCAGTCTACTGTGTTTTGTGAAGGTTAAAGTATTCTGTGCAAAACAGCAGGTGTTAAAACATGTAGATGTCTGTATATCAAATTAGAACTTAAAATCTTTCTAGAACAAGTCCAGACATGCTGTTGAACAAGTTTGTCTACTTCTGCTTTTCCTAATAGACCTAGGAAGCTTTAGGTTATTAAGTGTGCCTGAGGTTGCAAGCACATTAAAGAAACACAGTCCCTAGTCATAGTATAACCAGAGACGTTTATTAAAAATGTACATAGCTTTTATAATATTTTCACCGTCGATTTAGAATAACATGAGCCTGGATAGCCAATAGTATAATTGTTAATAAGCTTGCTAACCAATAATATTTGTGATCAATTCCCTAATAGCAACATCAGACTTTTCTCTCAAAGATAAATGCTTACATAATAGTTCCTTCTGCAAACTACTGTGCACCTGCTGCTTGTTACATTTTTTAGAACTTTGTTACATCTCTGCTGCCTTGACTGAATAGTCTTTTTTTTCTAACTAAATGCTCTTTGTTCTCTCAATTGTAAGTTCCCTTTGTTTTCATTTTCTACATCTCCCCCTTTCTTTTTTACTAAATATTGTAAAGCGAATACAGTGTGTATCTGCATAAGCATTACCTGCTTTACATTCTGATGGATAAGCCAGGGAATACAAGAAAATACACATGGTAAACATAACATAATCATCAAAAGCACTATGAGTCCTACTACAGCGAAACCAACTACATGTTTGACCCAAGGTCCAAAATTAAATCTTCCCAACCAGGAGAATAGGACGAAAGGATCCCATCCCTGGTTTTGCTTTAGTTCTCTAGACAGCTCCTTCAGTTCCTGGAGGCTTTTGTGAATGGATTTGGAGTGGTCACTCAGGTTCATACAGCACATTCCCTTGAAGTCTTCACATCCGTGTCCTTGGGCTAACAGTAAAAAGTCTATTGCTGCTCTGTTTTGCAGTGTTGCGTGACGTACTGAGTTGACATCTGTCAACAGTCCTGTTAAAGCATTACTAGTAGCGTTACTTTCTTTTGCAAGCCAACAGCCTAGTTTATTAATTGTGGTCAAGGCATGTGCAGTATCCATAGAGGCAACTGAGGAACTGAAAAATCTCTTTGCTCTATTCCAGAATTCAACCTCAGAGTTACNCTTGAAGTCTTCACATCCGTGTCCTTGGGCTAACAGTAAAAAGTCTATTGCTGCTCTGTTTTGCAGTGTTGCGTGACGTACTGAGTTGACATCTGTCAACAGTCCTGTTAAAGCATTACTAGTAGCGTTACTTTCTTTTGCAAGCCAACAGCCTAGTTTATTAATTGTGGTCAAGGCATGTGCAGTATCCATAGAGGCAACTGAGGAACTGAAAAATCTCTTTGCTCTATTCCAGAATTCAACCTCAGAGTTACAGTCGGGGTCAAATGACTTAGCATCACGTTTATTTTGCCTATGACGTAGTGTCCAATTAGTTAGAGTTTTGAGACTGGGATGAAACATGGTCAAACAACCAAAAGTACATGGACCTCCCACTGCATTGCTTGGAATGCCTTTCCATGCTCTGTTGCCACATATTAAGAATATGTTACCAGGCAGGCTTATTGCACTGGTCTCTGTTGTGATTTGTGAGGGAGTAGTAAAATTGCACAAAGCAGAAGCCTTACGGTGAATGCCAGTGCCAGTTATGTCGACTCCTGTGTTGTCTGTGTTTGGATCATTAGCATAATTAAGGTAAAAACACACAGGAGCATTCATAGAGCCTAGTACATCCAGCTCTTGAGGCTGCAGTGAGAGAGCAGGGAAGTCACTTACTTTCGTCATGCCTCCATCAGTATTGCCTATATACCATTCCACAGACCGGCCAGCATTAGGCTGCCGTGATCCCAAACATGACCGCGACAATCTATGCTTACCTGAAATTGTACAATCACTTGTAACTGTTTGATTGTATAATTTGTTCCATTCGTCCTCCGACAAAGGAATGCCAACCAGACATATCTGAAATGGATCACTAGGACTAGTCACAGATATACAAAGAGTAGATTGGTTAATTGCTTTGACTAATGTAAGCCAAACATTGGTCTTTGATTGTGGGACCCATGCTTCTTTCACATTCATTGTGAATACACTGAGGATGACAAAAAGGGTTACATATGTTGTGCCCAAACCCATTGCAGCTGATTACCAAACTAAACTTGTGATGTCTTCAAGTCTTCATCTGTTCTGCAATGGGTTTGATGTTCTTCACAGGTAACCAGTAGGATCCTGTGGATAGAGAACCACAACTGTAACCACGTCCCCATGTCAGCAAAGGCACAGGGCCTAGCCATTGTCCACTCTGCAAGTCTTTATAATAGGCAGGTGGCTGAGAATCTGTTAAGATATCATGGGAAAACCTACTTTCACTTGCTGTTTTGTTATCAAATATGGAAATATTTAAAAAATTTAAAACAAATGTTGCTTTATTCAGTTGTTCCTGAGGTGTTATACCAAGGGGATTCCCCCTCTTTTGTTTAAGAAGCATATTCTTTAGAAGGGCATGTGTTCATTCCACAACAGCTTGACCTGTTGAGGAATGAGGTATGCCAGTTAAGTGACGTATACCCCAAGAATGAAAAAAGGTTTTCATTGGTTGTGAAGCATATGCTGGACCATTACCAGTTTTCACTACTTTTGGGACTCCTAAGAGAGCAATAGCTTGCAACATGTGTTTAATGACATCTCTTGCCTTTTCCCCTTTATGAGCAGAGGCAACAAAAAAATTTGGAATATGTGTCACCTGATACATGCACATATTTTAAGGTGCCAAAAGAGGAAACACGTGTAACATCCATCTGCCAGACTTCATTGACACCCAAACCTCTTGGATTTGTACCTACTGTGGTAGGTAAGGATGTTAAACGAGCACAATCAGGGCAAGAATGAATAATTTATCTGGCTTGAGAAAGGGTAAGGTCAAATTGTTTACTCAAAGCTTTTGCATTCTGGTGATAAAAGTCGTATGACAACTTTGCTTGTGTAATTTGATTCGGAACTGTTGCCATCATTGTCAGAGCATCAGTGACTGCACTGCCTTCCACCAGAGGTCCAGGCAAAGATGAATGAGACCTAAGATGCATAACATAAAAACAATGAGATCTGCATTGAACATAATCATACAAAGTAGATAACAGCATAAACAAATCCTTGTTGTGTACTCGCTTTAAAAAGGAATGTTCAATATGGTTTAAAATACCTACTACATACAAGGAATCTGATATTAAGTTGACAGGTTCATTTTGAAACAATCGGAAAGCTTCTACAGCAGCTGCTAACTCTGCTAGCTGTGTTGATCCTGACTGAAAAATCACAGAGTTTTCCCAGTCCCCTGTGGAGTTTTTCCAAACAACAACTGCTTTTTGAGTTTTCCCAGAACCATCAATGAGAACTGTCTTTGCTCCAGACAGGGGCTGTGACGACATTAGAAAACGCGGCTGTAAAGAAAGATCTTTTCAAGATTGCAGAAGTTTATTTTTCAGCAAAGAATTAACAATGTTTCACAAAAAGTCTGTTAGGGCAGCCTTTAAAGATAATGATTCCCAGAACATATCCTGAAAAGCACTTGCAGGCAAAGGAATGTGGATGTGAGAAGGATCTTCCCCACTTAGGGTCTGGCATTGTTTTCATCCTGTGGAAACAAGTCTAACAATCGTGTCAAGCAATGTAGTTACTGTTTTTGAAAATGTGTGAGGTAAAAATACCGACTCTATCGTTCACACTTGTTTATCATCACACCACTGTGCTATTAGCACGTATGGTTGGAATTCAGCCAGGATAAGAAAAAGCTTCAGTGGTAACTCTGCATGTCATCTGGATACAAAACATATCTGAATTTTATCTGTTACAAGTTGCAGTGCTTCATGGGCTTTTGCATCCAGCTCGTGAGGAGATGTTAAATATGCGTCTTCCTTAAGTAAATTAAACAAGGGTGACAGTTCCTCAGTGGAGATACCAAGGGTAGGTCTGAGCCAATTAACAGTTCCTAATAATTTTTGCAAATCATTTAGCATTTTAATAGAAGTCTTCAGCACAATGGGCTGAGGAACAATTTTCTGTTCAAATAATAGAAACCCTGGGTATTTCCATGGTGGGACAGTTTGAAACTTGTCTGCTGCGATACAAAGACCAAATTTGTCAAAAGAAAGGCGCAAAAAGGCAAAACAGTTTTGCAATATTACAGGGTCATCTGCTGCTAGCATCCATATAAAGATACAACAAAACCTTTGAAAATTGTTGCTGCACCAGTTTTAAAGCACTTGGTACCACAACTTAGAATATTGTAGGACTGTTTTTCATTCCTTGTTGTAGCACAGTCCAGTGATACCTTTGCATAGGTTCACTGTTGTTCAAGAATAGTAATGAAAAAGCAAAACGAGGTGCATCATCAGAGTGTAATGCAATTGTGAAAAAATAATCTTTTAAGTCAGTGATTAACAATTCCCACATTTCAGAGATCATTGCTGGATTAGGAATTCTGGGTTGCTGAGCGCCCACTGGGGCTATTAGTGCCCTCAGATCTTGTAAGAGTCTCCATTTGCCAGTCTTTTTTGGAATCACAAATATTGGGGTGTTCCACGGACTTGTAGAAGGAACTATATTTCCAAGATCCTGTTGTTCTTTGTCAGTTTTTGTGCTTGTTGCAGCCGTTCCCCTCTGAGGGGCCACTGATCCATGCACAGAGGTGTATTAGTGTTCCATGTGAGTTTAAGTCTCGGCTGCACATCAGTGACCCCTTTTAAAAATTTGTCGTCAGTGTCAGTCCCCACTGTGATAACAGATCTCCTCCCCATAGTGTGCGTGTAGTAAAAAGGACATACGGTTTGAGCTGTGCTTGTTTCCCTTCTGGCCCATGTACCATGAGCTCCTTAGCTGTCTGCTGAGGCATCTGCTGACCTCCACTGCCTGCAACGATCACTGATGACATCAGGGCCAGGTATGTGGCCATTCACGTTCACTGATGATGGTTATGTCGGCTCCAGTATCTGTTAATCCTGTAAAAGACTTGCCATCTGTAACACAAGTTAGAAAAAGTTGCTGTACAGAAGTAAGTTTAGACCAGTCACTGTGAGGAGTGCCTGTGCTCCCAAAACCTCCAGTGCCTCCGTCAGCACAGACAGATGGTATTGATCACATGTCTGGTNGACGGATGGTATGCATCACGTTTCTGGTAGTAGAGGGCGTGGTATCGGTTGAGCAATGCATGATCCTGCGGGAATAGTACAAGGTGGGTTAGGAGTCCAAGCCATGATTTTTATTTCACCTCTAGAATCAGAGTTGATGATTCCTGGTAAATTACTGATGATTCCACTTTTAGAAGATGATGGTCTCTTGAGTAACAATGCATGACATTTA
>VZTF01000256.1:0-30958 GCA_013397755.1 Cnemophilus loriae
GTCGGGCCCGGGCGGCCGCGCCGCGCTGGCGCTGCTGCTGCTGGGGCTGCCCGGGCTGCTGCAGGCCCGGCCCCGCTACGAGCCCTCCTGGGGCTCGCTGGACGCCCGGCCGCTGCCCGCCTGGTTTGACGAGGCGAAGTTCGGCGTCTTCATCCACTGGGGCGTGTTCTCGGTGCCCAGCTTCGGCAGCGAGTGGTTCTGGTGAGCTGCAGCCGGAGCGTTCTGGTCGCACCCGAACAGCTGCGGCGGACGGGCCGTGCCAGCGGCCCGAGGGCTCTGCTTGGAAAGCAGCGCTCAGGGCAGGCGGGGATGGTGTGGTGGCCCCCCGGACAGCGGTGGTTTGGGTTGGAGCTCCTCTGCAGGCTGAGCATGGAGCTCAGCTGTGTGGGAAGAGCTCGGTGTCCACCCGAGGCCACGGACGCCACGGCGCCGTTTGCACTATTAGTGGAGTTTAAAGTGCTTCTGGTGTGACTGAGCACCTGTCTGCCCAGCCCTGAAACTCCTGAATACCTTGGCTGAAGTGACTAAATTAAGCAGAGAGCTAGTAGAGCTGAGAGAACTACTTTGCTGCACGACAGCGTTGGTGAAAGGTAGTTGGTGGAGTGGCCGAAAGAGACCCCCGCAGGACCACCATGGAGGGATGGGTGAAGGGGTTCTGCGTTGTGGGAACAGGCGTTTGGGATCTCCCAGCCTCTGGAGAACCCTTGTACAGCTGCTGGAGCACTATGGGGAGTGCAGGAGCCCGTTGCTGCCCTTACTCGGCGAGCAGCCTTGCTGTTTTCTTGTGCACAGTTTGTGCTGCTGATGGTTTTCTTCTCTTTTATTACCATTATTGCTATTATTCGAGAGTGCTTTGCACTGAAGAGAACCTAAAGCTCTGATCCTTCGAATAGTTTTAGTTCAGAGGCTCAATGAAACCTTTGTTTTGTGAGTGTTCACTGGTTCAGGCCCTTTGGCTGTAAGCGTGTTTTTGCTGTCATCTTTCCATGCTCTGCCAAGTACTTCCTGTGAGACTTCAAGTGAGACACATTATTATTTACAATATGAAGAAAAGGGTAGCTTTGTGACAGAGCTATGGTGAACTTTAGTTACCATATTTGCAAAACAAGCCAACACGTATCTAATCAAACCAATGTTTTCTGACACCTGTTCTTTTCAGAATTAACTTCAAGGGTTTCAGCAGGTTTTCAATGCAGACTACATTTACTAATAAATTACTTTTGGAGGGATGGGACAGAACTAGGTTTGGGTTCAAGCCTCACTCAGAGTGCTGTACTCTGATACTGGTGTACAGATTCAGGATAGAGCATTTGGTTTTTGACCCCAAAACTCTAACTGCTTTTTATATTCCTGTAATGTCCCACCCCTAGGCAGGTGCGGGTATAGAGCTGCTTCAGGGCCTTCTGACAGCATGTGCAGTCAGATGACCGAGGTCCTCAGTATTATTAGTAGCTTCAAATGGAAGGTCATAACTATTATCACTCATCCTGTGTGCCTTCCCTCAGAGCTGCACAGCCTTGGTAAGGATGTTTTTAGAATCTAATCATGTCAGCATGGAAGTGTTCATGTTAGCAAACCATGTGACAAAGGGAGAGAAGCAAGGTTGTTACTTTTTGATTTAAAAAATTACATACTTTGAAATCAGAGGGGTTTTTTTTGTTTTTTTTTTTAATTTTTAAAAATTTGTTTGTTTTGCTTTGTTGTTGTTATTTCCTCTGCCCCTGGTTCTTTTGATGAGGAAAGCTGTCTCAGCCTCTTTCCTCTAAGTTTTTTTCCCTGTTGGCTGCCAGAGATTGTGTTGGTTTATGGTGTTTTTGAGAAGGTTACAACAATATTCACACTATGGCCTTAGAGAACTGAGGTCAGAGTCCAGCTCAGGACGGGAGAGAGAAATTAATTTCAAACATTCAAATTCTGGCCTGTCTTATTCCTTCACTTACAATCTGTTTTCATATACGTCTAAATTTGACAAGAGGATTTTTGCTGCTTGGTTTCGTTCATAGAAAGGTGACAGAGGTGCATTTGTAAGTGTGTGGTGTTCTTGCAGGGGCAGGTTTTTGTTGGAGGACGTGTCTTCTAGCAGGGTGCCTTTCCTTGAAAGCCTCAGGTGTGCAGAGTCTGCAGTGATCTGGTCACAGCTCTCTCTGGCCCCAGGGCTGTGGACACTGGGTCACTCAGCTGCAGTTGTGTAGAGGACTCGGGACTGTAAAGAGTGGTAAAGCTGATGATCCCCATGTTTGTGGGTGGCAGGGGTGGCAGTGTGGGGGGCAGAGCAGAAATGCCTGATGGCTGAGGTGTGAGACTTGAGGAGGTGAGTCGTGCAAGTCCAGGAAAAAAGCATTTCTTGTGCCACCTGAGCTGCTTACACAGACTGTACGTGCTCTCTAGTACAGTTTTGAGATTTGGGTATTGACCAAGACTGTCATTTCTCCATTCTCAAAGTGTAGCTGCGTTCTTCATTGCTTCAAATGAAATCCTGAGACCTTTCCAAAGTGGAGTGCTTCAAAGATGTAGAGCATGGACAAGTAAGATAGAGAAATGGAAATCTTCAATAATTAATACTCTTCTGGAGTAATTTTGTCTTATTGCCAGTGTCATGTACCTCCAAAGCCTCTACCTCTCAGTGTTAAATAGGAGCTGATGATTTCAATTCTCTTTTCTTTGTCTAAAAATACATCAGCAGACATGTTCTGTATTTTGTAGGTGGTACTGGCAGAAGGAAAAGAGAGAGCCGTATGTGAAATTTATGGACACAAATTACCCACCTGGCTTCAGCTATGAAGATTTTGGTCCTCTGTTTACAGCAGAATTCTTTGATCCCAACCAGTGGGCAGATATTCTGAAGGCTTCAGGTGCAAAATATGTTGTCTTAACTTCAAAACATCATGAGGGTAAGTGGAAGCTTTGTGAATGTTAGTAATTGTTGCATTTCTGTCAACAGATGAAAAAAGCAGGTGACTTTCCTGCCTTCTAAGAGACATAGAGAAAGCCAGGCAGGCCTACCTGCCCCACCACAGCCAGAGTGGAAACAAAAACCACCCAAGAAACGTGCAGGTGTTGTCCTGACTCTTACACAAAAGCTGTGGCCATGGAGCTTGCATAGGAGGAGCAATAGATTGTGCTACTGTTCTCTTGCTGTAGGTAAGACAGCCTGAAATGGTGGTGGCAGCTGAGCTTCCTGCAGTGGCCATAGCTTATTTTTTATTTATGTGAAATTTACTGCTGAAGGAACCATAAAAGTGAATTCTGCACTGTTTAACATTTGGAGAGCTGCTGTGTGCAGGCAGTTAACAAACTCCTTTGGTATCTCCAAGGAATTTAGGAGCATGTTCCAGGAGTCACCTTCAGATTTAGGAAGGTATAGCTCTTCCTGATGTGGTGCACAGAAGCCAAAACCTTGAACCAGGTCTGTAGCTTTACAGGCACAATTTTTTTTTTTAGCACTGTAATTGTAAGATGCTTTGCAGAGAAAAGTACAGGAAAAAGAAAGCTTCTGGAAGGAAATACAGTAGCAAAGAAAGTATAAAATATTAAAATATACTACAGTACATCTAATGAATATTGTTGGTCTTTGTGAGATGTGGGTTCAAGGCTGGCAACTTGTGATGTGTCAGTTTTAATCTCAGCTCTGACACACACAAATCCTGATCTTGAGATGCTAGTGGTGTAATTCCCAGTGACTTTGGAAGACCCAGGATTCATTTAATCTGTCCAGTAGCCTTCTGCATGAATTTTTAGGTTGTTTGTCTAGTCAGGACAATTGCATGTATCCAGTTCACAAAAATACCACAATATTTATTAGGCAGTGAGTATAAAGCAGTTTGAAGGTGAGAGTGGAGCTCCTCTGGCAATGGTCTGAGTCTGCAGTGCAGTAGTATTTGTAAGTGATTGTGCTGGACTGATGGATGTCTGAAAGGTCAAATCCCTCCTGATATTTAATGCTGATATTTTAAAAGCTGTTTCAGGAGGTTTTGCACTCTGCTTATACATGTACGGAGTAGTTAATTGAACTGTTATAAATATCAAGGCAAACAAAAAGTAAACATTTGCATAAGATGGAAACAGAAGACAGGAGAACAGTCTTCGAATGCAGATGATTGGCTTGGGCAATCTGCAGCTGAGAAAGAATTCTATCTTCCAGTTGCTGATTGTGTATTTGCAGTTCACATTTGATGTAGGTGCCTCAAAAGCTGCTGTATTTTTGGTTAATTTCATAGAGTCATAGAGTTAGAGAATGCCTTGTGTTGGAAGGGGCCTTAAAAGTCATCTAGTTAATTTAATTGGGACATATGAATAGACTGAATAATTAAAGAGAAGGAATAATTATCCTAAACAGTACAGAACTGGAAAATATAAATGTGTATGTATAAAAAACCACATGGTGTTCTGATGTTAAGATTACTGTCATTGTGCATAAACACATTATACCATATGTGGTTATAGGCACACTTTATACCATGACAACAATATAATTACATATATAATTTTTATTATTTTATTTTTTGCAACACTTCCAACCACTTTCCAGAAAGAAGAACTATAACTTCCTCTGTTCTTCTTCTCTTTCTTATCCTCTGGTTTTTCTCTTTTTAGGCTTTACTTTGTGGGGGTCCAAATATTCTTGGAACTGGAATGCTGTTGATGTGGGACCAAGGCGGGATCTTGTTGCTGAACTAGCAACATCTGTTAGAAACAGGACTGACTTGCATTTTGGGTTATATCATTCCCTGTTTGAATGGTTCAATCCTCTCTTCCTTGAGGATGCCACCAATGCCTTTAAGACAAGAAAGTTTCCAACCAGCAAATCATTACCAGAACTCTATGAAATTGTGACCAAGTACCAGCCAGAAATAATTTGGTCTGATGGGGATGGAAATGCTCCAGATACTTACTGGAACAGCACTGGTTTCTTGGCTTGGCTCTATAATGACAGGTACATAATGATGCTGGTTTAGCTCCCTATCTGAAACTCTGCTCTGTGTCTACTTTGTTTCATTTTCTGTTTGTTTTGTGGAACCTGCTACTTCTACTTCAGAGGACTAAACAAAATATTAATTCTCCTGAAATACAGAATCCAGATCTTTCCTAGAACTATCAAAGCTGGCTTTAGAAAAAGACCATTTTGTAGTTTTTAAACACATTTGCAGTTAATCAGTTAAGATGGTATTGGCTATTCTGCTTAATTATAGTCTTCCTTAAGTATTTGCTGTTGCACAGAAACACGGGATAGCCGGACAGTTTGAGAATATGGGTACATTGTTGTCATCGCAGACTGAACATCTGGCAGTGGATATGAAGTGCAGAGTGATTTCTGGCAGAGCTCCTGTAAAAGTCTGGAGCTTATTTCCCTAAGAAATGCCGATCTGGACCTTTTATTAGCAAAGGATGAGAATAGAATTCCTGACGTTGCACTTAATCTTATTGTAATAAAGTAATAGTAGAGAAGTCATCCAAAATGTTAGTTCCTGGGAGGGGTGTGTGTGGGAAGGGATTATGCTGGCTGTGACTGTGTTTTATAGAACAAAAATAATAAAACTCCTCTGTTCCCAGCCCAGTCCGGGACACAGTAGTGACCAATGACCGCTGGGGAGCTGGCAGCATCTGTACCCATGGTGGCTTCTACACGTGCAGTGACCGCTACAACCCCGGGCACCTCCTGCCCCACAAGTGGGAGAACTGCATGACCATCGACCGCAGCTCCTGGGGGTACCGCAGGGATGCGCGGCTCGGAGACTACCTCGCCATCGAGGACTTGGTGAAGGTACCTGGAGCACAGGAGCTGCTGCCACTCCCCATTCTCTCTCCTGATTATTGTGCTGTTTAACAGTTCGATTGTGTATCTATTTTTATAAATAAGATTATTTCAATTCAGTAGTGAATCCGTGAAATAATAAATCATTTTGTTAATTTCCAGCCTAACGCTGGCAGTATGGAATATCCATGTAATTCTGAATCTTTCTCTTAGTCATTTCCATAAAATGAATTTCTAGTAAAAATTCAGTCAGTTTCTTAAAAGCCATTTTCCCTGTGAGTAACTGGCCAAAGACTGATCTGGACAGTCCCATCATTTACCTTTTCTACCAAGTTTCTCTGGTAACTGCATATGCAAGGTGGTGACAAGCAAACAGTTGCAGTTTCACCTCCTGTTTAGGAACTCCTGATTGAAGGCTACATCTTTTCCCCTTTACAGATAGAAACAGTTTATGACTCAGCAGTAGTTTTACTTTTTAGTAAGAAACTTTCCTTACAGACATACAGGTAAACACTACCAGAAGCAGACAGCTGGTGTTGTTAGAACATTGATTCCCTTACTAGTCTAAGGTATTAAAAAAGATTTGAAGCGTAGGAAACCCGAATGAAAGGAAAGACTGATCAGTCTTTCAGAATAATGCATTTAATTGCAAAATTCAGCTAGTGAGGGAAAGATTGATTGTTACTGTTGCTTAATCCAAATCTGTTTCTAGTGCTGTCCTTGCAAAAGACAATTTCAAATTGAAGTAACCTCTTTTCAGAGGCAGAAGGCTTGAATTAATTCAGCAGCTTGTCTCCAGCTGTCTGTTTCTCAGACTTATGCATCTCAGTCCATGATTTCTGGAGGGCAGTGTGGATGTGAACACATTTTACAGACTTTGTAGGAGGCTTCCTTGTGTTTTACAGATGTTTCTGTAAAATAGGAAAAGCATCAAACAGAAGTAAGAAGGAAGTTGCTTTTCTAAGCTTCAATAAAGATGAAATAGCAACTATTACCCTTATTCTACTCTGGTGCAGAGAAATCATCTGTCCTATTGGTAAAACCCTCATGACATTCTTGCAGAAGTTGAAGTGATAGAGCTGTGGGATCTGATTCTAATGTAGATTCAGTCAGACATATTGGTACAAGAAGGTATTTGGGGCTGTTTTCTTATGTAAAAGTTGACAGCAGAGCTTTGTTTTGTGGGAGCTTAAATTTTGTATTAACTTTTGGGATGAACCGCAAAGTCTTAGCATGCAGCAGTAACATAACTCATTTGGTTCATCATTCTGAAGCAGTACAGCAGACTTTAGAAAGTACTTCAAATATGTGATTTCATTACTCATAACCATATGCTCTGTATGTTTAAAAACACTTCAGCAACTTGCAGAAACAGTGTCTTGTGGAGGAAATCTCCTGATGAATGTCGGGCCCACTCACGATGGTCGCATCGCTGTTGTGTTTGAGGAGCGCCTGAGGCAGGTGGGCGCCTGGCTGAAGGTCAACGGAGAGGCCATCTATGGAACGAAACCCTGGCGAGCACAGAATGACACGGTCACACCTGGAGTCTGGTAAGGCTACTGAACCAAAATGCAGGCTCTGGAAAGCAGCATCAATGTTACGTGAAGCTTTGAAATCCCTAACGACTTGATGCTTCAGAAATCACCCTCTTAGTCTGTACGTGGTGAAGGCATTAATGCCTTTGTTAGTGTAAGTATCTGCATATAAAAGGGTGTATAAAGCTGTAGGTAGAGACTGCAGTTTTGGGATGATGCTGAGGCTGAAAGGAAAGCTGCACGCATTTCTTTAGTGATCTTTTGCTTCTTGATGTAGGCTAATCTGTTAGGTAATTCTGTTTGCTTCTAGTGGGCAACAGAAATGAAAAAAAAAAATCTGGAAATACAAAATTGCTATGAACAAAGGAATACTCAATGTCACTTGATGGGAAGATAACAGTAATTATTTGGTCACTAAATACAGCCAGTCTCTGGCCTCTCCTCTGCCCCTGTTACTTGTAGCTTCTCTAACACTTTAATGATCCATCAGGGTTTTGGTCTTGATCCTCTTGTCTCAGTGAGTGGTTTTTACTCCTATTCCCAGCAAGTTTTGGCCATCTGGCTTTAGTCTGGAGATGCTGAACTGTTGACTGTTTAGTAAAATCACTTTCAAGAGCAATAAAGAATTGTAACTAAAAGAAGGAAGGAGGGAGGAGTGTTTCAGGGGTATGCCACAAGGTTTCCAGTGGCATAATGATGAAAATACTATTTTTAAAAACTAGCTATGCAAGGTGGAAACTCTGTCGCTCATACTATTTTTAAATTCTTTTAGTCTGCATGTTAGTGTATAGATGGGAATTACCATGTTTTTCTGAATATAACCTACAATTACCTGTTAATGATTCCCCATCCTGCAAATATCTCTTTTCTATGTGGCTGAGTTGTTATATGTGTGCCAAAGTTACTACAGATGTTTACCTCTGAATTCAGTTCTTTAATAGTTTTCATTACCTCTAGTTTGTTGGAACAAGTTTTCAAGGAACAGTACATTATTAAAGGGCATAATTCATCTGACAAGATTGTTATGTGTGTGAAAATATAATTAATCCAGACTTTTCTAATCTTTTTTTCCAGTCTTGAAAGCCCTCTTATGTATGACTTCTAAAAATTTACAAGGCAAAACTGACATGCCTTTTTGTTTCCCATTTCCAACCAGGTACACTTTCAGCCCTAAAGAAGGGAAAGTCAACGCTATCTTCCTTCACTGGCCAGTCTCTGGGATTCTGGAACTTGGTGAGCCTCAGGCTAAGCTTGGAGAAACACAGGTAAAAGACAGTGCGCACACAGACCCCTCTCCCCTCCTTCAAGGATGTGTCATGTTCCATTGTGTTTATTTAAGTTTCTGGCATCTTTGGGAATGCATAGCTCTTAGGACAGAGTACTTTGGAAGAGACCCAGCAAAATGTTTGTTTTCTTTCTGGGACCTCCTTGTCATAGTCCTCCCAGTGGGATGTTTCTTCTCCAACAAACAAAGTTATACTGAGATGTTGCTGGGGTACATTTTAGCTTGCAAACTAAGAATCACAGAGGCCGAGGAGCAGGGAAAAAAACTGTGCCACCCCTCCTGTTTCCTGTGTAGATTTCTAACTCAGCATGACTTTTCTTTAGAAGTAGCTGTCCTCATGACTTTGGTGATACTGGAGTTGCTGTAGTGGTGCAGTTGTTTGAAGTCAAAGCCTTGCAGGAAGGGAACATACACAGAGGTTTTTGTTGCCCAGGGAAGCTGAAGAGCAAGTCAGTGTGACCTTAGATCTGCATCTTATACCAAGTGGAGGTCAGAAGTTGAGGACAGTGATGCCACACTGACACTGGCAAGTGGCAAGTAACCCAGTGGAAGAAGTTGGTATCAACTCTGTGCATTTAAGGGGGAGATTTACTTTGGTTTAGCTCTGCTCTGGTCTCATGTACTGCATGTCCATTAGCTGCTGAAAAGCAGCTGGCTATTTCTGGACCACCCCTTCTGGTCGAGCTCCATATGAAAGTAGTCGGACTGGTGCCAAGACAGCTCTGTGACGGGGGAGAGAGTCATTTCAGAAGTGATGGCGATGCCTCTGGAATTCTGGGGGGGGGCATGCACTAGAGAGTATTGTTCCTTAGCCAGCAGACTGGTCTGCAGTTGCTCCAGCAGGTCACCACCTGGTGTAAGTGTGTCATCATAAACCTATTTGTGGTTTTTAGTCCTCCAGATCAGCTTTCCCTGAGATACCTGGCTGCACTCTGTAAGAAACAGTGATGCTTATTCAAGACTACAAGCTCTACCATGGGAAGCAGGCATTTCGGAAATAGGTGATACAAAGCTCTGTACTGTGGCACCTAGCTCCCTGCTTAGACCTAAATCCCATTCCAAATGCTTCCGAAAGGTGTTTATGTACCTTCTACAGCCCTAAGTGCTTCTCAAGACCCAACAGGAGTAGCTTTTTTACTTGCATATCTACTTGCAAATGTTTTCCTGTTAACTTTAATAATTACCACTCATTTGGTTGGTAAAAGTGGCATTTAAGGATTCTTGGTTAGTAAGGTAGCTATGGATCAATATGTATTTTGTCAATCTTGCAATTATATGTACTTTGAAAAGGTGCTATTCTAACTATAGTGTATGTTTCCATTTTAGGTGAAGCTGGCTGGATACAAGGAACTGCTGAAATGGGTTGCCCTGGGAGAAAAGGGAATGGTTATTGCTCTACCTCAATTAACTCCTCAGCAATTGCCATGTCAGTGGGGCTGGACCTTACAACTGACTGACATAAACTGAGCCATGCTCTGCTGGAGCCCTGGCTAGCAGGGAATGGTGATGTTTTGCTCTTTCTTATCCCTGGTTTTAAACTTACTTGCTTCACTGAGAAACACCAATAAATTCACTTTTTCTGTAAGAGGTGAGCTGTTATTAAAGGATGGAATGGAACAAACCTTACAAAGTCTAGCACGAGATAATTGATCCTCTGCATACAGTTTGTTTCTTTGAACTTGTGTGAAAAATTGAGCAACTCCCTTGACCTCTACACTTGGTTTAGTCAGTTTCTGGCTGAGTTATGTGAAGAATAGGGGCAGAGGGGAAACAGGCACTAAATTTTTAGAGACAAAAGAAAGAACAAAGCTCAAGCTGATGTTCAAATGCAGGTTAAGTCAGTTGTACACCCTCTTTAATGCAAGAAATTTAACTTCCACAAAACTGCATAGTAAAAACTGACAGTTTTAGAGAAAAGAATATACTTTTTTCAGGTGTGTTTAACTAGTGGTAGCTGGCAGTTTCAGCTGAGTAGGGTGACATCTGCAAGAACAGGCTTGTAAGGGTTAGGAATTCATCATAAGTGCATGCAGGCAACGCATATGTACATCATCGTTTCTCATCATGGAAGTCACTAATTTTACATGTTCCTATTCTTGAGTAACTCTATCCAGTATTGGGACACAGGTAAAGTGGGAGAGGGTTGGCTTTTTATATTTTGTATAATTTTACACAGGTAAAACTCACCTCTTGTTTACAGTCTTTGTTTTTACACAGTTACCAGTGTGCCTTCTGTGGACTATTAAACAAAACATATACTTCAGTGACTAACTCTAGAAAAAAGAGAAATAATCAGGAGTTGCTAGAGATCTTCAACTTTGGCAAAGAGACAACATTTTAAGCAGAGGGTAGACTGCATCCAACTTGAAAAATTTCCAAACAACTCATCCTGCATCATGATTTGTAGGGATAGACACACAAGGTGAAGCTTGCAAAGAGGAGGAGATAAAGGACAACAAAAAGCATGAATTGTTTCTGTTTCAATGTAGAGACTGAAGGTTTATTTTCCCTGAGTAATGTTCATGAGTGCAAAATTAGTACTGTATAAGTTAAATTTATTCTTTCAACTCTGTCAGGATTTTGAGTGATGGGCCAAGCCAGGTTATTCTCTTCCCTGCTAGTAATGTTAATACACACACAAATTATACATTAAAATATTTTATTACAATACAGACAATTGGGCTCAAAATTAATACAAATTAAGATAAAATATTTACAAGGTAGTGTGTACAGTGTAGCTGTTTGAACAGCATAAACAAGAGAACGTCTAAAAAACCACATTCCTTTAGTATTAAGTAACGGAGAGAGCAGAGCCCCAGCTTGTTCAAGGGGAATGTGCATCCATTGGCCAAAGGCTTTCTGAAGAATGAGAGACTTTGGAACAAGATTTGCAAAGTTAAGGGGGAAAAGATTTACTTTATAGAAAGAAAAATCTGGGGGAAGAAGAAGAAGAAAAAAGCATTACTTCATTCTGCTGCTCTGTGCTATTCTTAGATCACTATCATTAGTTCTTCCCAAAACTTACACACCCCAGGCAAACAAATGGGTTTTTTAGTAACTTGCTGTAATACTGCCACCAGATGCCTTTGAGATGCAATAAAAACAACCCACTGAATTACGTTAGAGTTTAACCACTTTTTTAATGGAAAAGTCTTCACTTACAATGTTTCTTTCAGCAAGAATATTTTTAATGGGTGAAACATAATTCAGTTAGAAGAAAATACGTGCTCACTCCCACTTTCCTTGGAGTGCTCTTTCTGCTGGTCTGCCACTCCTACACCATTATAAAATTAACCCAAGTCTCATCAGTAGTCGCCAGGGATTTGTTATAAATACACCAGCTATTCGTAAAAATGTGCAGGTCATTTCTCTAGTTGCTGAGGGGTACTAAAAGCCTCATAAACATTAGCAGCAAAATCTTTCACTTGTTCCATCATCAACAGGTCCTGGAAGAAATGTAAAAAAATAAACTTCCTTAATCAGACACATTCCCCACTATTGTGCCTGTGCTGTAGTACAGAATTCCTAAGAAAAGCACCTGTTCCCAGAGGAACAACTCAAACTTCTTGCTTTAGAAAGGTTTATGAGCAGACCGGCAATTAGAACCAAGGCAAGACAAGAAGTTTGTGCTTCTGCATGGGTCAGCAGAAGAAAGAAGTTCTAGAAAAACTGTGTATTTTTGGAAGGTACAAATTGACAGAAAGTTTGTTATGGCAATTGTTTTCAATTTCTTTTTTAAAGTCACTGAAATGAAACAATTAAATTATTAAAAAGAAACATACAACATTAATTTCAAGATTTTACTTAGGATATTGTAAATAAGGCAGATTCTTACCTGAACAAAGTGACTGGGTGTTTCACTGCATACTGAATGGATCTGTCCATTTATTATTGGAATTATCTTGGCTAAAGGAAGACTGACACTGGAAAGACTAGGAAAAAACAAAAAATATTGACCTGCTCTGACACAGATGAAGCCACTAAACTGTAATTATAGCATTCTATGTAATTACTACTTAAAAAGTAAGAATTGAAGGACTGCAAACTAAAATGTATGGATGAAGAGTTTTTTCTCCATATCAAGCCTTTCCTTTAATATAGAAAAGTACCAATTCAAATTCCAGTTCATGTTCCTATTGCACAATTTCACACTTGCTTCTCATGCAAGAGAATTATGGTTTAGCCAGTCTTCACATTTGTGTGTAAGTAGACAGGTCATAGAAGTGCCAATCTACAATTTCACGCTATTTCAAACTAAACCAGGCTTAGGCAGATAGCCAAACTACAGACTTTAGGGTATTTTAAGTGATGTAAATAGTGTATATTTAAATTAAAACATTACTCTCTGAAAGCCAACTAAAATAAACATACATATGTTACTAAAATAAACATACATAAACCCAGTTATCATTCATGGTTTTAATTTTAATATTTGAGAAATGATATTTCAAGGATTTGAACTCAGCTTCTGGATTTGTAATGCTCTTACCACACTGCTTAAAACCAAAGTTAACTTCAAAATAAAAGCTATTTTTAAACAGTCTTCTAGGAGGATGTAAAAAATCCTGAATATTACTGAATTTTATCTGCATACCAGCGAAAGCTAAAGCTCCATGGCTGCTTTGGCTCCCCATCTCTGGAGGATCAGGGCAATGCCCACCCCCCTTCCTTGGAAGGCACAGTAACTGAGGCGGCTGGGGCGCTCAGTGGGCTGCAGGGGAGGGCTCTCCTTCTCACAGCATCACTGAGCACATCTGACAGGAGTCACCACCAGAGGGTAAACCCTCCCCAGCCCAAAGGCAGTCTGCCTGTACTGTGTTCAGGCAAGAAGTGGAAGGTGCAGGTCATTTGATTTCTACTTATAGGTCTGCAAGTAATGGTGGGAAAGATACCTCACCTATATTTTAGTGATTTCATGTGTGGGAAGAAACATGAATCCTCCTAGCTGCCTGCTTGGCCAAAGTGAGGAGAACGCAGTGATTCTTGAAGAGCAAGAAGCAGAATAATATTTCCAGCACAAGAACCCCAAGAAGGCAGGAAAATCAAGAGCCTTTTTGGAATTCACTATGAACCCAAAGTGTTACTGACATGAGGACCACAAAACCCAGAAAACATTTACCTATTTACAGAGGCGTTTTGAGAAAGGTCCTTTACAGTAGGTCTAAAAAATTCTGCCATATTGTCCAGCAGTCGACTGAATCCTCTATTTAAACATGTGCTCAAAACTGTACTGAAGTCTGGACTGAAAATAAAGAATTATAGAAAAAAAGGTTTTATTCCTGGGTTTTATTTTTTTCAAACTAAAAAGCCCTGCAAGTATTCAGTGCTACAGGTATACCTCCCCTCACGGGTGATGTGTGAGCCAGACAAATGCCACTAGCATTGCCACCTCATGAAACATCAGCTCCCTCAACAACCTGAACTCTACCCTAAGGTTACTAAAACCCAAATAAACCTGAAGCATTCCTCACTTCTATTTCTTACTAAGTAATAACATAAAAGGGACTTATCCTTAAAGTGCCCCACATCCCTAGCAACTAAACTGTAAGAGTAGTTTGACATTTCTCTCAATTCCCTCATATCCTATGTTTATTATAGAAGCCTCACTTTTACCAGCTCTCTAGTAAAAGGACACATACAACCACCCTCAAAACCATGCATTAAAAATAAATTCCAATAAGCTAATACCAGTGTTCACTTTATCAAAGCAAGTAAATCCAATAAAATTACTCTCATTTTACCCTGCTTTAGCAGAAGAGAAGTACTCCTCTGTTCCTACAGAACTACAGAGTGGTGAGGAAGAGATAATAGGTCTGATTGCCAAGGACATCCTGGATATTTCGTTAAGGCAGCATTATTTCTATAAAAGTTTCAGAGCTCACAAATTTTGAAAATCCCAGCCTACAACTGGTAAATATAAAAATTTAATGCAGACTGGTCACATTTCTCAAATGAAAAGTTGTCAGCTTTTTATATGAAAGTAATTGTCTCACATAAACAATAGTTTTGAGGAGGAGTTTAATGTGAATACAGAGTATTTCTCTATACCTTTCTAGCATATCTCTAGTTTCATTCAGTAATTTAATTGTAGCAATGTCTCTTTCTGTGAGTCCACAGGCCTAGAAAAACCAAAGACAGACAAGTAAGTGCCATCAACAACCGTAAGAATAAGAAAGTAGAAATAGAAAAGTTGAGTATCATGGAATTAAGTCAAGATGTACAAGTGATATATAAAAGAAAATATTGCTATAAATCAGATTCTTTATAATTTCCATTTTAAATGGTCGCTGTAGGATTTTTTTTTTTTTAACTAAAAACAATACTAGCAGGAAATACCAGACTATTTGAGCAACTCATTTTTCCAATTCTGACCTTCAATACTGAAATAAACCCAGCATATCAGCTTAAGTTAAACCAATAAGTGCATGTATTCACATGCTGAAGCCCAGGTTTCCTCATTACACCAGTGTAATACCAAGCAAAGAATGAGTTTTCTCCAGCCTGTGGTGTGGATGGAGACAAACACCTTTACAAAATTGAAGAAATTAATGTTACAACTGAGATTAGATACACTTTTCTCTTGACTCCTGTTCATTTTTCAGCCCAAAGTATCAAAGGACTCCAGCACATCATTCTCTTGTGCACCAGCCAAGATGCTCCAACACTCCATGAACTTTGCCAGTACACAAGTGCAGGCCATACAATTTAGCTTAGGGCTGAGCTAAGTTGTGCTGTGTCACAGCTTCTGTCACGGGCTAAAGGCAGTAAGTGGGCTGCATTTCTGAGCACAAAGCTGACATTTTGAGGGTGACACTTGTTTTGTTTCAAATCTGAAGAAAATACAACTGTGCCTAGATTAAAGAGATAAGGACACTTGATTTATGATGGAAGAGGCTTTGCCATTTATTAAAGACACAGATGCCATGGTACAATAGAGGACTGCTATGCACCCTTCCTTCTCCAAAAAAACCCAAATAAAAATGCAGAATGAAGAAAGGTAGGTGAAAGGAACTGAATCAAGTACCTGGCTAGCCAAGGGGTTTTCTTCATCTGGCATCAGATAATGACATAAGGGAGAGTAAGGTGCAATCTGATCCGAATCTTTATGTTCCACTACTTCCCTGATATCTTTAAGTTTCTGTTCCAGCTCCAGAAGAGACAGGGTCTGCTTAAGGGAAATACTGGAAAGGAAAAAGACTACAGTGTTGATTGCAAAATGAATAATGCTGCTTTTTCCTTCTACCAATAACATGTTCACAAGTAACAAGACTCCAATCAGATACATGGGTTAGCACTGGCAGATACAGCCTGCTATAAAAAAAGCATCGTTTTGAAAAAGTCAATATGCCTGCTTTTCTTCTCCCCCCAATTCCAATAAAACTCTTTATTTTGGGAACAGTCATCACAATAAAACTTAAAAGCCAACCACAGAGAAATATAGGCTCTTACCTTCCAAAAACTTTATGCACAGCTTGTTTAACAATAGTTATTAACTCAGTCAGTCCTAAAAGGAAGAAAGTAAAAATTATTCTAATGATTTGTTCAAGTCCCAAAAAAAGTAGAATTTTATAAATGTAATTAGCTCATAATAAGCACCATACCATCTCCTAAAAGGTGCTGAATGCTTGATAAATACTGCTGCTGAACTTCAGGGGGAGCTAGTGGTGTCTGTGGGGGAAAAAAAACCCAACAGTTCTGTAACATGTCAACAGTAGAGAACAATGCAAAAATAATTTCAAAAATCATTTCCTTAATCTTTGTAATACTCTTCATCAGACTGCCCCCCTCTCTTCAGCTTTGTACTGACTCTTCCTGCCCATCAACCCCTGGATCTGTTGTAACTCTTCTGGCATTCTTCTCTTCAAACCTATACACATCTCTCTTCCATCTTCAGGAGTACAGAAAAATCTTTCACTTTTCATTCACATAAAGGAAAGTCTCTTAAAAACCTGCACTGCAGGTTAAACTAGACTCCAGAATTTAAATCTATTGGAGTAAGTTATTTATGCTGAAACCTAATGAAAGGTTATCTGACAGAAAAGAAGCTTTCAGAAACCAAGACAGGATTCCAGTTTGTCCCAATGGAATGCCTCAGAGCTGGCCCTGTCAACCTACTTCTCTATTGAGAAACTAACAGAAAGGAAACATGTTTCTAGTCCAAACTCATCTTGCCCTTCTAAAACAGCTTTTTCAGGTTTTACAAAATGAAGCACTACCTCAGTCAACTCTGGCCTTCCCACTGAAAGCTTTTCTCCATCCTGCCTTGACATGCTGTTCCTTGACTCTCAGCAGGAGCCATCACAGGGGGGCAGATGAGAACTAATCAGCTTGTATCCATTATTTTTAGATAAGCCATCCAGCAATTTGCAGGTCCCGCTGTCCACAACGGGTACTTGCTTACTGTGGGATTGATCTATTTTTATTGAGCAGTGATACACTAGATCAACAAAAAACAGGTCTTCTACCTTGCTTCCCCCAACCAACAGACATTTAGGTAGACAGCCTTTTAGAGTTAAACCAAATAGTCAAAATTTCAAAGAAAACATTTTTCTTCTTTAATCTCAGAAAAATTTAACTGGAGGAATTAATGTATATACTAGGAAGACCTAATAATATATGTACCTTTGCTTACATATCTTGGATCATTCAGACAGTAATAGCATTTCACAAAAAATTAAAGCAAAGAAATAATTTCATGCTGGTGTTTAGATAGAAAGTAGCCTTCTTTAAGCAAGAGAAATGCAGACAAAAGGCATTCTCCAATATTGCTGGTATTCAGGAAAGCAACAGGATCACCACATCATCCAAATTTAGATGCTATTAAAGGACATCAATATATCGTACTGCCAGTAATGCTTCCGCATACCCCACTCTTGTAAGGACCCTTGGTTTCATTCCAATAGTCCTAAGCTATGCCCTTTTTATCTCACCAAATAATCCTTTCCCTTCCAAGGAAGTGCAAGTCCTACCTCTGAAACAAAGCAAGACACTCACCGTGCCGTTCTTGCCGAGCGCGGCGTTATCCAGGTAGATGTAACCGCCGATGATGTTTAACTGCACTCGCAAGAGAACCACGAGCATGCAGGTGCTGTACACAGCAACGATGCTGCGTGTGAAACCTTGGAAAGACACAACAGAGTAACTGCAAAGTCAAGGAAATAAGGATGACTCAAGGGGAGAGAGTGCTCTCCAAGACTCAAAAGCGCTGATGACTTTTAAAATCCCAGTCACATTTCTCTCACTGGTTGTCATAACACGTTTTCACAACACACACCCAAGATGGTCATGAGTCTAATGTGCTGGATCCACATCTAAAGTGTCCCATTTAAAGTCCTATATTAATATAGTTTTGCACATTACAAAGTTATTTTGAGAAAATAAAAATCAAACAAGTTGTTCCAGAAGGAAAATGTTTAGTGCCAAATCATCTTTCTTCAGTAGGCCAGGAAATACACAGTCTGTGTTAGCCCTCATCATGCAATTCAGACACAGAGGGCACAACTGCAGCTTGTCAAAAAAACTACCTAAGACAAAAGCAGCTAAGATCTAAAGAAGGAAAATTAAAATGAGCATCAGCTACCAGCCAGTAGGCAATGAGGGTGTGTAGAAGAAGCATCATGAATAGATATAGAGATGGGAAGAAAGGAGTCAGATCAAAAGTAGGATCTGTAAAGTTGTCATGAAAAGGAGAAAAAACCAAAAGGAAGCAAAGATATAACAGTAGTATTTCACTGCATAATCATCTGAGTTTACTTTTTTCTTTCCTTCCACTGCTTCCATCAGCCAGTGAATAAGAAGATGATCCAAAGGCTTCACGACCACTGCTATAGTGGTTCTCTCCAATAGGCTCACAAAGAGGAAACTGCTGGCCATGTAAGGGCTGGCCTACATTTCTGATTGAATTTCCATTGCATCCAGCATAGAATTTCTGAAACTAGTTTCATTTTATTGCGATGGCACAGAAAGGTCTCACAAAGTTTTATTGAGTAGAGTAGCAGGAAAGGAAATAAAATTCTTCACCTTGGTCTCTGAGCTTTTAACTTCCTATTGGGCGAAGAAAAGTTCCTTCATGAAAAGCCTTTGGGGGTGCAGGGGCAGGGAGGAGGTTTGGCATGTGTGTTACACTATCTCCATATCCACTGAAACAACTCAGTGTAAAGTTTGTTTTAAATGGTGAGAAAGACGTTTTAAATCTACACTAAATAATTATGCAGATGTAATCTTTCATTTCCACTTACTTATTATCTTTAAATCCTCCCATATTTCTAACTTGTTTGCTGGCCTGTGGGAAAAATAAATGGAAATATTAAGAATTATATTTTACTTGGAAATTAACAAGTATGTTAAATGACACAGCAGTGCTCTAAGGCAAACTTATTTAGCTACCATAATTATTCAAATCATATCCAGGTCTATTATCTCGTTCAAGAAAGCAGTATATAAACAACGCACTATAAAGGCCTGGAAAAGATACTCAAACTTTAATGTATAAATGTAGCATTTAGTGATGTCAATTACACACTTACATGATCAGTTTTGAGTTACTACAGTATGCACTCAGAAAAAGCCACTGATGGTACAAAGTGGTCTTTTCTGGGGCCTTGACTGTCTATATACTTAATGTAGACTCAGTTCAGCAGGACTTCCTGTGTGTAATAAATGCAGATCAGAATTTCTACGTCCTACTTTCTTGCAAGATTTAGCACTGCCTGATGTGTTTAAAGTTCATATTTGATCATCAAAAACGAAAGAGATCACAACTATCCGTGGAAAGGAAGTCTTGCACCATCTACACCAATACATGTTGATCTTTCTTCTTTTCTTGAGGTGTGTTCACTTTTTCAACCTGACCGATTCCTAAAAGTTTATATTCTGCAGTCAACAAAGTAAGACTGTAGATTGCACAGATACACCTGAACTGCCTAAAGTACATTGCATATTTATAACTACTATCCAGAGGTAATCTTAGCAATACAGAAACAGTAGTAGGAATAAGAGCAAGCTAACCATCCAAAATTTTCACCAGCCATTCTCACCTGTTAAGCACTGTCAGTAAAGAATGGCTACAGTTTGTCTATTGTGGAAGACAGATATTGCAAAAGTCTCTTAGGGAAACATTTGGTAATTTCTTTGGATCAGAATTAACACTTAAATATTTAGAGCCAAGAGTTCAAATCAACCTATACTTTACAGTAACCTAGTTTATTAAAAAAACCACCCAAACCCCAGCACTTCTCACCAGAAATCATTTCTCTTTACAGGCACAACATGTGCACTTTGGCATTAGTTTGAACATTCTATCACTTACATAAACAAAGAATTTTTATGTTCACCACTATCAAATAATGGGAATAAACTGGTACAATAAACTATTAAGTCTACAACTCTGAAAACTAATGAGACACATTAAATAAACAATAGCTGAAAGAGATACAAGTATCCATGGCAAACTTATAACCAATTCACACACTTTTCGCAAGCTACTCTATGCAAGTTTTTAAAGCTTTGCTAAAACAAAACAAAGGAAGGACTTTGTAAAAAAATACTGTAATATTTCTATACGTAAAACATATAACACGACTCAAAGCTATAGTTGTTACTTATCAGGGGTAAGTTCTTCATGCAAATGAAAACATATAGAGAAGCCAATCATCAGCCAACTACACTTGCACCTACTATATCAAAACATTTTCTAGAGCTCATGCTTATAGAGCTCCTTACAACATAAAGCAGCAGCCAGATAACACTTAAAGTCTGCAAGTACTAAGCCTAATAGTGGAAATTAATTTTTCAATCTTCATCTCCTGCAATTTACTAAGACTCAGCTGCTACGCAAAACTCAACTTTTACTTCACATTTATTTATTTGGAAGGCCATTACTCGCTACAGAAGCAAAGGGCAATGCAAGCAGAAACCAGAGGTTTGGAATAAAGCTAAGTATCGAAGAGGTGGGAGATGTGCAACATCTGCAAGGCTGCAGAAGCAGGGACTTCAGCTTATCTTGTCCAATCACTGGGCTTTAAAACGAGGAGGACAGACCGAGAAAGAATATCTGTGGTCTTGGGTGCTGCTCCCTCTTCAAAAATTTGACTTCAGCCTCCTTATGCCCTTAGTGTACCACCAGCCACCCCAAATTTAAGGAAGTGAGTGGATTTTAAGTTAGAGATTACCTAAGGCATAATATGATCTGTAACATATGACAACACAGATCCATAACACGTTAAGCCACAACACAAATTATGTGAGAAAAATACATCTTCAGGGACATTAAGAAAAGCAAATCTCCACATCTGCTCTTTTGTATATTCAACAACAACAGCACTCGAAAGTCTGCAGCCATTTGATTGATCTTCTCAAATGGAAGACGAAAGCAAAGAAATCTTTACCTCCATGCATAGCAGAGCTTCTTCAAAGAATCACTTCAAAGTGGAGTGAGCTTTGATGGCTGATTCCATTATCTGTGCCTTCACAACCCCTCCCATACATTTCAGTTCAAAACTTTCAAGCATCCAGTTAAAATTTCCTCAGTGTAAGTCAAAATAAGAAGTACTAAGACACAAATTCCACTGTAAGATACACTCTAAATGGTCATCCATGCTTATAGAATGTTGCATGTAACAAGCATTTAAAAAAATACTTGTTTTTGTAAGTGCATACCAATAACAACAAAAAACCCTAATCTCTATTTTCACTAGGATTGTTGGAATTCAGAGGTGCATCAATGTACCCCTAGACTGTTTCAACTGGTCAAACAAGTCCGAGAGAGCAGGTGTATTTTGATAAAAGAATGCTTGCTACAGAGAACAAACTAAGCTATTATATGTCTTCGCTACTGAACAAAAGATTACAAACTGTTGCAGACTATTTGCTGCACAGTTCAGATGACTTATCTGGTGATTCACAAGCTCTTTTGTTCATTCAGTTCATTTTTTTCATTGACTAAGACTTCTATTATGATAAATACATTTATTCCATTAAAATTAACCTTTCCCAACTTCTTGTTGTTTGGGGTAAATAATATTCAATAACAGTTGCAAATTCTCAGATAGTTTATTGTAAAAACATCATTCAAGCTGCAACTCCCCCTTTAAACCAGGCTGCTCTGTTGTGGAAGTTTCTGGACTGAAAAAAACAGTGACTGAAGAGGTAACCTATTAAATGCTGGACAGCTGAAGTTATAGCTGCATAAATAAACTAGTGGGAGGTAAACTAGAAGGACAGTCCAGAGTGAGTCAGAAATCCCGTGTTAACTGCCTACATAACACTTTTACTCTGTGCCATATGCCAAGCAATTTACGTTTAAGGTACGCTATTATGCACTTTATGTATTTAAAAACAGGCTATTTGTTCCTGCAGTTGTAAAGAATTCCAAGGTGTTTTCTGACAGTGAAGCATTTCCGTTAATGTATGACATGTACCTATTTGTTCTACTTCAAAAATAAACTTTAAAAAGTTACTTCTCATCACTTACATGCATTTGCAATCTCATCTTGGATACTTTCCACTACTACTCATGTCTGAGCTTGATAAGATTACATAAACACTTTTACAAACACATCATCAACAACTCACACAAAATATTCTGTTCTGTTTAAGAGAGGACTAGATCCTCTAAATACATTTATCTACCTATCTTA
Organism: Cnemophilus loriae; assembly: GCA_013397755.1. Taxonomy (NCBI): domain Eukaryota; kingdom Metazoa; phylum Chordata; class Aves; order Passeriformes; family Corvidae; genus Cnemophilus; species Cnemophilus loriae. The sequence goes on from VZTF01000256.1 coordinate 22,210, forward strand.
TAACCATTTCAACAATAAACATGGCTCTCACTGCAGCACCTTAAAGTATTATTTCCTGTAATTTTTGGAAAATGCCAGCCATACCTATCAAAATACATCTAACATGACAAAATATTTACATAGTGATTTCAAAATACCTTAAGACTAATGTTTCAGTGGGACACTGAACCAAAATTCTGCACGCTCTCTACATTATACAATTTGAAGAAAACTTGTCATCAAAACAAGTGGAGTTCAATGCATTTTAAACAGTCTTACCTATTTTTAAGAAGCGATGTGAGACTCTCAGAGTTTAACTGATGCATTAAGGCATCCCTCAATGTTGGAAGCATTGACAGTACTGTTATTAAAAGATAAAAACCAAACAACAAAACCTGTCAACATCAACAACAACAACAAACCCCCATCATAAGCCCATCCTCAGCTCACACTCGATAGGTGCTATAGGATGTACATCGCATTGCTCGACAGGCAAAGCTGGGGGGACAAGGGAAATAGGAAACCCCGGAGTGCTCAGAAGGGCAATCACCTGTGTGCCTCTCGCGAGCTGGGACACAATGCTGCCCTTACATGACCATGTGGTTTTACTGGCTCGAGCTGCAGATGTGTACTAACATCCTGCATATACATGCCTCCAACTCCCCCGAAGAAAATCTGGTGAAAACCTACAGTGCTGCATTTCTCCCAGTGAGAAGAAAAGGATCTGAGGTTTGTTTTTTCTAGCAAGAGAACTGGAGAAAGGTATGTTATAAATGAGAGAAAGCTAGCAGGAAAAAATCCTTTACTTTCAGAACAATGCCTCATCTGCCGTTACGTGATGGGAACACGAAATGGAAAACATGATAAATACTAAGAACAAAGTATGAAAAATCTCGTCAGGAATGCATGCTGCCAGACACAAGATACTTTGTACAAAGACGGCAAAGAAAAACTTAGTCCTTGCAGCAAGATCACTCCCAGCAGTACAAAATGGACAAGATGAAAATTAAATACCAATTTGTCACAGTAAATAGGTTGAACTTACAGCCACTCAAGAAGCCCTTACAAATTTCAACAGAAAAAGAAAATGCTGCCTAATTTGTTTAAGAAAAATAGTTTTGAATGGCCTGTACTTACAATGGCAAGGAATTTGTTAAAACTCTTCTCTGTCATCTCCTTTCCAAAAATCTTAAGACTGGTGCCGTAAGAAGAGAGCACTTTTTGCTCTCCAGCTAGTCAAGTACCTTCTAACCGTGTAGGAAACTGATTGCCTGATGTGCTTCTTATTAAAAATTACCACCAAGTTCTCCATGCAGCTTACTAACAATGTGCTATAATGAATAAAATAATCCTGCTGTAAATTCAGTATTGTTTGAATCTAAATGCTGTTTCACACCTCAATACCACATGCAGTTTAAGGCAAAAGGGTCCTGAAGTGACAAAAAAATTGTAACCTGCATGTATACTTGTACATTTACTGATGGGTAAGGGTTCAGATGTCCCCTAAAATCCCTTTAATCCTCTACTCTTCAGACTCTCTTTATTTGCAAAACAACTCTATTTATGCACCAGTATTTAATAAAGATTTTGAATTTACCTACATTTCTTATTCCTCTTCCATACTGACAATATGTAGCATAAATCCCCAAATACCTCCCCCTTATCTAAAGCAGTAGCTATTTCCTTATCTTACCTGTCATATTGCACGTCCTCTGATTACTTTCAAAATGGTACTGCCTTCGTGCTTGGGCGATGTACTCAGCTGCCTCTCGTTCTTGGATTTCTCTGATTTTCTTCTGCCCATATTTTCCCAGTAAATAGACTCCTGTAGAGAAATATCCATATTAGAAGGTGCTTTTAAAAAGTGAGAAAGGTCCCTTAACTCCTTTCTTTGATTTTAAAGCATAAGGGTGCATAGTGGGGTTTTTTTTCTGATATGGGGGTCTTGAGCATTTCAACAATTATTGACAAAGCAATACTCAGAAAGAATGTTTTCAAAATTAATAAAAATGTCAAGGCTAATGACTTGAATCAGTAGAAGAAACTTTCCTGAGAAGAGGTATCTTGCCATTCACAGAAGACATTTTTTGTACTACTGCAATGTGAACAACTAGTACTGAAGAGACTGAAACAAAACAGAGAAACAATGTAGGGTAAGAAAAACAAAGAATAGAGAAAACAAACAGAAATGCATAGGTCTAGAGATGGATGAAAATTTAAATTTTTAAAAAGATATATTTGTTAAATTAGCAGAAGTTAGAGATAAAACTAAAGATCACATAAGAGAAAAATGTTACAGAGCAACACTTCCTTCATTTGGTCCTGAAACTTCCATAGGAAGATTAGCTTCAATGGAGCTTGACTGTGGCTCTTCTCTTTTTACCACACCTGGTTCCTACTTTCCAGCCACGCTCTTCTACTCTTGATGGTCTGACCATCCCTCATCACTCTCACTATGAATCTTCACTTCCATAAGGACACACCAAAAATCTTTGCTTTGCATTTTCACCTCTTCCAACATACATCCCTCTGAAGTTTCCCCCAACGGCTTGTCCCACATCACCAGGGGTCCCGGTATCTATCCAGGCTGCCCACAGCCCTCTTCCCATCTTTCCTCATCTCTGCCCCTTTTCTAAGCCATTCCTCAAGATACCACTACGCTTTCTAGGCTTATCCTCAGCACCTTTGCCCACTGTAAGCTGCTCTCCATCAATTTCTCCCCCTCCACCCAGGCCTTCTTAGAGCACCTCCCGTGTGTCAGGTTCAGCTGCTGCCTCCCGTATGCACTGGCAGCAGCAGTTACCCACTCAGGTGTGTGACCAGCACTTCCCATGTTCTCTCATGAAAGATTTGGAGGGGGCACAGAGATAAGGGAGGAACAAACCCATGCAAGAGAAGACTATTGTACAAGTTAATCATCTTCTGTCTGTGTGGACTAACACTCTAATTACTGAAGCTCCTCTACAGAGAGCCAGCTCCAAAGCTGTCAGGTCAATAACAGCACACAGAAGAAATCTGAATAACAAATCAAGTATTTTAAATTTTTTTTCCTCAAAGTACTTCCTAAAGTTGTAAACATACAAAGTTTTCTTTGAAGTTCAATTTTCACATTTAGAAGCCAATATTTGAACAAATGAGGCATTTAATAGTTGCTGAAAGCTGAAAGTTTCAAAACTAAATTTATATGCCAAATCTACAAAAACTAAAAAAAAACCTCAAAAAAACAAAAACCCCCTAACCAAAAATCAACAAACAAACCAACCCCACAAACAAACCCAAACTTCCTAAGATTTTGAATTGAGCTACATTTTTTAGATTTTTAAAACCTTCCAAAATATTCCCCAATACTATCATCAGTGTTTGAAAAGGCTTGTCAACTTTGTGCTCCAATGTCCATGGTTGTAAAAAGTCTGGCTGTTCATAGTGGCATTATGTTTGCTCATAGGCAACTACAAGCCAGACCAGTCTGGAACAACCACAGTCACTTCCATTTTCCAAAAGCCTCATAAAATAGAAAAGAGTAAGTCTCTCCCTCACTAAAGCCTTTAGGCAGACTGATCATTTGCCGTAGGGAATATTCACTTCATTAGATGCAAACTTTAATATTATGGGTCCATATACAAAAAAATGTGATTTCACCATTAAAATGTTAACCAAAAATGAGACTTCACAGTCAAGATTATTTTATTCTAAAATGTTACCAATTCCTGCCAAGCATATCTATTTAGAATACAACTGTCAGGTTACTGGATTTTTTTCAGCTAACATACTGAAATAGAAACAATTTTTTTAGCGTTAGTGATCAATTCTTGAACACAAGATTTTTCCGATCATTTTACCCCACCACATTTTTTGCCTTACATTAACATATAGTCATTTGTCCAAATGACCACTTTTGTTTATTTTCCCTGCATCCCAAAATAAATCCTTTTAACTCCAGATTTTGTAGCAGAAAAGTCATAAGTATAAAAATAGGCCCTTCCTGAATGTAGACAGGTCATAGCAGACATGCGAACAGTTCAAGAAGAATCATGTGCGTGCCCTGGAGTGATGTACAGGAGCAGCAGTTTTGAGATTGAGACAGCTAATTGCTTAACACTTGCTTGTTAAGGCTGTGTGCCTACACTGTACTAAGAGCTGCAGTGCCCTGTGAGGGTACAAAGTTGCAGTAGCAGTCATCCAGGTTTAACAAGGAGACTCCAGAAACAAATACTTGTCTGAAACAATGCAACACTAGCTACTAAGTCTCCTTTCTCCCTTCCTTTCCTGAACTAAACTATAACTTTGACCCCCTGTTAACAGATGTTGCTTAATCCAGGATTATCCTCTTCTCTGGAACAAGATGCATCAGAAGTTAACCAAAGTAAAAGCTGCACCACCCACCCATCTTAAGCAAACCCAACAAAAACCAGTAAGCCTGAGGTTTGGTTGTCAGCAGCAGACAATCTATGTTACCAACTTGCACGGCTTGCAAGTGCCTCTAAGCTGCCTGGAGGGCACAGAACTTCACTTGTGAAATTCAAGTCTGAGTTGTGACAATCAACTTCTGCCCATCACACCACCCCACCAGCAAGGACGCTGGGAGTCACAAGGAGCTGGGAGGAGAGACAGCCAGGACAGCTGATCCCAAAAGATCCAAGGGACACGCCACATCACAGGATGCCATGCTCAGCAGTAAAATTAGGGGGGAAAACAGGGAGACGGGGGACCACTGTTCAGGGGCTGCTGGGCATTGGTCAGGCCTGATTCTCTCCTTCATCCCACTGGAGAGGAGGTGTGTACATGTGTGTGTGCCTCTGTGGTGCTTTAGTTGGCAGCTGGGGAGCACTCTGTGGTCTACAGCACCCGTATCCTGTGGAAGCAACACTTTGATTTGAGATAAATATGCTCTAATTTGTCTCCATATCCCTCTCTGGCTGTAGCACTGTATAGTCTCTTCCCACCTAAATGTAAGTAATGCAAGAAGTTTACAAAGTCTGCAGGCTCTTACATGTTCGCACTAGTAGCCTCCAAGAGGTAGGGTATTTCTCACATCACATAAGATACAGCTTCCGCTTCCCTCTCCCTCAGCCCTTTCCTTTCTTCATAGGTGGAAAGGAGGGCTGAGCAGAAGAGTGGTATAGGTAACTAGGAGGCATCAAGTTTTCAGGAAACCTCTTTTACATCCCTGAGTAACCTGTGGCCTCACTGCCATACTTACCTCAGGGAAAAAAAAAAAGGGAAATTTTCAGTTTTAAGAATTTTTTTATGCAGAAATTGTGCTGACACAAAAGCCTGCATCCTTCCAGGAGACAGACAGCTCCTTAAGTTGTGGTTGGTCCTTATGTTCAAGCAAGCCATGCATCAAGTGACATACAATTGTCATGTTATGGTTGAAAACCATCTTTAAAACAAGCACTAAAGCCTTATTCTCTTGGCAACACTGAGTCCCACCAGAACATATTTAATGCCCCTGTGCTTACTCACAAACCAAGCCAACTTTCTCTGCTAAGCAGAGAGATTTCCGAACTGAAATCCTTTTTCTGCAAGCCAAAGGTTGCAACAGGTTAAATTCAGCAATAATTAATGCACCACTGAAATCAGAACCATACATTGCAGACACACCCTGAGCTTGTTCTTCCACTGCAGCAACAGAATTTCAATGGTGAATCATTTTGTAATATCTACTGAAATCTACTTTGAATGCAGAGCAACAAGATAAAAACTACTTTAATCAAACTATCCAATAAACACGTGAACCTAATGTGTCCTTACGGCTCCATCATGCTCTCTCTCTACATACTTCTAGTGGGTTTGATCCCACTAGATTTTGCTTGCTTGAACAGACTTAAGTCTTTTCAATATGCAACTTATGTCATATTGCTAAAGAAACAACTTCTAAAGAAAGGGTTTGTACAGGGTCTTTGCTAAGGTGAGACCTTCTCAATCCCGCTCTGTGGTTAAGGGGAAGCTACATATAGTTTTCAGTTGCTTTTTCCCTCAATTTGAGCTCTTATTCCCTGAGATTTGTATCTTTGTAAGCAGTAAAATCTGTTGTAGTGTTGGGATTGAGAGAAATTGCAAGAAGAATGACAGCCACTGATAACACTGGAATTAACTTCAGTAAATAGAGGAAAATTTATCAACCAACTCTGATTTTGGTGCAGTAATTTTCAGTAACACAACACTGATACAATACTGTAATAGTAATAATGTAGAAACTTTTCTGTACTATCTAATAAATCATTAAATATTCACATTAATCTCTGACCATGTGCCAGTTAAGGACTTAAAATCATTAAATCTTGCGATGTCCCATTTTCCTTGTTATACCCTCCTTCCCGGAAAATGCACCTACAGCTCTTAAAAAAACACCAGAGAGATGTAGATTCAAGCTCTGCTATTAAATCAGCAGATTTGGATGCTTTCCTTAAATCATTCAGCCACTTCCAAATATTCTGTCGCAGCGTGTAAAGTTGCATTCAACCTTTCAAGATCTGGCAGTATTTTCTGGAGAGTTCACCATGGATCTCAGAGTTCTGATTCACTGGTGGTGGCATTACCATAGCTCGTGGAGTTATTTTAATGTCTGATCCATCACTATGTAGATGACCAAAGCACTCAAGATTCAGGTGCTGAACAACTATAAAGCAGCACTCTGCAGTAATTCACTCCATCTCCCTGGCTCCCTTAAAATACCATGCTGCAAAGTTGCCACTGGTGGCAGCTAATAATGTTCACCTGCTTGTGGGAGCCCAGATTTACTTCAGTCTTGAACACATAAAAAGCAATTCTCTACAGAGTCCTCAAATACTACATGGCCTGAAGAAATAGATAATTGATCCATGATGCAGAAAATGACAGCATAGTCTAATAGTTTCAGTCAGAAGTTGAAACGCTTATTAGAGGAGGAGCATCTTGGGGGTTTTGGTTTGTTTGTTTCTTGTTTTGTTGTTGTTGTTTGGTAATTCTCTAAATGACATTATTTTAGTCCATAATTATTAAGTTCACTTCATCCAGTCAGTAGCATTTTAGTGGAAGTGACACTGAGCTGTATATAAACAACACCAATCACAAGGAAAAAACTACAAACTCAGGCTGGTTTGCAGGCTGGCAGAAGGCTGTTTAAACATGAGGAATTTAAGATTTCAGGCTATGAGGACTACTAGAGTCACAAGTTCCCAGATATCTGCTTTCCCACTTGGGAATTGATCCATGTTTACCCATTGAAACTGGGACAAGTGATTTTTTACTATTCCCATTTATCCACCCACTACTCTCACACAGACAGTTGAAGGGGAGAAGGAACATCTTCCAGGTGACAGCCTGGTGTATAAAAGAAAGTCTGTTTACTTAACATGGTGGGCTGCAAGTGTGGTGGTAAACATGACAGTGTGCTGCAATCGCAGTCACAAAACCTGCAGGGGAGGGGGTGAACTGGAGGGGCAGTCTGACCAGTACTGCAGTAACCATCACCCAGCCTATTAGCATGGATTAATTGGCACTCTTCGGAAAACCACAGAAGGAATTAATGATGAAAGAATGCAGACGACACAAGAACCAAGGCAAGCCAGAAGTAAATACAATTCACCTTCACAGGGCACCTCACCTGAATATATGACAAAACATACTACAAAAGCCCTGTAGCCCTCAGAACATTTAAGTGTTCCAGTTCTGTGTCATTTACATCGGATGTAAGTATGTCTGATGACTGAGTGCACAAAGATATAGCTGTGCCTTTTGAGGAATATCTAATCGCCAGCTGCACAGCTATGCAGATTTTACTTATCACTAGACAGAGAGACAGATCCAATGTGCTCCTTTAAATCCAATTCCAACTAAAAACAACCCTATAATAACTCCAAAGGAAGGTGGAGCTTACTACACCATAACCACCCTACAGGTTAGACAAGAGCCTTAAGGGAAAAAGAAGTGCTTGAATAATTAACGCAAATCCTCTCTGTGAAAGTTTTGTGCCTGCAACTAATCTGTTTTTGTCCAGAGAAGGGCAACGAAGCTGGTGAAGAGTCCGGAGCACATGTCCTATAAAGAGCAGCTGGGCGCTAGGTGTTTAGCCTAGAGAAAAGGAGGCTCGGGGGAACCTCATCACTCTCTAAAACAACCTGAAAGGAGATCGTAGCCAGGTGAGGTCGGTCTCTTCTCCCAGGTAACAAGTGACGGAATGAGAGCACACAGTCTTAATGTGCGCCAGGGGAGGTTCAGGTATGACATTAGGAAGAATTTCTTCACAAAACGAGTGATCAGACAATTGGAATGGGCTGCCTAGGGAGGGGGTGGAGTCGCCGTCCCTGGACGTGTTTAAGGAAAGACCGGATGTGGCACTTAGTGCCGTGGTCTGGTTGACAAGGTGGTGTTCGGTCACAGGTCGGACTCGATGGTCTCTTTCCCAACTTAATTGATTATGTGATTCTGTGATATTTGACTATTCACCTCAACGCACAAGCCACATCTGCAAGCGGAGGTTTTCAGCCTCCATCCTAAAAACAACTCAAGTGTCACCCACGCTTTGCGCGCTCAAACGCTGTTTCAAAGCGACGCGATCACCTGCCGTAAGAACACCCGGACAACCCGAGTCCCTGTCTTTTAGGGCTCAAGGGACGACGCGTAGATTCCCCTCCCTGCCTCGGGGGAAAGTCCTGCCGGCACCCGGGCTCTCCCGGCGGCGGGCGGTGGGAGCACTTCGGTGTCACCAGCCGGGCGCAGGGGCCGCGGCCCGGGGGCACACAGCCTCTCCAGCCAGCGTGGGACCCGCCTGGCCACGGGGGGCTCG